>CM068303.1:43972513-44567192 GCA_034768395.1 Linum lewisii | reverse complement strand
CCCCGGGCCCCCAGGCCATAGCCACCTCACCGCCAGCTGCCGATCCACCTCAGACCCTGTCTTGGCGATTCCCGCACCCTTTTTGACTTGCAGAGATCTGTTTTGGGGTTAGAGCAGGGCGGGCCACATTCAACGAGGGGGGCACCCATGGCACAACGCATGATACAGGTTGGCGACTGGGACCGTGGCGGGGCGTTTTGTGGGGGACCCTTCTTGGCACAGGGGGTCACCGCAATCGGGATGAGCACGTACCTGCACACTAGGGGACTGCGTGGAGAGCGCACGGCCGCATAACTTGTACCGGGAGCAGCACGGAGCAGATGGCTTTTAAAAAAGCACTCTGGATCCCCAAACCACCACTTACGGCTCGACAGGGACTCAGCGGACCCCGGGGACAGGGGGCAGGGACCGGGGACTCGACTTCAGGATTTTTTTATTTTCCACTTTCAACTTGTTTTTTTCTTTTCATTTGTTCGGATTTTGAGTGGTTTGTGTTTGAGTCTTTGTTCAACTTTATTGGGTCGGCATTAAAAAACCCGTGTATTCTAATGACTAATGTGTTAGTTCTTCTCTTTCCCGTTCCTCAGGTTTATTTTCCCTTCCTGGACCCCGGCTTGATCAAGACAGCGTCTGGTTGTTCATTAAGCCATCCCCTTTGCCCCCTCGGGTCGTTTTCCCCGGGGTTACCCCCTTTACACTTTTCTTCACTGTTGTGCAGTCCATTGGGGAAATGTCCAAATTTAAGTGGGGGGTGGGGTTTTTGTTTGCATGTTTGCCAAGTAATGGGCGGGATTGTGCCTTGTTTTGTCCTCTTTCACACTTCCATTCTCGGTAGCAAGTATTTTCCACATTCTTAATAACTTTTGGATTGCCTACTGTTTTCCATGGGGGAGATTGATGTGGTGTTCCGGGGTTTAACCAAAGTGTGTGTGAGAACCTGATTAACCATCTCCCATTCTTCTTGCTCTTGTACTGGGAGCTTGCCCTTATCGTGTAGTAAACAGTTGACTTTTTTAATGTGTAAATTTGGGTCTGTCGACGTCCGAATTCTCTATTTAAAAATGCCTGGATCAGTCTAGATAAGGATCTGTTAATTTCGTGTTTTAAGTTGTTTTTTGTTTTTTTTCCCGAAAAAAAAAAAAACTGAAAAATAAAGGGTTTTGGGTTTTGAATTGTGGGTCGATTCACAGCTGGCATACGCCTGCCCATGGGTGTACCCCCCAAAGGGATCTCAATTGGCATTCTTCTTCTAACCTACCCCCGATCGTGGCGGGGGCTAGGAAACGGGGAAATTCCAAAGGTTCCCTGCCCTACCCGAGTATCCACACTGTACCGCCCACTCGAAAAAAAAAAAAAAAAAAAAAAAAAAAAAAAAGAAAAAAAAAAGGATAAGAGAAAAAATGAAATTCTTTTTAAATTTTTGTTCTAGTCGTTTCCCCTTATCTACTATGTCCGGTTCTCCTAGGAAGTGTACGGAAAAAGGTTGTTTTGCTTTACCAAGCAGGTTGTTACTATTCGTTAAAGTCTTTTCCTCTTTCACTTTTGGGAAAAGTTTTGGGTTTCCCAATTTGTGGTTAGTTGGGGAATCCCCTTTTTTGGTTAAGCCCGATACATCTTTCTAGGGAAACCCAAAAGGGTTTTTGGGTTTTCTCATTCAATTTGGGGCATTTTTTTGGTAAAATTCTTTTTTGAGGACAAACAAAAATTTAAGTGTGGGGTGATTTGATACGTTAGATTTCCGCGTTTATACGCCACATTTGAACCATTCCCCTTATTTGCTCCAATTGTATGAACTTTAAGACTTTTATAAAAAAAAATGTTTTATCTCCCGTTGGCCCTTTTTTTGGGCAATTTTATGTTTTCGATTGTTTTTTTTTTGAATTTCAGGTTACCACTTGGGAAACTTTTCTACAGTCGGCCCTTTAAAAGGGGATCAATTTGGATTCAAACGGAGGGAAACATCAAAAGAGCTGAAGGGCATTTCCAGGGGCAAAAGTGCGCCCAAATCCCTTAAAAGTGGCCGGCGCACTTTTCTGGTGCTGCCCGGCGCATTTTTTTTAGTCTCCGGAATTTTTTTCCATCGGCCACAAAAGTGCGCCTTTTCATGGGAAAAATGCCCGGGGGCACTTTTTAAGTCCGGGGGGCGCACTTTTTCCCAACGGATTCGGAAATAAAACGGGTTTTTTGGGAGAGACGGGGAACTTTTATTCTTCATTCTGATTTCGACGAACCAGACACTTTCGGAGGGGGATTTGAATTTTTTAAAGGGCGATTAAACGGGGAAAGCGAGGGGTTACTCAGGGGTTTCTAGGGTTCGAAGATTTTTACTTCGGGGTAAGAGTTTTTTCTCCAGTTCTCTTCTTCTTTGTTTTTTTTGCGATTCTTCGGGGAGGATGTCGACAAACCTTATTTGTTTAGATTAGATAAGTTTTAACAAAGCTTTGTATGGATGATGTCCGGTTTCTAACCCTTTGTTAAATTTGGGTTTATTCAGACTTAATTTAATTTTTCTAAAACCCTTTTTTAAGCTCTTGAAATTTTCAAGATTGACCATCATCGTAAATTGCTTTTCTTTGTCTTTCGGTTTGACCTGGAAAAAGGGGTCATTTTAGGGTTTAGAAGGTCATTAAATTACCCGGGGGCTACCCTAGGGCCGTGAAATTAATTCTTTTTTTCCATTTTTTGTGCGGGGTTTCATTTTTCTTCGTGCATTTTTGGAGATTTATTTAGTTATCTTTTTCCTAAGGAACTCATAGGTTTGCTAGGGTAGTTTCTCTGCGCCTGACCATGGGTAGGATTTTCAAAGGGAACTCGAGGAATTGAGTCTGTTAAAACCTTAGTTGCACGCATCATCCCTCTTTGTCGACTAGACGGATTCGAGTCTGGACAACGCCTTAGTCAATTTTTAAAGCTCCATCTTGTTTGCCTCTTTATTGGTTTTAAATTTTCATTCTAATTTTTATTCATTCACCACCATTTCCAAACCAAACGTTTAAACCCGAAAGTTATTCCCATTGTTGAGTAAAATGGCTTCATCGATTACAACATGAGACTCCATGAGACAAGCAAACAGCCGCAAGCTAGGGAAATGAGAATAAGGACTGAATAATGAAAAAATAGCAGGTAAGATATATGTTTAATCTCGGATTTGAGCAGGAATAATATTAGTAATAATTTGGTAACAAAATAAAAGATTGATTACAAAGAATAAGAATAATATCATTATATAAATGCCTTCCTAAAATGACTCAAATATAATCAATGCAATTAATTGACTAATTCCCTAATTAATTAGCATAATCCGATCAGATCCTATGGCTTGTGAATCCAACGGCTGTGAGTGGATTTTGTTTAGGTGACATAATTTAAATTATGTCACCATCCTTCAGCCGATTTCCGACACCTAATTGTAGCATACGTGTCGCATTAGTGTTAATTACTGAGAGATTCTTTTTTTGGTAGAAGTTTCGGAGCGATTCTATAAACTACTCTACTTAATTACTCTCAGCTGATTGTAAATTGGAACCTCAAAATCAACAAAATCATGCAAATAATAACTGTGGATGGGAAAATATGAGTAGCATACCAAATCTGAACTCGGTGCATTTACAGAAGCAGTAACCCACCCAAAATTACTGGGTTCCCTTTCAAGTCAGATTTTGGGGCTCAAATCATAACCACCAAAAAAACAGAGGGAATTAAGGCAGAAAGAAATCTGAAACATTAAAGGAGAAGAGAGAAGCAGGTAAAGCAGCTTCATCAACACATCCCCCCCTCAAACTTCAACCTCTTTTCTTTTTCCCCCCTCCTCACGGCTCAGTACCCTATCCTAATCTATAAAATTGAAGAACAGAAACTAGCCTGCTGTATATAGCATTGAAGTTAAAGACTGGAAGACGACTTCTTCACAAGGGATGGTGAGACCCATGTCGTGGTCGAATCCAAACTCCTCCTCTGCCTTATGAAGCAAGCTCTGGAACTCAGGTCGGCTAAGGAATGAAATGGGGACAATGTATCTGCTTCTGTTCTCTCCAACGTACACAACAAAGTGTCCCTTTGGTACATCTACTGGAAGCCCTCCATAGCCGCAGCCTTCGTAGTATGATTGATTATCGGATCTCTTTCCCAAGCTGGAGCAACGCCTAAGGATCTGTTTGAGGACAGCTGGCTGTGGGAGTTTGTTTGATTTTGATTTCCTTATGGCCATTTCTGAAATTGTTGGGGTTTTGAGAGAAGAACAGAGAAAAAAGGTCTTTAAAATGGGTATGTTGGATTTTGTGAGTTAGTTGGTTTGGGGTTTGTGTTTTTGGGGGGAGGGGGGGTATTTATGGTTGGGAAATTGAGAGTAAAGAAATTAGAAATTGTTTGGGGTGACCGAACCCATTGCCGTTAATACCACATTGTTAGTTGTTATAGCCCTTCCTCGAGACACAATGTCTCTTCACCCGGCCCCACTCTAATTTCTCCTCTATGAATCTCCACATTCGTTTTAGATTTTGTGTTGTTTGTATAGTTTCAACTCCTTTTTATTTTTAGCTCATAATCACAAAAAATATGGTTTATTAGGTATAAATAATGACTTTTTTCGCTACATTTTTACTATGACTTGTCTTTGTTAGATTGTCTCTAAATCGGTTAAGTTATTTAGTTGTATTGAATTTTATTTATAGCATGGGGTTATTGTATGCATGAGCTGTTTGAAAATCACACAGTAGATGTTGAACACAACGAATTACCTCAGTAGCTTTGATTTTGCTTCATACACAAACTTATTTATGTGATACTTTTAGTTTCAGGTCTTGTAGTTTCTCCGGTTCTTGATCTTAGATCGTGTAACTAGCTAAAGCCCAATTAGAGGAATTACTTATCATGAATAGATTGTACATAATAAGAGGTGAATATTTGAGGGGTCTTCCTCATACCTAGATCCATCATCTACCATTGTAAATCAAAGTTATGTCAAAATTTGTTAATCGTGGCAAAACTTGATAACGTATAGAAACGTAGTCATACAATAAGTTATTATTTCCCGAGAAAAAATGAAAAGAATGGAGTTTTATTTACCAATTGACCTTGTGTTAAGGGTTTTTTGTTTGAACCATGAGACTATGAGAGGAAGTACTTAGTCAAGAACATTGAATTAATAGCAAAGCAGGAAATCTTGGTAAAGGAAATTGGTAATCATGAAATGGTGATAATAAGTAAGTAGATATGTTTAATAAGTATACTACTGGTCCAACTTTTCAAAAAAGTAGTGCAAATGTATGCTAATTTGTCCCCCTCTTCACGGGTGATTTCAGCTTTGGGCACATTATTCGATTTTATTGTCCCTATTAACCTTTTTTCACTGAAACAGGGCCTTCTTTCTTCCCACTCCTGACTATGGGCATGCAAGGGGAAAAAATAGAGGGGGATTGGGAACTTAATTAATAAACAAATAATCTCATGCAATGCAATGCAATGCATCATTGATTCAACAGCACGGCGTTGGACATTGTTTTGAGCAAATTTAGGTTGAAAAATCTTTACTTGCAATTGACGAAATCGTCCATCAAAAGAAGTTATTTTCTTTAACACCGTTGCAATAGATCAGCATGTTCTAGTATTATAAGTTCGATTTGCAAGGCTAATGTATATGAGTTTGAGATTTGCAAGTAACTTTTTATCTATCTTGCCTTTCTGATGGTGGACTTTACAGTTGCTATTGATCGTTTATGAAATATTTGAGTGGATGAATCACGATCATAAATTAAGAGAAAAAGTGTCATATATAATTAAAAATCGGTATGAAAGGTATGAGATTTGGAGAAGTATAGAGTTGGGTTATTTGGAGAGGCATTGTTGCATGTTAATATTTCTTGGGTAACATCTAACAGCCTATACTTATAGTAAACATCCAGGGACGTGCATCCTCCTAGTATTAGCTAGACGGTGGTGTTAAATTCGAATATTTCACATGAACGATCTGTGGAGATGTTACGACGTATATATTACTAAGGTTTCGCATGAACACCAAGGTCACCCTTACGGATATAGGAATTAAGGGTAACCCAATAATATATTTTGGGTTGATTAGTCATTGGGCTTTTCAAATAATGTTATTTAGTGTGAATATAGTTTAAGATCATATCACTTATATATAGAATTATCCATGACATATCATTAACTGTTCAGAACATTTTGTTAAGACGTCTACACAAGATGGTTAAATCACTTATTGTTGAGGCTTGTATAGCATCAACTTGTAATTAAGTGAAAGGAAACAACTCCCGAAGAAGAGATGATTTCATTTTGAATGGAGAATGATGGCATCAGCAGCAGCTTGGGGTCCTGCCTTGTTCAGCATTGAACGTGGTAAATATAAAGACAGGGAGAGAGGGTCCCGAGGGTCAGTACTCAGCAGTAACAATAAAGTGTACTGAAGTTGTACCACCATATATGCCACCGTTTCCCAACTTGCCCTCTTTTTTCTTTTCGAGACTTGTAATTCAACGGATCAAGTCATCCATCATCACTACCCTACCCTCCTCTCTATATATTATTATTTGTTGTTTTTATATGAGGGGGACCCCACTCACTCGTCTCTAACTTCGTCTTGCTGGCAGCTCCCTGTTTGAGAAATACACCAATTCACATTACTCTGTTTAGTTAGGCATTGATGTTCCATGGTTAGATAATGGATGGATGATATTGCGCCTTCTCATTTCTGCATCTCCTTCCTTCGTTGCTCTCATCTTCTTCCCCCCCACTACTACTTATTATTATACGATGTCTCTCTCTGTCTTTGTCAGCCAAACTTGGTATGCTTTTCTTTTCCATTTTATCTTATCTTTACTTAAATCATCATCATAATATTAAAGAGTGTATAGAGCCACAACGCCACCCTACTCTTTCACCTACAACTAGAGTTCTCAAACGGGTTATAAAACCATCCGCACTCATGCAATTCACTTGCAATTGCAAAAATGATCCCCACTGCCACCTCATTCATTTTTGCAATCTACTCACTTTTAATTTCTTTCACTATACACCAATGCAATTCATTTGCAATTTCATTTAGAAGGACCACACACTCTTTTCATTCAATTACTCACTTTTGTGTTTATCATTTTACTAATAGTTAATTATACATTTAAGGAAACAAATAAATATTAATTATAATATTCATTTAGAAATGATATTTATATATAATTTATTTTATTCATATAAATTAAAATGTACAAATACAATATTTTCTAATTAATAAGTACGTTATAATTTAACGAGTCTGTGACTAACGTAAACACAATATTCAAACAACACAGATACATATATAGTCATACGAATAACACAAGTACATATGAAGTGATAGTACATATTAGTCATCATCCTCATCGTCTCCAAATCAATTTCATAGCTCTTCTATCAAGTTTGTTTTTTATTTATATTTGAAGATAGTTGTAGTTGTGATTATGAAATATTTAATATATATTTGGATGTAGTATTACTTTTATTTAATTATATTTAGTAATTATTAAATATAGCTCATAAATATATATAATTAATTTAATGTAGTCATAACTCCGGTGGCGAAACACGTTATTTCCTCGTGTTCTCTCCTTCTCCGATTATCACATCTGTATAATCAAATTGACGATTTTGAGAAATCGTAGTTGTGGTTGTGAAATATTTAATATAAGGTTATAATATTACTTTTATTTAATTATGTTAAATAATTATTAAATATAGATCATAAATATTTATAATATTGCTTTTCATTTAAAGTTAATAGCATAATTAAATTATTACATTAATATAATATACCTAACTATCATATAATCATTAAACAATCACATATACATTCATAAACTAACTAATATGGCCCCACTTTGCCCACTTTGCAATTGCAAAGTGAATTGCAACAAATGAAAGCTTGCAAAAAAAAGGTGTCTTCCACACCCATGCAATTCACTTTGCAATTGCAAAGTGAGTGCCATGTCATCTTGCAATTCAAGATGCAATCCTAGTGTGGATGCTCTAAGATGGGGTAATATGGCTACGGGTCATTGGTTTGTTGAATTCCATATTTCAACTGGTTATAGGTAAATTCAATCATAGCTTGCGTAGTTTGCGGGATTTTTCAATTGGATACTTTAAATTAATTTAAATTATGAGTCTGGTTGGGACTAGACTAAGACAACTATTACAGGGGCGGATCCAAAACTGAATTATGAACTGAGGCGAAATTGAAGAAAACATTTTCAGAATAACATAAAAAGTCTTCAAAACTATACCTGCAACTTCAATTTTACACTTCTAATTGTAAATGGGCTATTAATATTTGAGCTTTAATTAATTAAATTTGAAACTAAGTCTTAAATTAATCCACGATTGAGTCGAACTAATACAACATTGAACCAATATTCAAAAATGCACTGAGCTGAATTCAAAATACCCAAAAATGTATACTCAATTTTCAAGGACGGGACCAAAAGACGGGTGAGTCGGGGCTCACCCGGGCACCACCTGGATCCGCCCCTGCAACTATACCAAAAACTAACTAATGTTTATTCTTGATTTCTCCTTTTTTATGTCACTACTCAAGAACTTCACAAATCACTATATTTTATGCGTCAATGGCTGAGTATATAATTGTATACACTAGTAAAATGCATGTAACAATCGTTTTGTAGTTATAAATTTCAGAAGACCTCTTCAAATCCCGACCCAACCCACTCTTAAATCTAGAACTCCAATAATATTTAGATTCTAACATGTTTATAAGTTTAATAGTGAATTTTAATTGAACCCATTATTAATTTTCAACTATTCTAAATATTTTAGTAAATAAGAACAAGTACTGCCATAGTAACAAAAGTGCTTTTATCTTACACAGCTTTTGTGGTTTCAGAAAAAAGAAAAAGCGGATGGAAGAGGTTTTTGCAAGTTGGCAATAATTTGTCTCCATATTGGCTGGAGAGTGGAGAGGTTCATCAAGAAACGGCAGTTATTACGGTTGTTATTATTGCCTCTTTAACATTTATAAATGGAAAAAAAAAAAAGATAGTTTTTTGGCAGTTTTGGGGATAGCGTGGTCCAACAAGTTTAAAGCTTTTATTGTTGTAATCTTATATGATCGCCCTAACCGCCCAGCCCATCACCAAAACTAAAATATACGATATGATGAAACAAGTTTAGCAGGTGGAATTAGAATAATTCAAAGATTTATTGAATTGAAGTAATAATTATCTAGTTTGTGATGTTATTACTCACTAATTTATTAGGAATAATACTATTTTTTTTTTTTTGAAGTTATTAGAAATACTCTTGTTGCAATGAAAATTGGAATATACAATCATAGTTTTTTTTTTTATGGTAATTCTCATGGAATTGGGTAGATTCCATGGAGTTTAATGCGTGAGAATTTGTTTTTAAAGTTGAAAATCAAAATTCTTGTTTGGATACTAATTCGAGTTTAAGATTTAGGTGATAAAAATTTTAATTGGATAGTAAAAATACAAAATTACCTTTAAAATGGTATTGAAAAGACATGATCGTTTTTCAGGCTGGATTTGGAAGGTGGAATTGGGTATAATTCCACTACATTTTCAAATTTCATGTTTTCGTCTCTGATTGTTGGTCAAATATCTCCATAATTAAATTTCTCTCTCCACCTAAATCCAACACTAAGAGCATCTCCAATGACCCTAAAATTTAAAGCTTTATGGTAAAAGCTCCAATTTGATTGGTGGATATTAAAATAAATAAATTAAATAAATAAAGAAGATGAAATTATAAAAGAGAAGAGTGATTTGATTGGTTGATTTTATAAAACTTTATGCAAAAGCTCTATGTACTTAAAGCTTTTGCATAAAGCTTTATAAAATTAACCAATCAAATCATTTCCCTCTTCTATAATTTCTTCTTTTTCATTTATTTAATTCAAAATTTTTTAATATTAACCAATCAAATTAGAGCTTTTACCATAAAACTTTAAAATTTAGAGCCATTGTAGATGCTCTAACAGGAATATGAAATCCCTTTCAAATGGAAGCAACAATTTTATATCGTGATTAGACAGGAAAGATGGAATTTAATTCCGGAGGAATTGCCAATTTTTTGGGCAATCAAATTTCATTGAATTTATCAATTCCCCCAACAATTCATTTCCTAGCAGAAAACGATACTTACATCTGGAATTTGAAATCGAATTCCACGGATGGTATTTACCGCAGCCAAATAGGGAATCTAGCCAATTCCCTTTGGACATGGAATTGGACCCTGGTTGTCTTAACCAAACGGCCCCTTTAATGATTTATGATCAAATAATGCAATCTTACTCATCCATATTGGAAAAACCTGAATTAAGAGAGTGTAATATTTAAGTTTAAAAGCTCACTAAAGTTAGTAAAAGAAAGAAGAGTCATTGCCCCATTGTTGCCACTTGTGTCGCTTAGGCTTCGACTTTCAAATATATTTTTTATATGTTTAGGAACCCAACCTATTTGGTTTCATTTTTTATCAACCTAAATCTTCTAATACATTAAAGCATTTTCGCTTTTTTTTTCAGTTGACACGTCAGCGTTTTGGGGATTTTAGAGCTTCTCCTTCATTCTAGGAATGAGGGTATTTTGGATAAAAATCGATTTTGGCAAACAAAATTTTTTGATTCTTTTCTCACGAACAAGGATCGAACTCTCAACCTCATGTTTAAGAGACAAAGTGAACAACCAACAATGCCACACTTAATGATTGGAGTAATTTATTATTTAATCAAAGAAAAGTTGCAGTGTTTTCAACGTAACAACAATAAAGCATAATTATAATGCTTTTATTTATTATATTCCAACAATTGATAACAAATTTATAATTTTTTACCAACATATGAATTAAATTATTATATATTAAAAAGTAGAAAAAATTCAACCACACTTCTAAGTAATCTAAATAAAAATAAAAATAAATATTTTTCGGTAAAATATTAACACAAAAAATCGGCCAATGGGCTGTCTACAGTTATTTTTTAATTCTTTGGCAGGTATATCTTTAATTTTTTTATATATCTTTAGTTTTTTAAATTTCAAATTATATTTTCTATTACATGTCAACAATGCGTGGTAAAATTGCCAAAAAAATACACCGCTGACGTTAGTAGGACTGCTCCGAACCCGTATTAAAGTAATGAGTTCACTTTGTAAAGAATTTAAAATTTAGGAGGTACGAAGACACTCGACTGAGTTTGGAGAGGATAGGAAGCCCCGTGGCCAACTCGAAGGGGCTGTAATGTTTTAAATATTTATCTTATGTTGAAGTCGGCCAACAGGCCGCGACTAATCTAGTTGATTACATTAAAATAGTTATGTCTATTTGGTTTAACCATACAACCACCCTATTATCATTCAACTGCTAACAGTTGTCTCTGTCCAGGCTGCACTCTTCAGTTTCAATAAATACAAACCAGTCCCTGCATTTTTCACTCACTAAATTTTTCCTCTACATACTGAAATTCTGTCAAACGGATTTCTGTGTTCTCCTGTCTTTCGTAGCAAAATATTGTGTCGTGTGATTCTACCGTTCATCGATCATTGTGTTTGAAGTATCGCTAAATGTTGAGACAATTCATTCTATCATGGGAGTATATTATTTCTTTAATTTTGGGTACCTAAAAAGAGAAATAAAATTTCTTAAGAACAATCGTGAATTCGGTTGAATGAAATTGTTTACATTCGCCTAATTTTTTCTCATTGTTCTATATTATTACAATTGTTAAAGTACTACGCAAATAACAATCCGGATCATCTGCAACATGTTATCTTTGACTATACTTTGTCCCGATGTCATCATCGAAGTATAAGGAGGAGAACATAGAAATTTCTTCATTCATAGAAAAAAAAACATAGAAATTTCTTCTGAAAAAAACCCAGCCTTCCACAATAGAACCATTTGATTGTGTCCTACTCCGAACAAACGTTTTCAATATTCAGAAAAAACTTGTAACACTGGTAAATAATATGATTAAAACAAGCTAAGTGTTTCATTTACCTAATCTAAATATATAGAAGTGACCAATATAATTAGTTGTATTTGTGTACCTCTTAATTAGGTACAACCATTGGTATTATATTGGCCTCCCACGTTGCACATCAGTGACAAACCATGCAGTGGCGGAGCCAGGGGAGGTCACCCTGGGCCTGAGCCCAGGATTCCCTGGACCCAAATAGCTAAATTATATATATTTTTCGTAAAAAAATATTTTTGGCTCATTATATTTTATATATCGGGCCTAGGGTTTACATGCGTCCTGGTTCTACTACTGAAACCATGACAATAAAGAAGATGGCTCCGCTACTGAAACCATGAAACCATGACAATAAAGAAGATGGAGTAAAACCTCATAGTTCAATGTAACTGTTTACGCAATCAACCCCATAATAAGTGTACTAAATTCCAAATATTAAAAGTAGATGGGACCCTTTCTTAACTTTGAGTGACATATAAAACAGAAATCAATACATGGTCATAACGTAACCGCTAGTATTTTGGTTCTTACCCTTTTTGGGTAAATGTTGTAAAATATTCGTGAAATGAATAGAAATGGACAAACTGGAATAGCTAATGAGTTGCTTTCACACTACTACTGCTCAATGCTCATCCATCATGTTACTCCGCTCAGAAACCACAAGGACTCGTCTTTATTACCGCCAAACGTCCTCCCTATTGGGTATTGCTTTAGCTTTCCATTTGTAAATTTCACTTTAGCAAGTTAGTAATACGTATATGTCGTTTGTTCTTCAATGACGACAGAAATCAAATCGCATCTTAATTTTTACCAAAGCACGTAAACCCCATAGTCATGTAACCATTTAAGGGTCGACAAGCCACACACAAATAAAGAAGCACACGCCAATTGCAATGTTCTTTTGAAAAGTTAATACAAACAATGTCTGATTTCTCTGGATTCCTCCTAGTAACATGTCGGCCAGGTGCTGTTTAGAAGTTGTTCCTTTTACCTTGTTCCTTAATTCAAATCAAAGTATATATACATCTTTCAGTGTTTGGTTTATAATGGATTGAAATCATCATTGTCCTGATTCCTCAAGGGTAATTTCAGCATATATATATATATATATATATATATATATATATATATCGGATGGGCCATGAATAGTCGTCCAACCGGTCCAAGCTGAACAAGCTATACCATATACGTACATACCATAAACATAATAATAGAAAGCATGCATGTTCTGTGAATCAGATTGGCTACTCAATTCAAAGTAATGGGCTCCACAAATATCACAGAAAGGAAAACTGTATGTATATTACGTACAACTTGTTTGGATGCGTACATATATGGCTCCCGAGAGTAAGCTAAAATTGACACCTGAGAACACCATGTTACTCTGCCTTGCATGAATTTGTGTAAATTAAAAGACAAGGACAAGTCTGTTTTGCTACCTTTCTTTCTTTGTTGCCTTTCTTTTGGCTAACTCATTTCCTCGTCCATGTTTCTTTTCCTGCTACGAATTCAAAAGGGTCAGTCTCAACTCTCAAGTTTCAGGTTCTAATTTACATAGTAATTACTTGTCCTGTTTGTTAGGGGATGGTACTAATAGGTCTAGGTTTGGTGGAGTACTTTAAGATTTATGTCGCATTTATCAAAAAAAAAAAAAAAACACACTTTAAGACTTATGTCTTTCTTGTGGGTCGAGTCTGCGACATGTATGTTATGTTGTTGGTCATGACACAAGCCAAGTATACTCATAGGGGAAAATAATTTTAAAATGTAAAAAAAAAAAAACACATATTTTGTATGGAAAAAAATATACTTTTTCAATCCAAATTATAAAAAGAAATTAAGTCACTTATTAAGAGAAAAAGATGAAAAAATAATATTAGAATTATAAGTAGAAGATAATAAATGCTAGAATTTTTAATAAAATACTATTACAAACTTTGTATATAATTGGTTGAAATGAGTCAAGTTTGCAACAATTGGTTGCATCCAACCATATCTACCTCATAGACCATAATCATCACGAGTCAAATATTGTTCATATGAAAACAGAACATATATCAAATCGATCCAAACATGTCAAATTTTATTTTCCAAATGAAAATATGAGATAAAGAATCATTAAACCCACACCTCTTTAAAAAAAACTGAGATAACTACATAAAAATAGTAAAACCACATTAATTAACTCATTAAATTAAAAAATATTCAAATCAAATACGACCAATTACAAATTGACAAATAATGCCTAAGAAATATATATTTCATAATTTCAACTATCCATTAATTTGTAGGCACCTGGAAAATGGGGGGGGGGGGGGTGTTAAAGCATTATTATGCAGACAAAAGCATTTAAGGGGACAAATAGCACGATGTGGTATGGTTGAGTGTTTGTAAGGAAAAGGGATGAGACTATACACCTAAATTCATTTCCGGAGACAAATGAACATGATTAATACTACTCTTGTAGCTAATTATATACTAACACTTAAACCAACAACAACCTTTGAGGTTGACATCCACCTTCCTAATTTCTAGACTAACAACAGACCATTTTGCATGGACAAGAAATTCACTCAGAAACCCATTCTCTGATTCAGGTATAACTCAATCACCAAATATTTGACCACACCACTTACCTAACAAAGACCAGGGCAACCTCACAAACATTGGTTCATATTAATCGTTTTGACTCAAGTTCACCTCATTTCTTGTTTGAGTTTCTTCCCAAAAGACCTCATATTAGTGTAGTTGATATTTGGTAAACTCTCTTAAGTTGGTCAAAACTTATTATTTCAGTTTGTCGATGTGGTACTTGGGACGATGTTACCCTAACAATCCTACCCTCAGACCAAGAACCACCAAATTCAGTGTCCTTTGCGAAACATCTTTTTGTAGACATCTTAGTCACAATTAACACCAGTGAACCCGCTTATGCGATCACCTCCACCAGCACCAGTGGCAGAGCCAGGAATTTGACTAGGGATGCTTTGTTTGGAAAAAAAATTTGCATAATAGAAAAGATAACACTAAACGAAACGAGCAGTCAACAAAATAACATTTAACATTCGTACAATAATTTAATAATCTTGTTCAATATATGCCACCATTGCATCGTTCAACCACTTATCGTTCATTCGATTTTGAAGCTCGTTCTTGATATATTTCATAGATGAAAATGATCTTTCTACACTTGTTGTTGCAACATGCATAATTAGTGTCAACTTGAGAAACAAATAAATTGATGGATACAATTTGTGCTTATTTGTTTCTAGCATTTTTATTCAGTTTCTTCCACATTCGCAGAAGTAACTTTTTCAATCCTCGAAAAGTATTTTCATCTAATATCACATAACAACAACCAGTTTAATTTACTTCTTAATTACTTCATTTATCAAAGGCCTAATACCCTCAGATAGCACCAACTATTGCGTAATCCCCAAAATATACACGTCGTATTAAAAAATACTCAAATAGCTCAACCTATAGTGCAACAGGATTTCTCGTAGCATGTCGTGATGTTCCGTCCAAATAGTTGCCACGTAGGATGACGGAGTGTTATGATTGGGTTTTTTTGCTGATGCGGATACTGACGTGGAAATTAATAAAAAAATAATTTGTTGGTGGTAAAAAAATGAAAAAAAAACCGTCACTTCCTTATTCTCCCACTCTTCCTCTCTCTTCCCGAAATTCATGGCGGCCTGTGGTTGGGGTCGTCGGAATCATCAGACTCCTTGTCAGATTCCTCTACATCCCGCCATCTTCGCCGGCGAAACCACCACCACCGCGGCCTATTGCTTCGGTGTCCATCCATCCATCCCCATTCAGTATTCCCAAACAGAGACACGGTTAAGAAATATGTTCCCTCTCTATTATCTATCTCTGTTTGATCGAGATAACTCGAATCCCACTAGTTCAATCTTCCACTTGATCTATAATTTATTGGTTGTTCCAGTTCAAAGGTCTGTTGTCGATTCATATGACCTTTGATTTTTTGCTCGCATATATTTCACGTTCGGTTGCGATTTTTTTGCCCAATCCCCGTCCGCCGCACCGCCGCCAAACATAATCGGAGCTTATTCTTCAATAATGAGGAGCTCGAGATCGTGATTCGAGATCTGAAACGAATCAAGCTCGAGATCGTCTGCCGCACTGCCGTCGACCAAGGAGCAATCATCGTGATTTGAGATCTGAAACGAATCAAGATCTCCAATACTGAGGAGCTCGAGATCTGAACTGAAGCTGGCAGAGTTGGGCTTCTTCTTCGGCGGCGACGAACTCTTGTTCATTGGAGAAATCGTCACAGCAGGTGTCGTTCTAGAGGCGGAGATAGACAAGGGATGAACCCATATAGAGCCCTGGGGAAAGGACGCGCTCCACGTGACCGGAGGCGAAATAGAGATAGGAGATCGGAGAACTGTTGGTCGACTACGGTGGTGGTGGTGTTGAACGGAAAAGACAAAGGGAAGCGGATAAGAGAGAAAGTGTTTTTAATTTATTTATTAATTATTATATTTTATTATTTAATAAAAAGTTGCCAGTTTTTTTAATTGTAATTTATTATTATACGTTATTCTATAAATGCTTATGTGGCCAAATTTGTCCACATCAGCTAACACATACTTAATTTATATGCCATGTGGACTGGGTTGCCAACTCAAACTAACGGAATATCAAAAAAATTGACGGCGTGCTATTTAAAACTTGAGTCCCGATAAATGGTGCTAAACGAGTATTTTGTAAAACGATATGTATATTACGCAATAGTTGGTGCTATCTGAGGGTATTAGGCCTTTATAAAAAAAAATTACTTCTTAATTTCGAAAATCCTGAAATTCGCTAACAAATACATAAACCCTAACAATTTAATTGAAAAACTATACTAATAAATTAACATGTAAATCGAAGTGTTACCTTGTTTGAATTCAATGAGAAGATTGGTTTAGAGTTCTTGAACAAACTCACTAACTCGCATTCGTTCAAGGAGAAGATTGGTTTCGAATTCGATTCAAAACGATGTCAAAATGTGGGATATAGTTTTAGGGTTATTAATTAAATTTAAACGATCACACATTTATCACTTATTCCAAGCAGCTGAATGGCAAGTGACATAGCTTCACTATAAAAAAATTGGGAATTGGAATTTTGTAGCACAATTTTAAAAAATATGTACCGTCAGTAGCCAAACACGTAAAAATCTCCAGAAATAGCACAATCTGACTGGCAGCCAGCGCTGCGCCAGCCAGATGGCGCTGCGCCACCCAGCCAGCGCAGCGCTGGCTGCACAGTCAGATTATTTCCGTTGCAGCGCTGCGCCATGTGGCACACTAGCCGTTACAAATATCCGTTAACTAACGGTAGTATTGATCCCAGGCAGCGCTGCGCTGGCTGGGTGGCGCAGCGCTACCTGGGATCAATATTGCCGTTTTTTTTTTTGTATAAATACCCCCTCCCCCCATACCATCTTCACACCTCCTCTCATACTCTCTCAAATACAATTGTCTCTAAGGTATTTTTTATGATAGTTTATGTTCGTCATAAGTTTCTAGTTAGGATTATTGTACGCTAATGACGTTTTTTATTTGTAGGTTCGTAGCAATTGGCCGTCGAGGAAATTTCGTTTGAAGAAAGCCTAAACCCTCCCTGAAAAGGTATAATGATATAAGTTATATCCAAATGAATTATGTTTTACCAATTTATATGTACTTAACATTGGTTGTGGATATTAAATTGTAGATGGATTACATGTTTGGAGAGGTGCCGGTTGGGGTTCGAAGTGGTAGTCCCGAGGACCCTTCGATTTTATGGGGTGATACTGACCGACATCGAGCGTTGGGAATTTTCGAAGCTCAGGTTAGTACATTTGAAATGTTAGTTATAATTTAATGTTATTTATATTTATTTGTTATTTAAATTTACATAGTATTTATGTTTGAATGTTAGTATATAGTAATTATTCAAATGTTACTTATATTTGAAATGTTAGTTATATATAACTGTTTGTTATATGTAAATGTTAGTTATATTTTAAAGTTATTTATATTTGATCGTTAATTATATTTGAATGTTTAATTATATTTGAATGTTAATTACATTTAAGTGTCTATGGTGCATTCAGAAATTGAGTACTAGTTATTAATTATGTTACATCTTCTTCCCCCAACTATTAGGACCCACATATGACGCTTAATTGTCGCTTCTCTAAGAAGATCGTGAAGTACGATCCTAGGTTTGAGACATACCTTGCCCCCATAGGTCTAGATCAGTTGCGTGCCTGCATGGATTTTACCCCTGATTCTGAGCTGATCACCGCATTGGTCGAGAGATGGCGTCCCGAGACGAGCACTTTTCACTTGTACCACGGTGAGGCAACCATAACACTCGAGGACGTGCACTTTCTCACTGGTCTGAGCATCGATGGTGTGCTTGTGGAGTCGCAGAGGCGCATTCCGACTGTGGATTCTGATCTGCAGATTTACGTTGAGCACCTTCTTGGGAAGAAACCATCTACCGCTGACCTTTCTGCTGGCAGAGTGAAGATGACGTGGTTGCGTAACCACTTTGGCACCATCAGGGATGACGCCGATCAGGAGACTATCGAGCAGCACTGTCGAGCATACATTCTGGACTTCTTCGGCAGCTGCATCTTTGCTGATCGGTCAGGATCACACGCCTCACTCTTCTTCCTTCCACTGCTCGAGGACACGAGCCAGGTAGGCGACTACGCTTGGGGGGCTGCCGCACTTTCATGGCTATATAGGGAGCTTGGCCGGTGTGCTTTCCGCATAGAGAGCAACCCGTCCCGCGACCACGTAGGTGACATTGGAGGTTGGATGGCACTGGTTCAGGCGTGGGCCCTGGAGAGATTTACGTCCATTGCTCGTCGAGTCCACAAGAGTCGACAGATTGCACCGACACACTCCCCCATTCCACGTATGACTAGGTTCGGGCTTCGACTTTTTCTTCCATTTTCATAGTTTATTCCATCTGATCAAGTTGTATGAATGACGTGGTTCATTCTGCATTTTTTTAGCTGCTCCGAATGGTATCACGTGAAGACCAGATACATCCTTGTTGGGGGGTACCGCCAGCTGTTTGACGATGGGACTCCATTCGTGGTATTGTATTCTTATAAAGGCAATGTCATTTTTCTTTATAGTTTAGGTTTCATAGTTGTCTAATTGTCACATTTGTTTCATATAGTGGTGTCCGTACTCGGCGGACCGTGAGCATTACAGTCCAGGGACTTTCCCCAACCATCGCGTCGTCGCACCTCTCATCTGCTTGTTCAGCGCTATGTGGCATAGACCTGATAGAGTGCTGCGTCAGTTTGGGATGGACCAGCCTGTCCCTATGTACGATCAGCCAGTAGGTGAGGTCATCAGTAACCTGGAGCTGACACAGCGTGGATGGCATCGTAGTGATGTGGTAGCTAGATTTGCTGGATATCGGGACCTTTGGTCCACTCGTCTTGACCACATCGCCTCAGGCCCGTGGCTGCGGAGCGAGGAGAGAGAGTTCTATCACTTCCACGACGAGATCAACCAGTGGTATCATGGAGTCACTAGACGTACAATTTCTCGTCGAGGAGCCGTGGACCAGTCTTTGGTACGTAGGCTTCGTCATAATTATTACAACTAATTCTAATTACATGTTTAACCATTCTTATTATGTGTTGTAGCTTGATGGCATGGAGAGGCTATATGTGACTACTGGTCAGTCACATATCACGCCTCAGGAGCAGCAGGAGATGCATGCTACATTGAGGTCAATGATGCATGCTTCAGGCGGGATCCATAGGACGGCTGAGTCTAGGAGGGCACCCCGGCAGGCCACCCATCCACGACATGCTGAGTACCCAGTACCTGACCCGCCAGCTGCCAGGATTCCTTCTACACGTAGAATCCGACAGCATGTAGATGTGCCCCCTGTCCCCCGGTTGTGGGAGCCGGCATTAGCGCAGTGGGATCAACAACAGCAGCAAGCTCGATACTCCGAGCACTATCCTTTCGACACTACAGGTGACGCGACTTTCGATTACATGGGGAGTCAGGACTACACTCAGCCGGAGGATGACACACAGCATCAGGATTACACGCATCCTTCAGGTCCGACCCAGCCATATAGCACTCCTACACAGCCTTACACCGCTCCATCTGGGTCTCAGTGGGCTCCATCAGCATCTTACGCAGCTCCATCTGGGTCTCAGTGGGCTCCATCCGCATCTCACGCAGCTCCATCTGGGTCTCAGTACGTCACACCACCCGTAGTGACATATGAGGCAGCGTGGGATGAGGATGAAGCTCCAGCCGACGACGGGCAGCATCGATATGGACTGAGGCGAGAGCCTGCACAAAGGATGTGCGGTACTGGAGGCCATGAGCTGGGGGCACATTGGAGGGGGCAGGGTCGGCGTAGGGGCCGAGAGGGGAGGGGTCGTGATGGGAGGGTTCGTGAGTAGTGATGATTGTGTTTGTTTCTGTCATTGTATTTCGTATTAAACAGTGCACGTTTGTTTCATGGTATTTAACTGTATATTTCATTGTATACACGTGATAAAAGATGAAGCTCCTTATGAAGTCAACGGCTACCACTTAGATAGGTATAATTGATGCAAGCTCTGATTTGACAATACACATGATAAAAGATGGAGCTCCTCATTAAGTCAACAGCTACCACTTAGATAGGTATAATTGATGCAAGCTCTGATTTGACAATACACGTGATAAAAGATGGAGCTCCTCATTAAATCAACAACTAACATTTAGATAGGTATAATTGTTGTAACCACTAATTCACACACATTATATTGAGGCGTGAGTCCACAATCACATTCCTCAACTCTTCCAAGCTGAATATTCAACGGACATGAATTTCGCGTTTTGGCTCCGATGGGATGGCGAAATAGTCCACGGACAACACGTTGGGGTGTGCTACAGTGGGGGGAAATTATGTCGCCTCAAAATGACGAGGCAACCTTCACTACAACAGGCATGTCCAGTTTTCTTGCGAAAGATGGGGGTAGGATGTTCGGCGGTTTTGAGGATTGTCATGTATCGATGTCCAGTCTTTGCGAATGACCAAATTGTGGCACACTACCCACTCATTCTTAATGACGTTACTGGGTTGGAGGTTATCTACAACATCATGGCAACCAAGTCGGACTACCGAGTGGCAGAGCTATACTTTGAGTTCGACCAACGTGGGACGCCGGTCCATGGAGAATCTATATTCATGAGCAGTGGAGCGAGTGCCTGTTATAGTGGTGAAAGCAGTCAGAGCAATCAAACACATCCGGGACAATTTCGTGGCGATAGCAGGCAAGAAAGTACGGTAGCGCACTTGGGAAATGAGATCGAAGGAGACTCATCAGAAAGCGACGTCAACTCGGAGCAGGACGCAACAAATGTATCTGAGCCAGACATTGAAACGCAACCCTTTGTGAATGCACAACCACCGAGAGAATACACCCCCAAGCCATTTCACACATTTAATCCATTTCACACAAATGGAGAAAATCCAATTTGGATGGCATTGGCGGTGGTGCGCCAGACACTATGTAAGCAATTACAACAAAGCCGCCAAGAACCCAAGAATGAAAAGCCGCCTTATGAATTTAGGTAAGTATCATGACACTCCACCAAGTACTTAACAATTTCAGCGTATATCATTGTAATCCATTCTCCCTTACCTGAAGCTAAACGACAGTCCTTGAGAAAGTTCACAAAGGGGGCAACAAGATTCGCGAGGGACGACCCCGTGAATCAAAAGTGGGCGCTTGAAGATCAATTATATTGGTCAAGAGCCGTAGACGCTCAGCATGACGGGGCACGATGGAACCAATTGACATCAAACATGGCGGAGAGCGTGAATGGGGCATTCAAGTCAATCCGGGCTCTCCCTGTTGCAGCCTTGGTGGAATCCACTTTCTACAGGCTGCAAACGTATTTCGAAGATCGACGGAAGAGGGTTCGAGAAGAACAGGCGGCCGGTGCAATCTGGACGAAGAAGTGTCCGGTGCAATTCGATTATGATGCTGGGATATTCGAAATACAGACTGCGATAAATCGCAACAACGGGAAGGGAAACAATAGGCAAGAAGTTCGCTTGGACTACGAGGAGGGGGACGGTCATTGCCCTGCGGGAAGTTCCAACAGTGGAAGATGCCTTGTTCACATGCCGTGGCCGCATGTAACGCCGCCAATCAAGATCCGTTATACTATGCCAACGCCCATTACAGGCTGGAAACAGTACGCCAGATATATGGACGGAGTTTCCTCCCTATCGGCTCGAAAGAGGACTGGGAGCCTCATGGAGGGCCTAAGTTGATGCCGGACCCAGGAAGGGTCAGGGAGATGGGGCGACCACGACATTCTCGCATACGCAACGAGATGGACTGGGTTGAAGATATTGAGCCGCACTGCAGTTACTGCCAGCAAGAAGGGCACAATAGGAGGATGTGCCGACGTGCGAGGCGAAGCAGCAGGAATCCAAACCCTACAAGGAACGGTTAATTGAACTATTAAATGTTTAGTATGATGTGTTCGGTAGTCTGTGTTTGGTAATCTGTATTTGAAATGTTTGGTTGTCAATTTCATGTTTCATTTTCAATGTAATGTTTGGTTTCAAGTTGTGCTGTGAAGTTACTTTTATTAGTCCATCCTTCAGAAGTGACTGCAACTACAGACCAGTCATTTTATTAACTTCAATAATGACGCCAACAACGACAACAACAACAACAAACAACAACAGGCCTAACATGGATGTCAATTGTAAGGACGATGTCCGGGTGGTGGAGAGGGAGGCCCTTCCCTCAGCAACCTATTGATTGAAACGTGCAACCATGAAATTTCTTCCCTCAGATCTCGAATAATGTTGTCCTTCTCCTCGACGATTTCATCCTTCTCCCTATTCGCTCGAACAAGTTGTTCGTCCTTCGCCCGAATGATTTGGTCCTTCTCCTTAATCGCAGCATCCACGGCCTCCCGCACCTCCAGTTTTTCATAATAACCACACCTCTTCTCCTACAGATCATAAGGCAAACGTAGAGGGTTTTGAGAACTACGAAAATGCAAATAATTAAATTCAGACCCTTTTTTTTACCTCTCTCTCACGAGGGCAGCCAAAATAGCGTTTCAGATCACTTGGTCGAACGGATCTAGTCGCCCTTAAGTCACACCAGCAGTTCACCACACTTGCCTCATAAACGAACAAGTCCTCCTCCACCGGCTTCTTCAACTTGTGCATTACCCTCTCAGTATCTGTTACTACAGAAAAACAGTACTTAGTACACAAGACGAATTCGTTAAATGCATAAATAAGATAAGTACAAAGCACCCAAACGAAGTTCACTTACGCTTGCTCTTGCGAGACCTAGAGCCATAGTTGAAGAACGACATATTCTAAGCTTGGTTACGGCTGCCTACTACAAATTCTAAGTTTAGGGCTTCAAGGGAGGTGTGTGGTGCAAAACTGCATCATAGAGGGGGGTATTTATACTAAAAATTGACGACTTAGGGGTTTTTCAGTCCCAGCCAGCGCTGCGCCTCCTAGCTAGCGCATAGCTGGCTGGGATTGAGGAAACCCTAACGGTGCTATGACGGTAACATTTTCTGACTGGCAGACAGCGCTGCGCCAGCTGGGTGGCGCTGCGCTGGCTGGGTGGCGCAGCGCCATTTGGCTGGCGCAGCGCTGTCTGCCAGTCAGATTGTGCTATTTCTGGACATTTTTACGTGTTTGGCTACTGATGGTACATATTTTTTAAAATTGTGCTACAAAATTCCAATTCCCAAAAAAATTGATCTTTAGCTACTGCAAAATTACAACGGCATGAAAATGCAGTAGTAAATAGTTACTGTTTGTTACGACAATCACTATTTCATGTAGTAATTTGCAGTAGCAAATACTATTTGTCACACTGTATGAATCTAAGTTAAGGTACCTCAACACCCAAAGCCCACTTCATGGAAGGTCGGGTCTAAGGAGAGTATATTTTTACGAGCTTAAGGTTAGACGTATATACCATCATGAATGGGTATTATTATTGCCCCCAATCAATGGGTATACCCGCCCAACCAAGTCAAGTTAGATACTTAGGTTAACACAAACAAATTGAGTTTAAACTATCATTTTTAATAGGGCCACGTAGTAAATTTAGAACAGGGCTTCCGAAATTTCAGGAACGGCCCTGATAAATCATCACATAACCCTCTTGCTAGCAACTTGAGTATCTCCACATGTCTAAATTCCGCAATACATCTCCATATCCACCAACTAGGCTTATTTTTTAGCGAGGTTGAATCTTCTGCCTTTTTTGGGGGGTTGATTGAGTCTCAAGTTTTTTTTAGGCTTCCTGAAGCTTCTATGTTATGTTGCACAGCTTGCTGCTGCAACTGTTCTCATTGCCCTTCTTTCCATAGGGTGTTGAATGTTTTTCGTTTTTAATGTTTGGTTCCAGGTTCCTTTCCTTGTACTCCTTTTTGCAAGCCTCTGTGTTATGCAGCTTTTGTTTGTAATAGTTCTCACACTTGTGGGAAAAAATTTGTCTGTTTTGGGGATAAGTTCGCAAAAAAAAATTTTAATTCCTTTTCAAAAAGCGTCATACTAGAATAGTTGGTGGACTCTTGTAAACTTGGTAAACTTATATATCCTAATTTAATGTCGTGGTACATGATATATCGTAGTATATTACCCCAACGCTATTAATTAACTCAGTTGGCTTTCATATATAATTCAAAACCTGGCAATTCGTACTCTTGTAATCTTAAGTAGAAGAAAATACAATATTAATGCATGTGAATAGTAGTAAAGTTGGGATGCAAATGAAGAAATGAGAACATATTAATGGTAGTATAGCTAACAAAGGTTGCGGTCCCATACGTGACAGCTGCTATGGCATCTTTGAAAATATTAGAGAACCCTAAAGAATTAAAAGGACTATACGGATGTACCTGCTGTGCTGGCTCATGCAACAAGCTAGCTGCATAAACTTGTACGTACATTTGTCTTGTGGCCGGTGGGTGGGTGGGACTGTCCTCCTATATAACTTATGGACTAATGGTACTAGTACTGTTTTCCATGTGCGGCTGAGAATTAAAACTTGTACGTACTATTCTAAATTAACTCCCTCGACTTAGAGTTGGGTATGCATGATTATGAACCCAACCACATCACTATATTGGACACCCCTGCATGCAATAGTATATATGGTCCAGCTACTTGGAAATATATAATGCATGTTAGCTACCATCATCTTATTAGTTATTTGTTTCCAAAAGGGTTAATTAGGGGCCCAACTGCCCAAGCCAGGGTGTGTAAGACGAATTAGGCTAGGCTTGAGAGTACTCTCATTGGTACTAGTACTGTTCTTGGAGTTTGGCAGACGTGTGCCATGCATCTGTCCCCCATGTATACAAATCTTTCTATGTACGTGGAACAATATTATAATTTATTAGACTGGCTAAATCAGTACCGTTACCGATATAAATGTTTTTTTGATGAATGGTGAGATTATATATAAATAATCTCAGCTAATGTTAGCTGGTTGGCCGATATAATGTTACCGATATAAATGTTTGCAACTATATTTTGGTAGCTAGCATAATATTAATATGATGGTTCAGCTTTGGTTAGCTGGTTGGCCAAATGTGAAACACAATTGTGTTCATTTCACTGCCGATGTTAATTAATGAGCCCCTTTGTTTGAATTGAGAATTACGAAAAGAAGAAGAACAGAACATGGGTCCAAGTACAAGAACTGAACAAGAGACCAATCACTGCTTCTATTCACACCTACTGCTGTATGTTGGAATCAAGAAATAACAGAACTGAACTAATACTACTGTTAATATATTATTATTAATATACAATCCGCCTGCCCTTAAAACATTACATGGACACACATATATATACCACTAATAGGTACTTGTAGGCGGACACATCCCTTCCTATTTTTAGCTTTAAGACACCCATTCAACTAATTCAAATAACTTAACCAACTTTTCCCCTTTACACGTGATTAAATCTAACACTCTCCCTAATCACGTGTTTCATCTATCATCTTGGACACAACTCGTGTACCACGAACATTTCAGCAACACCAGTCTTGGATTGTTTCAAGAATGACTTTCACTTCTGGTACCTTTAAAAGTACTCTTCCTTCATTCAAGCAAACCTCTCCCTTTGGTGCAACTCCTTAGTTTGTAACTTTACAACAAGGCGGGTTCATCGAACACGTCTTCTTCTATGACGAGATTTGTTTTTTCTCGTCGTGGCTTACGACACTCCGACGTGAAGTGCCCCATTTCATCACAATTAAAGCACTTAATCTTGCTTTTGTCGAACTTACGGTGAGTTCTTTCATTCCTTCCACCGTCGTCGATCCTTCCTTCGCTGATCATTTTCTCGATTTGCGACCTCGTAACCATCAGTAGTTGTTCACCTCTTTCTTCGTCTCGGCCATTCTTACGCCCTCGCAGACTTTGGTCAAAAGCCCGGAGACGTCCTACTGCTTCGGAGACTGACATCGTCTCAAGATCACCCCATTGTTTGATTGTACATATTATCGGCGTAAATCGATCAGGAACGGCACTAAACAGGCGATCTACCACCACACCATCTTTCAATTCTCCTCAGAGAGATCGAATTTCATTCACCAGTGACATGAGTTTGGCCGAAAAACCTCCAATTTCTTCGGAGTCATCCATAATTAGCCGATCAAACTGACGTCGTAGGGTTTGTATTGAAGATTTCTTGACACGTTCCTCTCCAACTCTTAACTTTTGTATATCATCCCATGCTTCTTGCGCCGTCTCACAATTTGCAATTTGCATCATGACGAGGTCAGGAACAGATTGAGAGATTGCGGCCATCGCTCCTTGATTTGTACTTTCGTCAAGGTCCTTATCATCATCCACTTCAATGGCTGCCCAAACTCCCAACGATTTCATAAGAATCTTCATCTTCACAGCCCATATTCCGTAATTCGTATCCGTAAGAAGAGGATATTGAATCGGAACACCGCTGACCCTTACAATCGAATTACCACCACTAAGAGTTTCGTCGCCCATCGATCTTCACGAGAACGAGTCGAGGCTCTGATACCAAATGTTGGAATCAAGAAACAACAGAACTGAACTAATACTACTGTTAATATATTATTATTAATATACAATCCGCCTGCCCTTAAAACATTACATGGACACACATATATATACCACTAATAGGTACTTGTAGGCGGACACATCCCTTCCTATTTTTAGCTTTAAGACACCCATTCAACTAATTCAAATAACTTAACCAACTTTTCCCTTTACACGTGATTAAATCTAACACTGTACTGTGGCATGAGATCAGCGTCCAAGAGTTTTTGAGTTTGGAAAGTTCCAAACTCATTTCCAACCATTAGATCTAGTTTGACTCTTTGACCAATCTAATGGTTCAGATTTGATAGGGGCATTTAGGACTTTACACTAATAATTTAATTATTATATTTAATTGAAATATTTTATTATTATTATTATTTATTTAAATTTTTCTGTGTGCTTTTGTTACAGTCGTCGGCCACATTCGCCGGCGTCGGTCACCATCGCCGGCGACTTTTCCGGCGACCGTCGCCGGTGACTTATCCGGCGACCGTCGCCGGTGACTTTTCCGGCGACCATCGCCGGTGATTTTTCCGGCGACTTTTCCGGTGATTTTTTTCGACGAATTTTTCGACACCTTTTTTTCGGTAACTTTTATGGCGATGACAAGTTAACTAGTTAACATGATTTTTTAATTGATAACTAGTTAACTAGTTAGTTAACATGTTTTTCGGTGAGACTTTGGCGACCGACCAAACTCCGGTGACTTTTTCGGCGAGGACAAGTTAACTAGTTAACTTGACTTTTTACAGTTAATTAGTTATCAGCAGATAACTAGTTAACATGTTATTTTGTTGATAACTAGTTAACGAATTACCATGATTAGTTAATTGATTTTTTTGTTAACTAGTTATGTTTGTTTTTAATTAGTTAACTAGTTAATATCATGATTTAGATAACTAGTTAACTAATCGAGTTAACTAGTTAACATCATGATTGGGTAACTAGGTAACGAGATTATTAGATAACTAGTTAACAAGATTATTTGATAATTAGATAACAGGTGTATAAGCTGATAACTAGTTAACATCATAATTTAGATAACGAGTTAACTAGTTAACCAATCGAGTTAACTAGTTAACCAATTGAGTTAACTAGTTAACCAGTCGAGTTAACTAGTTAACCAATTGAGTTAACTAGTTAACTTATCAAATTTAGTTATCTAGTTGAGTTAACTAATTAACCAATCGAGTTAACTAGTTATCTAATTGAGTTAACTAATTACCAAGTTGTTAACTAGTTTACTTATCAATTTAGTTATTCGGTCGAGTTAACTAATTAACCAATCGAGTTAACTAGTTATCTAATTGAGTTAACTAATTACCAAGTTGTTAACTAGTTTACTTATGATATTTAGTTATCCAATCGAGTTAACTAATTAACCAAACGAATTAACTAGTTATCCAATCGAGTTAACTAGTTAACCAATCGAATTAACTAGTTAACTCGGTTAACCAATCAAGTTAACTAGTTATCAAGGTAATTAGTTCAACAATCAGGATAATCAAAATCATCATCATCATCAAAAACATCATCGAAACAACATCATCATCATCATCGAAACATCATCATCATCATCATCAAACCAGCATCATCATCATCATCATCAAAACAACATCATCATCATCATCATCAAAACAGCAGCATCATCATCATCATCAAAACAGCATCATCATCAATTTTTCATAGATCCAGGGATATTGACAAACTGGTTAGTGGCAGATGGTGCTCCAACTTCCTCCTCACTAGCAGCTTCACTACTCACTTCCTCTGGCTCAGACTCCGCTCCCTCTCCCCCCAAATGCTACCTCCAAAATTTCTCAATCACTCGCTCTCTAACTCCACCGTCAACTTCGACCGATCCGATCTGATCAACAAACCCAAACCTCAACAAAGGCATCTACTACGATCCGATCAAGGTCAACTTCTTCCACATCTCGAATCGGAGCGATTCCTTGGGGAATTTCACCATCTCGAGGTTCTACCAAGGTCATAAGAAGAAGGCCACAAAAGATGGGACCATCGGCAACGCCACCGGGGCGATTCTCAGGGGCGGGACGGCGGCGGGATTCCGGGTCGAGATCGCGATCCGGGTGAGGTATAAGCTTATTTTCTTCAAGACAAAGAGGTGGCAGATTGTTGTAGAGGCTGATTTTGAATTCAATGGAAAGGGGATTGAACGAGGAGGAGGTCGGAGGGAAATGAGATTGAACGAGGAGGAGGTCGGAGGGAAAGGGGATTGAACGAGGAGGAGGTCGGAGGGAAAGGGAGCTGATCGGAAGAGCACCGGCCGGAGAGAGGTAGCTGATCGGAGGCCACAATCGGGAGAAAAAGCTTTGACGAGATTCAGCGGCGGCTGTTTGTGTGTGGAAGAAGAGTGGAATAGGGTTTTACATATTTTTCAAAATGACGAAATTACCCCCTCCAAATTTGGGTTTGGAACTGTTCCAAACTTCAAATCTTGGACGCAGATCCTCTCCCCTGTACTGCTTCCTCTATTATTATTAAATTAAATCCTATATTATATTAAATAACGTTAACCCTAAACTAACACAATCCCTCGGCTAATTCAAATACTAACTATGCTTAACTAACTTTATAGCTATGTTTTAACACCTGATTATTTAACTTTCTCTCCCTAATCATGTTGTTTTATCCATTGTTTGGACACCAACCTTGCATCACGAACACTTCAATAGCACCAATTATGTGGTTATAAGAACGAATTTGTCTTCCAGTTAGAAGTACTCTTTCTTCATTTAAGCAATGCAACTCCATAGTTTACAATTTCACAACAATGCAGGCTCATCTAAGTCATTTTCCTTTATTATGAGATTGAGTTTTTTCTCGTCGTGGATTTTGACTCCCAGTGCCAAGTATCTCATCAAAAATTAAATAATTATTATTGAGTTGATACTATAAACCTTGTAAATGTTTAAACTAGTGGGGAATAAATGTATAAGTAAAAATATTGTTTAAATAGTTATGTTATTGTATGGAGAATAAACCTCTAAATAGTTTACCGCCAAAAAATTTCTTATTCCAGAAATTATAGAATAAATAAAATATTAGGATATTTAAACTCACTTGTTGGTAGAACAATTTACTTGCTAACTTGGTAATGGTCGAACACTATGGGCTAAAGCCTAGATTTGTTAAAGGGCGATAAAGACACGGCCCATTTGTAATTGATAACAGCCCAATGGACCTTACAACGAATGACCCACTCGTCAGTTCTATTGCCTCATGGCAAGAAAATTTCAAAATAGTAAATATGTTTTTCCCAAAGTTTTTTTTTCAATCAAATCTCATTAATCTAACAAAATTAATAAGTTTATATGTGTACAAATAGGTGTACACATGTACAAATATGTGTACAAGTGTACAAAATTGTATGTACAAAAATATTTATACATATAGAATGTGTACAAACGAGTACAACACGTACACATATACAGAAATGTACAGAAACGTGAACAAAACGTCTCCGAAAAAAGAATTCCAAAGAAATAGGCCCATCAATGGCGGTTCAGTGGCCAAAAGATGTACAAAATTACAGCTTTGTTCACCATAAAAGTCACTAGAGCTAACGCTGACGAATTTCTGGGGTTGGATATCCAAATAGTCACTGAACTTTGGGCAAATAATCCGCCAGTCACCGAATAATGAAAAATTACCAGTTCTCACCCAACTTCATCTCATTATCCTAGTAGTCACTACCATCTACGGACATCCAAAATACGTTAGTTTGCTTATGTGGCGATGACAAGTCAATTGCCACGACATTTAAAGTTGTCACTTCAGGTTCTATCTACCCAAAATTAACCCAAGCACCTAACCCAATTACCCACCCGACCTAATTAACCGAACTAGATGAAGTCATTTTTTTGGTTTAGGGTTGTCTTCAACCCACTCCGAAACTCCGTCCCGACACCAGACCCTCATCCCATCTTCAACCTTCGGCTTTCTCTCACTCTCTCTGACCCCAACTCACGCATCTCATCTTCAACCTACGTTCAACCAAGAAATTGATCTGTATTTTCAATCGATATTTTCAGGGGCGATCCACAAACTTTGGCCACCAACGATATCGATTCCAGTAACTCATCAAGGAGCTCACTAATCATTTTTTTACTTGAGGAGGCTATTACCAATGGAGACGGAGATCTTCAATTCAGATAACGACGTCCCGTCACCGAGGAAGTAGCTCCGGAGTCTCTTGGTGGTGGAAGCCACGAAGCTCTGAAACTTGGTTTGGAATATTGATTTGCACCACTATCATCACTGGAAACAGAGGCAGCAATTGCGGTGGCCGGAAAACGGTGTAGATAGAATCCTCTCTCCTTAATCCCCTTCTCCTCCTCTTCCGTTTCCATCACGTTGCTGGCTAGAGTAGCACCGCCGCTCATCGGGCTGCTGGAAAACCCGAATCCTGATCGTTCGAAGGGATCGAGTATCAAGGGCGTGAAGGGACTCGAGGCTAGAGTAGGGAAATCGGCGAGGAAGGGGTTGAGCGGTTTGATTTTGAGGTTCTTGAGGGAGTTCCTCCGCTCGTAGAGCTTGAATCCGAATGAGGAGGATTGGTTTCTCTTGATTAGGATGAATTTGATCAGAGTAATGGAGTGGGAATGAGATTTAGGATGGAGATGAGTGGGATCAGGCTGTGAGGAGGGAGAATCGGGTTTGAGAGAACTGGTGAGCATTTGAACGACGAGCTTGAAGGAGGAGGTGTCAGCATGGGCAAAAGTGGTCGGATAAGGGTTGATGGAATCAGATCTGGTCATTGGGCGAGGGGAGTGCGGCGGTCACTACAAGAAAAAGCGTATGTTGTAGGGGTTTAACAACTGCTACAACGGAATCCGGAAATGAGTCGTTTATAGGGGTTATTAAAAACCGCTACAGAGGCATTTAACTGCTACAACGGAACCCCTACAACGGATTAAATTAATTCTATTGGTTCATTTGGTTTCACTCGGATCAACAAAAGACAACCGTTAGATCTGAACTAAATAAACACACTCTCCATTAATCATAGCCTTTGAATTTTGAAAACCCTCCCTTTTTTCATTTAACTCTTCCATCTCTCTCTTTCCAAACCCTAAGCCCCCTCCATCCTCACGAACACTTTGTTTTCTCATCTATCATCAATGAAACCAACTCCTCCATCCTCACCAAAACTCTATATCCACCATTTTCCCACTGCATTTCCTCATTGCTTTTCTTCTCCTTTCTTCTCTTTGCCATTGTCGAACCCAGGGCCGCCCAATGAATTTCGGAGGCCCTGTTCTGAATTTTTTTTTTTAATAGATCATAAACTTTATCAGTATAGCTGTGATATCGGGAGAAATATGAAACAACCAACAAAGAAAACAACAATTAAGCATCCACATCCAACAAAATAAAGTTAAAAAAAGTAATACTTTGGGTCCAATCACATTCCATAAAATAGAGTTAAAAACATGGTTGAAGACAAAAAAAATGGCTAGAAATTTACTTGAGGATTCGAGTTAGAGAAATTTGGCTTGTTCATACTTACTATACTTTGGGGCCCAGTCACATTACCTAGGGCCCTATCACATTAATATCCATTCTTTTTTTTGTCAAGATTAATATATTATATGAGTTAGTAAATTTGGGGCCCAATTTTCTGGAGTCCATAAGTGATTTAAGTAATCTTTATTATGGGCTATTTCATTAAACTCCATATGTTTGAGGCCCTTGAATGTGTGAGGCCATGTGCTGGTGGGCCGACCAGCACATGTTTTTGGCGGGTCTGGTCGAACCCCACCTCCATCCTCCCAACTCGTCGCTTCCTCTCCCACAACTATCCTCACCTTCCACCCATGACTGTTTTCCGACCAAGGCGGCCGTATGAAGCTTTCCAACTTTGAGTTGGGGGTGAAGACTCAAAAGGAAAGGGACGCGATGACTTCGGGCTGACTCACCTCATTCTCACACCGGATGCTATGACTTCGGCCTCGCTCACCCTCTCTCACTGATTCGCCGGTCCGACGTCAGCTTCAGAGTCGACTTCTTGTTCTTGCTCCAAATCCAAATGTGAAAGTGTGACTCCTTCAGCAGCATTGTTCTAAGAAACCCTTCCTCTCCTCGATTTTCCCTTAGTCGCGACAACACCCTCCCAACTCTCCATTTTATCTTCATCCTCCTCGTTATCGATGGGTCGCCGTGTGGTGTACTAATGTGACGGAGGAATAAATTGGAGGACTTAATAAATTGTGACCTAAAAACTTAAGTGACCTAATTGTAATCTGATCTATACAAGTGACATAAATTGTAACATAATCTAAACAAAGGACTTAATTGTGACCTAAAATACTTAAATGACTCAAACTGTAATTTAAGCCAAATTTTGGAATTTGTAAAATTATTATTTTTCAAATATTTATTTTGGTTGTAGCGGTTATGAAAACCCTACAACGGAATAAATAAAATAAATATTCATTTTACGATTTTAGATCTGAACCGTTGATATATCACAGGTTGTATGGGTTAAAACCGCTACAACGGAACCGCTACAACCACATATTTCGTTGTAGCGGTTTCGTAACTGCTAGCCGTTTGAACCAGACGATTTAGCAGCAGTTCCAAATAACCGCTACAATGGCCGTTGTAGGGGTTATAACCCCTACCGGTGTCAATCCATAACCCCTACAACGAACACAGTTTCTTGTAGTGAGTGGAGTGGGAGAAGGCGGCGCCACGTGGTGCTGGTGGTGGTGGTTGTAATTTGAGGAAGTGCTACTAGCCTACTATTGTTGCTGTATTGGAGGGTGATTCCGGTTGTCTTGGTGGTGGAATTGGGGGGGGGGGGGGGGGAGGAATTCTCTAATTGATTACACTACAAGAAAATGTCAATTTAACAGCAGAAGCTTAACAGCGGCCAGAATTTGGCCGCTGTTAAATTGAAAAAACACGGGAAATTTAACAGCGGCCACTTATCCGCTGTTAAATTAGAGAGTTTAACAGCGGCTATGTGGCCGCTGTTAAAATACTAAACCTTGATTGGCTGAAACAGATGGACGCGGATAGCTCCCAATTTTATTTGAACCGTTGATTTAATATCAACGGTCCTGATTGCTTCTTCCCAAAAAAACCCTAATCGGCCCCTTGATCAGCGACTCCCACCGCCGCCGGAATTTTGCCGCCGCCACTTCTTCTTCTTCTTCTTCTTCTTCTCTCCATAACTCTTCTTCTTCTTCCAGAACACCATTGCTTCTTCTCCTCTTCTTCTTCTTCTTCTTCTTTTTCTTTTCTTCTTCTTCTTCTTCGCAAAACCTAACTCCGATTGGCTTCCGATCAAGGTGGAGCCGCCTGCGTCGAGGAAGAGGAAAGCCGCGTCGAGGAAGACAGTCGCGTCGAGGAAGAGGAAGAGGAAGAGGAGGAGGAGGAGGGAGGAGGAGAAGAGGAGGAGGAGGAGGAGGAGGAGGAGGAAGAAGGAGGAGGAGGAGGAGGAGGAGGAGGAGAGAGGAGGAGGAGGAGGAGGAGAAGGAGGAGGAGGACGACGAAGACTATTGTCGGAGTTCCGGCTCAATCCCCGGAGCTCCGGCTATTACTTTAATCGATGACATCATTTAACAGCGGCTATAGGCCGCTGTTAAATAAATCAATTTAATCGCGGCCTATTTAACGGCGGCAGTCGCGCTGTTAAATGATTTTTGCATTGGTCAGTTTAACAGCGGCCTCCGACCGCTGTTAAATACAGCGTTTCTTGTAGTGTTAGTTGATTGTAATTGACAATTCTTCTTCTGATGATGAAGAATTGATGGATGATGCTTTAGATAAGGGGAAAAGAGAGGATTGGATGGAGGGAGGAGGGGGGAGAAGGAGGAGGACTGGGTTTAGTTTCAGAATCCGTTGGGTAATTGATTTGGTTATATGGGTAATGATGATTGGGCAAAAATATGTCACCTAGGTTGAGTGGTATGCCATGGAATTCCTGTTGGCATGTCAAGCAGACTAACAGAATTTTGGATGTCGTTGACGGTAGTGACTGCTGGAATAATGGGTTGAAGTTGGATGAGCAATGGATAATTTTTCATAATTCGGTGATGAGGGTTATTTGCCCAAGTTTAGTGACCATTGGGTAACAACCGAATTTGTGTAGCCGAAGTCAACAGTTGGATATTAAAAAAAGAAATCGAATTATATTGTGTAATGACATTTTTACCCTCTTTAATTAGACCATTAGATCTAAGATATTCAATGGATAAGACGTTCCTTGATGGATCAGAAACTTTTCTTCTTAATTCAGCCACTCGATGCCCGTTAAATTAATATTATTTATAATTAGATTCATTTACAAACAATTTAATTTCTCGATTAACTTATAAAAAAATATTTAATTCAATCATTATTAATGAGTTTGCTACAATTGTCAACAGATTTACTAATCACTTTTGAAATATATTACTTATTGAACTTGTAACTTCATTATTTGTTGGCTTCCATAGCCTTGGTTCACATCATATCATGGCTAAAAGCATCATACTAAAGTATATCTCATTATATTGCGGGAAAGACTAACCATAGAAGGATCATAAAATCCTTTCTTGGCCAGTCTAGGAAATTACGAAAGGGTCATGAAATCTTTCACTTATTACACTTGACTTCATTATTTGTGGCTCCTACCATTGGTTCTTTACACTACTGTCTAAAGACATCTACGAGATCAACACATGTATTTTAGGAAAAACATAGAAGACAAAAGGATCTTCGTTCGGATCTACAACAAAGGGTTTTGAAATCTATTTCGCCATATTACTACTGCAAATGGATCAGATTTAATGAGACACTTTAGATCCTACAACTGGTATATTTTGCAGTAGAAAATAGGGATCTTCGTCGATCACAAAGGATTTTGAAATTATTTGCTTTACATGAAAGGACAGAAATGACACATATTACCTACACGGTATTAATGATTGGCGTAAATAAGAAATTAGTAGTATAGACACAAACCATAATTGAATTTACTAAAAATTGTATAAAACATTCAAATTTTGCAATAAAATTTTAGAGGGAAAATAAGGAGGGAAAAGATTTCTAGTCGCAAAAATTAAACCAACCAACTACCAAACCGTATTGTGTTATGGTTGTGGATTATCTGAAAACTTGCTGAATTGAGTCAACCAACGACAGTGTCGAGGCCGTCTCTACGGTCAAGCCACCATATAAAATGGATCACCAAAGTGCAGGTGGTAGAGGCGTTTGTTTCACCAAGATCGAAACTCGACTTTTGGATTCTAAAACCCGACTTCCCTCGTCCAACAAGAGTCTATGAGAACCCAAAAAGAATAACATAAATAAAATTTTCGTCTGCCAAATAATTCATACCGAGATGATATAAAATCACTAATTGTACCTTCTTCACTTCATACAAGAGTATAAGGACTTCACAATTCTGGAAATCGACATCTTGTTTCCACACTTGTGTCCAGGCGGTGGCTTGTGGATGCATGTCATATGAGGGCGTTGAGGTTGCGCCACGTGATGGAGACAATAGATTTTAAGTGGAAGAAGGGTTATTAGAAGCTTACCAATGACTGGAAGGAGTACCGGGGGGGTTGGAAAAAGTATCGTGGGGTAGTGTTATTGAGTTAAGGGAGAGAAGGAGTGGTTAGTAACAAAGAAATATGCAAACGACAACAATCCATTTTATTGGACGAAAAATACAGGTATTGTTTTCGTTAATATTTGTGACTTTTTCATACATCTAAAAAAATAACAATACTTAATGTGAATTAAAAATATTATTTTTAAAGAACTAAAAAGTCGCCGATCTACTGAAAGTTCATCGTCACAGCTCCTCATCCGCCATATCTGGTTTTTCACCTCTTCTAAGTTGTCGATCCCATCATCCACCATGGTGGCCGCTATCGCACCGATTACTATGAAAGAAGTGATGACGGAAATCCTCCTTCGTTTCTTTGAGTGTTCTCATGGTGATGGTCGTCGTTGCCGGTGCTACCACTTGGGCATCGGTGGTTGCGGATACGAAATCGTATCTTAGGTATGTGGAGCATTCTGTGACATCGACGGTGGGTGGAGAACTCACTCTTCCGCCTGAGGTAGTAGCTCTGGGAGTTGCGAAGCTGAAATCTGCAGCAGTGACTCAAATCATGGGGATTGTTCCTCCAGTTAGAGTCATCAGAAGTATGGTTAACCGATTGTGGGGATACTAGGGAGAGGTCTTCTTCTCTGTTTTGTCTGATGGATTTTTCCTAATCAAAATTTCCTCCGACAAACTTTGCAGATGGGTGCTCGATCGGTCCTGGCATATTCATCACTAGACAACGATTCTCTAGAAGTGGTCCAAAGGTATTGCTCCAATCGATTTTACCCCAACGGAGATACCTACATGGGTAGTCCTGAAGAAAGTTCCCCTGGTGCTTGTAACATCGGAGGGGATCAACTGGCTTGCGAGTCAAATAGGGAGGCCGATTAACAAGTTTGTACGGGATGGTCTACATATCAAGGTATGTGTGCTTAAGAATGTCGTTGTAGAACCATTGACTGAGATTGTTGTCGATTTAGGAGATGATGAACGTGCAGTCATACAAGTAGAAGTTCCCAAAGTTCGAACTTATAAGAAAGAATCAGAATCAAGGTGGGTTGCTAAGTTTTCCAAGCCGACTATTGAAATAGGGGCTCCTAGCTCTAAAGGCATTGAACCTACAAGTTCTAAAGAACAGGAGGGGACATCTTCTTTTAGTGTGCCTCTACAGAATGGAGGGGGGGGGGGGGTAATGAAGCGGAAGCTTCAGTGCGAGCACAAGCTTCACCTTCCAAACAAGGTAAACCCTTGAGTTCTATGAAACAAGTACTGAAGCATGACGGTACTGTGATTTGTGATGATGTGCTGATGAATGATGGAGACACGAATAACGATCAGGATGCAGAGGTACGTATGGAAGGTAGGCTTGCTACATTTGAGGATTTCTTTAACTCTAGCAAGTTATCTCCCAAGAGGTTTGTCACTCGACCTAGAACCAGAAGAAAGTGATGTTGGAACGTTAGCAGATCTACCTGTTGTCTTGATTATTGAATTAAGACTTAAGACAGCCAAAGTTCATTGGTTTGAGGTTGTTTGGAAGAGGCTTACAATCCCCGCGAAATCTCTTTTCTCCTTGGTTGTTGATTAATAGATGACTATTTTGGAAAAGTTTTTTGGCAAGTTGGGGGTTCTAGTTGATTTAACTATGTTGTGAAGCTCAGAGATTGATAACAAAGCAAAGTGCTGCCTGAGTTTTTTTGATTGGGATGGAGTGCTTTCTTTTGTTCAGATTCTTTGGAAAAACAGTTGCCCAACTTGCTCAAAATAGCAGATTTGGTGCAATGCTGCAAGTATGTTTTGGAGGGGAAGGTGTGCTCAAGTTTTTGGTGGTCAGACTCGCTCTCTTGGCCAGCTGGTTGATAGGATACATATAGTTACTCTAGTTTTTTAGTTTGGAGGAGGAAAAACTGGATAAAAATAGTTCTCAATAGTTTTGTATAGTTATTAAATTTTTCTTATCTTGGTTTGAGTTGGATTACAATACGAAGTACAAACATTACACACTTTTTTGATGAAACTAAAAACAACCTATTCATAAAATTTATTATTTTAATCAAACCAATAATAGGTTGCCACGTATTAGTGTAACCGATTACCCCACTTATTCATTCGCCTAAAGATATTCATATTTTTATTTGGTGGTGAACACTCCGGTGACGCGCGTCACCGGTTACGCTGCCACGTGGCAGCGTGTCATTGGTCCAATTAAATATAATAGTTTCAGTTCATGTTTAGTGTTCTAATTTTTTTGGATGTATTAAAAGGTCACCGAATTCAATAAAATCAACAATCTATTTTTCCATACAGTATTCCATCTGTTATGTCAAGAAGATGTTTGGACTAAGCAATTAATCTATCTAATCTCGCAAACACGATTTACCACCGACCTCATAGCTCCTTATTTCTTTCCAATCTCCGTCTCATCGTCAAGCATAGCCGTTCACCGTTGACGAATGGCGGTGCGATGGTTGGTTAGATCCAGATCCAGTATATGATGAAGAACGGAGTCAGGAAGATTGCTTAACCTGTCAACACGTCTTTCTCCACGACACCATTTTATATATTGATCCCCTAACTTGTAGTTAGGGATGTTGTTCTTCATAGCTCCTTCTACTGGAGACGGCTAACAGAGTAATTTCAACCCTGGACACAAAGCAAAGAATGAAAATGGAGGATAGAATAACTGACGTTTGTAGAAACAAGCTACTGCATTCAGAGATTTACCTATTCTAGATGACCATTATACCTCTCGAATATTTAGCTTAACCTGTCCGTTGAATCTCCTTCACTTCCGCATTTTCCAGTATTCAATAACAGGCAGCGACAAGAAGTTCTTCCATGCCCTGACACACCTAACATAAAATTTAAACGCAATGAATCCGAAACTGAAGAAAAATAAAGGATTGGAAACAGAACAATATTGCAGGGTGAAAAATCAAGGGAGAAGAAACATACCTGCCCGCTGCGTCTCCCTCCAATGATGAAACAACACAACTACTGCTGCAACTGAAATGACTGAATCCGTAACAATGGAAGAGGACCATAAACTACGACCAATTTATCGAAGCAGCTCAATTGAGGGAATTAGGGTTTTGGAACCGTTTCCTAGCTAGACGATGAGACGGAGATCGGAAAGAAATAAGGAGCTATGAGGTCGGTGGTAAATCGTGTTTGCGAGATGAGGTAGATTAATTGCTTGGTCCAAACATCTTCTTGACTTAACAGATGAAATACTAGATGGAAAAATAGATTGTTGATTGTATTGAATTCGGTGACCTTTTAATACATCCAAAAAAGTTAGAACACTAAACATGAACTGAAACTATTATATTTAATTGGACCAATGACATGCTGCCACGTGGCAGCGTAACCGGTGACGCGCGTCACCGGAGTGTTCACCTTTATTTGGTAGATAGATATGAAATATCTTCAATCAATCTTGAGCCTAATTCGAATTGTCCTGAAAACATTGTTTTCTGAGTCTGCCCTAATTTGCCAAATCCTGAACACTATATAAATCAACGCCACCACCAAATTGCAGTTCCTTTTTCGCATATTCTTTTCCTCCCCGACGGAGGACCGATTTCAAGGTTTTCTTGCACGGAGTTGTTTCCTCGATCCGAAGCAAGTATTAAAGACGCAGGCAGGCTCATATCACCGCTGAGCTAGACAACCCCAGTCACTAACAATGGGAGTTCCCGCGTTTTACCGTTGGTTGGCCGAGAAGTATCCAATGGTCATCGTGGATGTAATCGAAGAGGAGGCGGTTGTGATTGAAGACGTCAAGATTCCGGTCGATACTAGCAAGCCCAACCCTAATCAGATTGAGTACGATAATCTCTACCTCGACATGAACGGGATTATTCATCCTTGCTTCCATCCTGAAGATAGGGTTAGCACTGCCGCCTGCTTGTTTTCTGTCTAATTCGTCAGTTTTAGTGTGTGTGTGATGGGCGTTCATGGCTTTGTTTTGTTATGGTTTGGTGCAGCCGTCCCCAACATCGTTTGATGAGGTGTTCGAGTGCATATTTGACTACATTGATAGGCTATTTGTCATGGTGAGACCAAGGAAGTTGCTGTATATGGCAATTGGTGAGTGTTCGTTGTTCTGTTTCTTTATTGTGTGACGTGTTTGTGAATTAAGTGCCCTGATTTTTCATCCCGTGTCTACTGCCGGTTAGATGGTGTTGCTCCTCGTGCGAAAATGAATCAGCAACGATCTAGGCGTTTTAGGGCTGCTAAAGATGCATCTGATGCGGTAAGTACTATAGAGCTGTTTAGCAGAATGTGTTGTTGGATAATGCTGTCTTCAAAGTTTAGCTGAAGTTCTCTGCTGAACGAAGGTGTTCGGAGCCTCCAATTTCTATTTTGAATGGATACTACCTGTCTACTTGCTTGTGATAGGATTTGGGATTTTTCCATGTTAGATTGCTGCTTTCGTTAGTGCTTGTCTTCCTTTGTTGTCTCGAGAAATGAATGTTTGACCTTGGAAAACACTTTTATTCCCCTGGCAGGCAGCAGAAGAAGCTAGGCTCAGAGAGGAGTTTGAGAAGGAGGGGAGAACGCTTCCTCCCAAGGAGGAGTCGCAAACCTTTGATTCTAATGTCATTACTCCTGGAACTCCTTTTATGGCTGTTCTCTCGGTTGCATTGCAGTACTATATTCACCTGAGGCTAAACAATGATCCTGGATGGAAGAAGATAAAGGTATGTGATGTTTCCTGGCAATTATACATCAATGAGTTGAATAATATTGATTCAGCTATTGTTGGCGATTCAAAAAAATTTGGTTGAAGGTTATTCTTTCGGATGCAAATGTTCCTGGTGAAGGGGAACACAAGATTATGTCATATATTCGGCTTCAAAGAAATCTTCCTGGTTGTGATCCAAATACTTCTCACTGCCTGTATGGTTTGGTATGCTACTCCCTTACCCTGAAAGATTGAACGTTGAGCTCTTTTCATCATTTCTATGTTGGCTAATGGGTTATTTTTGTCTGCATTGCTAGGATGCTGACCTAATTATGCTGGGACTGGCTACCCATGAAATTCACTTCTCCATTCTCCGTGAGGTTTGTGTCATGCTTTTGGAATAATACTTAAATCTGTCTGATGCTTTAGGGTCCGTTTTAGGGGTTGTTTGCATCCTATCTGTTCTGGATATAATTTTATATTTATGTTAATTATTTATTGCTATGACTCAGGTTGTCTTCACTCCTGGACAACAAGACAAATGCTTCATTTGTGGTCAAATAGGTCATTTAGCTGCAAGTTGCGAGGGAAAAGCAAAAAAGAAGGCTGGCGAGTTTGATGAGAAAGGTGGAGAAGTTGTACCTAAAAAGCCATACCAGGTACTGTTTCTCTGCAAATTAATATGATTCTTTCCTGCTTATCGTACATACTGAAATAACATTCTGTTTTTCTTTTTCTTTTGGTGCAGTTTCTCAACATCTGGACTTTGAGAGAGTATCTTGAATATGAAATGCGAATTCCCAATCCTCCTTTTAAAATTGATTTGGAGCGAATTGTGGATGATTTTATCTTTATGTGTTTCTTTGTTGGGAACGATTTTCTGCCACATATGCCGACTCTTGAGATTCGTGAGGTTTGTCTCCTCTCTTCCTTTTGGCTGGATGATTTTCATTAGCCTTTTATCTTGAATACAATGGATAGATTATCAGGATGGGGCTTTTTGGGTGACAAGTTAAGAGTTAAGACCGAGTTTGGGATGTTTTGATCGAGGAAACTTGTTTGGAGATTTCTGGTGTCCTTTTTTTGTGTATGTGCACCTAACATGTTATCTACGTAAACTGTAATATGTTCTTTTATTGTTACCCAAACTTGTATAAATTTGAGGTGAAAAGGATGTGCTGTGGCTTTTGAAACAATCATTTATTGTTTTACTTTGTTAGGAGCTATTTAAGTTTCAGCGATCTCACCCTTTATAACTTGTTTAGCTAATTATTAAAACTCAACCTTTCCCATGGTCAGGGTGCCATCAACTTGCTGCTTGCCGTATACAAGAAGGAATTCAAGTCAATGGGTGGGTACTTGACAGATGGCAGCAAGGTGAGTGAAAATTTATGCTGCGGTTTGTTGAGTCTGCTGAATATCAAACTGCATTTGCTTGGAATATTGTTTTAACATGGGTGTCACTCATTTCATTTTCAGCCAAATTTGGACAGGGTGGAGCATTTTATCCAAGCAGTAGGATCATTTGAAGATCAAATTTTCAGAAAAGAGCTCGTTTACAACAGGTATTCGTTGTGCATTTGGTTTGTTTTCTATTTATTTCTTGCCTTCTCTATTTTTATGGTGTTGGTGTTGGCCAGATTTGCTGGCAGGTATTATAGTGTTTCACTGACTTGTGTGTCTTAATTTACAGACCATTGTTATGCTTCTTGTTGTCCTTGAAATGCCGTGTTCTTCTTGTTGTCCTTGAAATGCTTGGCTGGTTTCCTTGGTATGTGTCTCAGGCATAGGCTCATATGTCCATTGTACATACTGCTCCCAGGGCTCCGTTAACTATGATTTTCAATCTGTGATTTGCTAAATGTCATAGATGGAGAAAGTTTTTGATTGTTTGCTGGATAATTCATTTTGCTGCATTATGAATATCTCACGATTAACCTTTCCCATGATGATTAGCAATAGACAATTCCACATCGAGATGGTTGGATTTGGACACCTTTTGTGTTTGAAATTGCTTGTTGTGAAGAGTAAAAAAATCCTTTTGTATTTCTTTCATCATCAACATGTTCATGTTTTACAGCGTCAGACAGAAAGAATCAAGCGTGAAAAGGCCCAGGTGAAGAAAGGGGATGATGCTGCACCTCAAGTTCAACCAGAGTCTTTGGTCCCAGTTAATAGATTTCATGGTTCTCGTCTTGCATCAGCTTCAGCTCCTTCACCGTATGAGCATAACTCTGAAAGTTCGAATGGTGATGCGAAAAGGAAACATTCCCTGGCTAGTAATGATAAAGGATCTCCTGATCGACCCAATAAAGCTGCCCGTTTGTCTTCAGTAGCCAATATTGGTGCTGCCATTGTGGAAGCAGAGAATAACCTGGAAACAGATGTATGTTTTTTCCTGCTTTGGAGAGGCACATCAATGGATTCTGACTCTTTCAGCCATTCTTAATGACTCATATCCTATGTTCTTGCCTTTTGATTGGGTATGAGTCTTATTTGGCGAGGAGTTAAGAGTGCATTGGTTTACTCTATTTGGTATTTTGTGCAAGTACTTTATGATGTTCAATGACATGATGATCAGATTTGCACATATCCTATCTTTGTCCAGGAACAAGAAAACAAAGATGAACTCAAGACTAAGTTGAAGGCATTACTTCGTGACAAAGCTGATGTCTTTAACTCAGAAAATGGTGGAGAAGACGAGGTTTGTTTTTACCTTATGTACTGTTTGAGAATTTCTTACTCACAACTCATGCTCACAAGTAAAGAGCAATGATACCATTTTGACAATTGGTTAATTTGTCAATGACCTCATCTACGATTATGTTATTCTCTCATGGTTCACCTTTGTCTAGAGCAATGCCCTCAATTGTGATTGCGGTATAACTGAAAACGGGCTGTGAGCTCTGTATTAACAAACAAAAGATTTTGGTTTTGTATTCCATGTGCCAACTATTCCTTCTGTTATATTTCTATTTTGGAATCTGGAATATAATGGATTTATAAATTTTAGGTTAAGCTCGGTGAGCCAGGTTGGAAGGAGAGGTACTATGAGGGCAAGTTTTCTGGTGAAACTATTGAGGAACTTGAAAGTGTTCGAAGAGATGTTGTAAGTAGCAGAAACAGTTGACTACCATAGTCTTTTTTCCCATTCTTTCTTTCTGAAAATTCTCACTAATGTTGGCTGTTTGGAATGCCGTGGAACAGGTTTTAAAATATGTTGAAGGTCTATGCTGGGTCATGCATTATTATTACGAAGGAGTTTGTTCCTGGCGTTGGTGAGATGATTTATTTTTCTTTCAAGCTTTAGTTGTTTTTTGCACTCTGGTGGTGCTGCAATTTTATTAACCATGACCTATGTTTAGCACCACTATAAATGAGTCAAATCTTGTTGGTTGTTTGATTTTTGAGCTAATTTTTCTCATATCTTTATTTGTTTAAAGAAACCCACTGAGTTTACTTTTAACTATGGGTTGTGAAGTTGCTTTTTCCTTGATGTTGATTCATTTTTATCTTTAACTAGGTAATTGTTATTCATATGTTTGGTTGCCTTGGTTTTCAGGTTCTATCCCTATCATTATGCACCCTTTGCTTCTGATCTTAAAGACCTTGGTCAGCTGGATATTACTTTTGATATGGGTTCTCCTTTCAAACCGTTCAATCAGCTTTTGGGAGTTTTTCCTTCCGCAAGGTGGATTGCTACACTTATTTGTATTTCTGTGCATGTACCAAATACTTAGCATGAAGGAACTAACTGTAAATGCTTTTGTAGTGCTCATGCGCTCCCTGTAGAGTATAGGAAATTGATGTCAGATGCAAACTCACCTATTATTGACTTCTACCCAGTTGGTAAGTGCATTCACTGAACAGAAAGCTAGATTTTCTTCCTTCCAATCACTGATGATATATGACCTAAACTATTCTGAATGTTCTAGATTTTGAAGTCGACATGAATGGGAAACGGTTCTCCTGGCAGGTGAGTTTTCTTTATTATTTCCATCCATCCCACTCATCTTGTCCTCTCATGCTCACGTTGATAGGCAACATTTGTAGTGGATTGATACTGATTCAACTAGTGACTTGCCCCTTTCTTTGCATTTGACATCTCAAGGGTATTGCGAAACTACCATTTATTGATGAAGGTCGGCTTCTTGCTGAGGTTGAGAAAGTTGAACATACTTTAACGGTATGCTCTTGTGATTTGCTCTTCTACTTATTTTTTGGTTCCTTGACCTTGTCTTTGGCATTCATATTTTCACTAAAGGATGTTTATTGATATTGCGTGAACTGTCATGTAGGAGGAGGAAGCGAGGAGGAACAGCTTCATGTTTGACATGCTTTTTGTTTCTTCATCTCACACTCTGGCCCAGTGCATTTATTTGCTCGATAATCAATCTAAACAATTGACGAACAATGAGAGAATTGAAATCAAGGAGCGCATCAACCCTGAATTGAGGTCTGTATCTCATTCTTGCTTTTGATCGATTGCATTTCTTTGTTCTGATGTAATATGGATACACTTAATGTGATCACTGATGCTCACTTAGGTAACTGAACTACGGCTTGTAAGGCACCGTGGCAATGAGTTTGTCCTGTGATCTTCCAGACAATTTTTTGTCAACTTCAGAAACTAACCAACTGGTTGACCTCTTAACTGCGAATATGAGATCTTTATCGAAAGTTTCTGATTGCATTTAGGGCTACATGCAGTGATGGGATGAATGGCTATATATCTCCTTGTGGGGAGATACTCACCCTCCAGTATTTAGGTCCCCAGTTGCAGGCATGGAAGACATTTTGGACAACGAAGTCATGTAGGCTTCTAAACAACTTTTAAATATTTATGCTCTGACCATCTTTATTCTTTTGTGGCCATTCATGATAACTAACCATTGGTCTGCTGGCCTTCAAATTGTTCCAGATGTGCTATTTACAGACTCCCTGATCCTCATAGTCACATCACCCGACCACCTCCTGGAGTCAGATTCCCTAAAAAGGTATATTCCTTTGTGAACTTTTTTGTACCCGTTTGTTCTATTATTCTTCAAGTTCAAACATTGCATGCTTGTTTTACCACTCGAGCTAAGTAGACCTTGTGCTTGTCTTCATCTGTAGACTGTTGGCTTGGAAGACATGCAACCTGAACCTGTTCTGTGGCATGAAGATACCGGTAGGGGGCCTCGGGGTCGTGGTAATTATGACAGGTAGATTGATAATCTCTCGCATTCATTAAATGAAACAAACCCACTGCGTGATCCGTTATAATGAGGTTCTCTTTTTCTTTCAGGCACAATAACAACCGTGGAAACTTCTCTGGTCGGCAGCTTGGGGATGCATCGCATCGGCTTGTCACCAATAGCCTGCAGGCAAAAAGACATGGGAATGATTATAACAACAACCAGGGGCATGGTCGACCGTCTTACAATGCAATGCCATATGCTCCTCGCAACTCATCCTACTCTAATGGACCTCACGATCAGGGTCATCCTAGAATGGGGAGACATGGAGGGGCAGACTATTCACATTCAAGGCATCAACCTGATATAGTGCCTCCCTATGAAGCTGATTATGGTTCATCTCGTGCCCCTGTTGGGAACAACAATCCACGCTATGGAGGCTCTCGTTCTTCCTATGAGCGAGAGAGCCGAGATGAAGGATATTACCCTCAAGGTAATGGGCGTGGCTATGTTCCTCAGCCCGTAGCACCCCCATTGGCAGGATATTCTGCATATTCTTCTCATCTTGGTGGTGGTCATGATGGCTACCAAGGGCGGCAGCCACCTGCAGCTGCTGGGAGTTATCAACAGTTGGAGGGTGGTGTAGCAGCACAGGGATATGGTCACCACCATCATCAGCAGGGCGGCAACCGATTTGCTACTTTCGACCAAAGATCAAATAGAGGCCCTGGACAACATGGAGGGAACCCGAGGAGTCATCACCAACAGCCGCCACCACCTGGTACTGGTAATCGGAGACCGCCTTACCCACCACCTAATGCAGCAGGTAGGAGTCATGGTGGCTACAACAGGCGGTAGGAAATGGCGGAAAGAATGAAAAACCCCATTTGTGATGCGAGGGTGCAGTAGTAGGTACTTGTTTCACTTTTACTAATTGTTTTGGGTTGTAGCAGTTTTAGTTATAGCCTCTCTACCATTTGTTGTAACATTGTTGTACCCATAAATCCAGAATAATCAAGCATTCTAGAATAGTTTACTTTTAATTTTTTGCATATGTTTTCTTGTGATGTATAATAATTAAGTGTGGACTGGATCTGAACACCATGGTTTTGGTTCGTTTGTTACCAATCTGGGTTTCTATCTGGTGGTTGAGTAGTAGGGGTTTTGCAGTTTTTGAGATAGAAATATGTAACAAATTACTCTCGATGACATATTATTTTATAAAAGAGACAAATATGATATGCTGAGTGGCACGATGACTACTTGGAGGTGTCTAGCCATCAATCTGACCTTAATTAACATATTAATATGTTAATTAAGACTCGTAATCACCATAAATGTATAAATGTGTGCATCGTTGGTGGTAACATAGGAATTCATATTTTGTCACCAACCATGCACACATTCATGAATTCATGTGTTGTTGCCAACCATGTACACATTCATGCTGTCATGTGTTGTCGCTAATCATGCACACGTGCATGGTGGCTGGTGGGCCTAATTAGTTAATGTGTTGTGCACACATGGATTACAACTAGCAAACCTTAATTAACGTACTAATATGATAATTAAGGCCAGGTGAGTGACGCCGACGTCACTCAGTTGACGCCGTGCATTCACATGACATATTTATCTTATTTTGGACATAATTTGATAATGTAGTATTAAGAATAAATTGTTACAGAATGATAGCATCTGAAACAAAAAGATAATGACCGGCCTTTGGGGTTCTACCTCAACGTTCTTTCTGGCAAAATGAAAATAGTAAAGGACATTATATCTGATGACAGTTGAGCCTCCCACCACCAGCAGGTTTGGAGTTGGAGAGCAGTCACCATCCAATTTGTCTATATCAACACCGCACGAACGAACGAAAACATGAAAGAATGAATGATTGATAGTAAAAAACGAGCTTGTTGATTGATTGATTCAAGTGATCCCCACCAATCAATGTGACACCTAACATTGATTAAAAAAAAAAACCCTCTTGTTTCTCATTATCCTCTGCCTAATCACACTTATTAATCATTGATTAACTGGATTTCCCATCTATCAGATTCCTACTAAGAAACTGAAAATTATATATTGGGATAGAAGAGAGTATATATCAATGTAATGTTAATCCAAATAGGAACAGACAAGACAAAGTTGGATGAATGTATGAACCCTCTTATTGTCAAACTGAATGGTGTATGTATGAGCTGGGGCTTGGGGGGCTTGGGGGCTTGGGGGGACTACTATGCACGTTACATTATTATGTAATTATGAAATGATAATTGAGATGTGATGTGATTTCATAAAGTCATAAGGCTTCATTCCCCACATTACAATTACTCATTCACCCTCTTCCACAAATTGGATTCCCCTTTTTATCTTTCTGTATGTACACATCACATTTGGATCACATCACAATCCTTCATTACAATTTACAACAAATTAAAACCATTAATTACAAGACATATAACTTTAGGCATATTTATGCCTCTAATTAAGTCACCGGTCTGAATTTGAATATCATAATTGATTATTATTAGCGGGTTGCTATTTGCAGTCCGTGTTTTGCTGTACGTAGTCCGTATTTTCACATAAATGGACAATTATGTCCTTGCAGTCCATTTTACTAACGTAACGCAGTCCGTTTTTACTAACGCAGTCCATTTTTACTAACGCAGTCCGTTTTTACTAACTTGTAGTCCATTTTTTACTAACGCAGTCCGTTTTTACCAACGCAGTCCATTTTTACTAGCACAGTTCATTTTTTACTAACGCTGTCCGTTTTTACTAAGCAGTCCGTTTCTTACTAACACAGTCCATTTTTACCAACTCGGTTCGTTTACCAACGAATATCCTTGTTCATAATATATTAGAAAAATAGGCATAAAAATACAAATAACACTTTAAACATTTAAATAAATTAATAATATTGATGAAAAATACTGATGGAAAATTATGAATGTTGAAAAATACTTTAGTAAAAAATGGACTGCTTTAGTAAAAAATAGACTGCTTTAGTAAAACGGAATAGTTATTAAAAACGGATTGCGTTAGTAAAAAACGGACTGCGTTAGTAAAAAACGGACTGCGTTAGTAAAAATGGACTGCGTTAGTAAAATGGACTGCGTTAGTAAAAAAATGGATTGCGTTAGTAAAAAAATGGACTGCGTTAGTAAAAACGGACTGCGTTAGTAAATACGGATTGCAAGAACATAGTTGTCCATTTATGTTAAAAATACGGACTGCGTTAGTAAAACGCGGACCGCAAATAGCAGCAACCCTATTATTATTATCATTATTATATGATTGCGACGTGAGGTATTGTTGCTTGCTTGCTAAATGGTGCATTTTGATTATTAAAATTTGAGTTTCATTTGCACGCCAACCTTGCTTTTCTATATTAATCTCTCATATATATAACATTTTGTTATGTTTTTCAAGTAAAGCATATAAATAGTATAATATGAATTCTCGGTATAAGAAAATTATATTGTATTACACCTTTTTATGTCGGTATCACTTAGACAACGTAACTGTATGTATCCAAACACGAATTTACAAATAAAGTTACGATAATAACGTTTTTTTTTTTTTAAATTAGTGTCAAAACTATTACATCTAACCTCTATGAATCAATAGTAGTATTTCAGTCAGATTCGAACAAAATAAAAAACAAAAAAATAAGTCAATGCTGCCAAATGACCATGTGACATTGCATGTTTGTAAAATTGTTTCTCTTATCAAAATGGATCTTAGGGAATCTTCTTTTGAAAATTGTTTTGAAGAAATAATTTAAACTCACACATCGAAAACATATAATGAAAGAGGGTAGGGAACATAAGAAGAAAGAATGCATTAACTAATCGACTACAGAGAGATTACTGAATTCCAAATGCCCAATCAGCTGCACGTGTGCACCATTATTGGTCTGTCACAGCTTAGATCGGTCGGTTCTTAGATCATCCGTAATCATGTAATTCACTCGCAATTGCAAAAATGGTCTCTACTATTACCTCAATCATTTTTACAATCTACTCAATTTTAATTTGATTCACTATACACTAATGCAATTCATTTGGTGGGACCACACTTTCTTTTCATTCAATTACTCACTTTGAAACGATCTCGTGTTCAGAGGAACAAACCCTTCGAGTTTCTCCTCCTCGCTGAAAATTGCAAATGATATAAACTCTTGGATTGATCCCAATTCATCATTGCCACATTCATCTGTGATTGCGGCTCCAACGGCTCCTCATTCGGACCACTCTATCCCACCCCATTCACTCTCCTTACCACCGCCAAGAATACCAGATTTGGTGATTCACTGTGATGGATCTTTCCTACAAGATTCCCAGGAGGCGGCTTATGACGTTGTCGTGACAAATAGTCATGGTCAGGTGTGTGATGGTAGGAGTGACACCTTTTTTTGTTCGTCAGCCATTGTAGCTGAAGCTAAAGCACTTTCGGAAGCTATCGCTCTAGCTACCTCTCGTCATGTCCCCACGCTTATTCTATCAGATAATTTCTCATTGGTCAACATCCTCAAGAATTCTCGTCTTCCTTGGCCATGGGATTGCTCTGCTTTGGTTGCCTCTATGATCCAATCCCTTGCATTGTGTCAGTGGGTTACAATTGATTATATCTCTCATGCTCGAAACACAAAGGCAGACTGGGTTGCAAAGGAAGCACGACGACATTCGCTCCCAGATGACTGAATTAATGTTCTCAATTGTAATGATAGAATGATCTGAATGCTTGTGCTTCTCTTCTTTGATTAATGAATAGAAAGAAACCCTTTACTAAAAAAAATATCTTTATCATTTTACTAATAGTTAATTATACATTAAATAAAATAAATAAATATTAATTATAATATTCGTTTAGAAATAAATACATTTATATGTAATTTATTTTATCCATATACATTAAAATTACTACAAATAAATAAATTTTAATTAATAAGTATTGCCCATGAATTTATTAATAATTGTAGTTTGGTGTTTATTTATATTTGAAGATGGTTGTAGTCGTGGTTTTGAAATTCATTCTACAAATTTATTATAATATTCATTTACACCACCATGCGCTCACACTTGGAATCGCAAAGTGAATAGTAAGTGTTGCAGGCTTGCATTATTTTGAGAGTTCCCCACACTAATGCAATTAACTTGCAATTGCAAAAGATATCCATGTCATCTTGCAATTTCATTTGCAAGCATTGGTGTGGATGCTCTTAGTTGGCCAATTGAAAAAAAAAATTTAAGTCCTTTGAGAGGCCGAATATCCAATAGAAATTTATAAGAAAATTAAGTGTAAGACTAATTGAATCGATAGGAAGGATGGAAAACACTCTGGAAGGAAACCCTAAGGACACCACCATGAAGGCGGCGGAGATCACCCGACCACCGGATCCTGATCCCCAGCCGACCTCAGCTGCCTCCACCACACCCATGTGCACTTATTCCTCGATTCCAATGCTGGATTTGGAGACGATCCTGCGGAAGAGGCAACGGGAGAACCAGCCGACGCCCATGAGCCAGGACTAAGATTTGGTCAGGCCTTCTGCCTCTAGACCTATTCAAGGCGACCAACCGGTAGAAAGATGAATCAGCCCAACAATGACGCGAGCAAATCGTATAGCTTCGTGGCGGGTGCCAGGCCTTCACAATGGTTCATGGAGGATGTGACCACTACTGCTGCGAAGCAAACCTCCCCCATGCAGGAGGACGTAACTCAAAACCCTAAATGCCCTAGGGTCACCTTCTCTGATGAGGAAGTCCAGAGCTTTTACAAACCCTGGTCTAAGGCCCTGGTAGTGAAAATATTGGGGAAGACGTTTGCCTTTCCCACAATCAAGCGCCGCCTCGAGAATCTTTGGGCAAGGAAAGGCCACATCCAGGTCTCCGATGTCTCCAACGCCTTTTTCCTGGTTCGGTTTGCAGATTCCAAGGATTACCACAACGCGGCTTTTGGAGGACCTTGGAAAATATATGATTCCTATTTTTCAGTTGCGAGATGGTCCCCGAGCTTTAATGAAGAGGAGCCGATTCGGAAGATCCTTACTTGGGTTAGGCTGCCGAAGCTTCCAATCCATTACTTCAATCAGTTGGCAGTCACCAGGATTAGTAATCACAGTGGGAGAACTGTTCGTCTGGACCTCGCCACAGCCGAAGGAGCAAGGGCAAGATATGCTAGGGTTTGTGTTGAGGTTGACCTCACTAAACCCCTGCTTGGAAGTATATGATTGAAGACAAGACTTTTTATGTGGAGTACGAGAGCTTGGACTGCATTTGCTTTGGGTGTGGTATCTATGGTCACAGAATCGACGGGTGCCCGTCTGCTATACCTAAGGCCCCAGAGGAGGAGCTGACTACAGAGGATACCATTCCTCATACCGACGGGGAGATCGGAAGGGACACCGGGGAATGGATGACTGTCCAACGTCGATCCAAAGGAAAGAAGATGACACCCCGTAAACAGGCTGTGGACAAGGTCAACACGAACTCAAGATTCAAGGTTCTGGACATCGAGGAGCCGACCGTACCTCAGCAGGAGGCCAACAATCAGCCTCCGACGCAACGCAAGAATGTTGGCCAGGACTTCTCGGACAACGCAGCCCCGTTGGCGGAGGTCCTTAGCAAAGCAGATGCAGTGCCGGAAAATGCTACAACCCGACGATCTCCGCGGTTAGCAGCCCCAATTCCAAGGATCCACTGGCAGACATCACAAACACTGAGACGAACACCTCGTTGGATGCCCAGTTAGGCAAGGCAGAGGCACCTCGGCGGCTGCTGCCCCGAAATCGAAGTTGGTGACAATACCTATCGTCTACCACAATCCTATTTTTAATGGGGCCTCTCTGAACTCCTCTAAACCTAAGCAGGCTAAAAAAAATCTGAAAAAGGTAAAGGAGGATGCCAGGAATAAACCTAAAACGAATTCTAAGGAAGCGAAGGAAGGAAGACAAGTCAGGGCTTTCATTCCCCGTAAGACGAATCCCAAAGAAAATATCATCGGGAGCGAAGACGGAAAGGATGGAAAGCCACCTGACCGATCTTAAAGCTGAATTCATCATGACTCTCAAGGATTACATCTCTCGGTTCAAACTGCTCGTTACGATTATCGTGGAGCCCCGTATCAGTGGGGATACGGCTTCTGACGTTCTTCGTCAGCTTAAATTTGATAGAAGACTTTTGGTTGAGGCCCAGGGATTCTCAGGCGGCATCTGGGTTCTCTGGAATGAAGCAACGACAACCATTACAGAGGTGGATCGATCTGAGCAAGCCCTGCACTTTGAATTGTCAATTCCAGGTTACCCATCGTGCTTAGTCTCCGCAATTTATGCCAAACCATTTCCTGTTGGTCGATGTCTCCTGTGGGACGAACTCCGCCTCAGAGCGACTACTGAAACTCGCCCGTGGATACTCGTGGAGGATTTTAACAGTATTACCTGTGCCGAGGAAAAGTTGGGTGGAGCTCCCTTCAATCCTAATCGTGTTGCTTCGTTTAATAGCTGCATTGAGACCTGTGGGTTTATCGACCTTGGCTTTACCGGACCGAGGTTCACTTGGGTCAGAGGCTCGACTAAAGAGAGGCTCGATCGTGGGCTAGTGTCGATGAGCTGGCGCTCTGGAGTGACCCCGGGCAGCCGACCGACTGGAAATTCCTATTCAGCCTCGCCACGCCCGCTATTTGGAACCTCGCCAGCCCCTTAAAGAAACCCCACGAAGGTTTACCAAGCCCCAGCAGGTGGTGAGGTTCAAGAATAGCCCTCCCCGAAGGGCTCAACAAGCACGGATGAGCGTCCGGACCCATCCGGCCCAAACTTGGGCCCCGACGCTCATAACAGCCAAGGAGCCTAGCTTGCCCGACACCTCAGGCACTAAGTCTAAGGACCCAGAAGGTGCTACACAACCCTGGGACCCTCTAGATGCCTTCCTAGAGGAGTGTCGACTGAAGAGGATCAAGCCCCCGTCTAAAGGAGCTCCAACTGGCCCCGCCCCGAGCACTCCTCCAGCCCTAGCACCAAGGTTAGGTTTCCAAGAGCTCAAGGAGCGGATGACCACCTTAGGGGAACCTCTAAGGGCCTTCCTGGAAGACTGGGAGAAACAGGGAAGGCAAGGCTTGGGCATATCAGGAGAAGGCCCGAAGGCAGACTACACCCGGGCGCCAGCCCCGGCCTCGGAAGGGCCCAACCGGGCCTTAGCACTCAGCCAGCAGGGGACTCAGCCCCTAGGAGGTCCAACACCAGCCCTCAACCCCGTACAAGGCCTGAAGCCAAGCCTAGGAGCTTCCACCCTAGGAACCAAGGAGAAATGGGAGGAAATGAGGAAATGGGAGGAGGACCGAGCAGGCCGGTCGAGTAGGAACACCGGGAGCCGAGCATCATCAGCATCAGACCCGCCAGAGCCCAACACTAGGAGCCCCGAGCAATGCCAAGCCCGAGCAGCCGACGCCGCCGCCAATTCCAAGCCCGACAGCAAAGGCGGCGCCGACTTTCCTAATCCGGCCCGCGCATGAGCGGCACACCCGACCGGATCGCCACGCCGGTTTAGGGTTTTTAGGATGTTTTTATTTATTTAAGTCTTTTTAAGTATTGGACTCGGATTTTCCCTTTTAGTTTCGATTCTTTAGGAGCAAGTAAGTCTTATTATATTCTAAATAGGACTTAGGCTCATATTTTATTATTTTTAGAGTTTCTTTCCTTGTAGGAGTCGTGAGCCTGTTCACGACTTCCTCACCTATAAATAAGAGGTTTCGGCCTCATTGTAAACTCAATCAACCTTTGAATCAAATTAATACAAATCAGAACTTTGTTCTCAATTCTTAGTTTTATGCTGCGTGCATAGCTTAGAGTAGGTATTATCAACAAAAGTATTCCCCTTATGTCGTGGAGCCATTCCTGGACACTACGGGTTCCCGGCTATATACAGCCGACGGGTCCTAGTACTTATCCCCCCCGGTGCCAACGGTGATCGAGCGAAGGTTCAAGACTTGCAGTGGTTAGGGTCGTCTGCCCACGGCTGCGGCGGTTCACACCAGTTTTGGTATCAGAGCTTCGGTTCAACTCGAGGAACCACAATCTATCCAGTCTTCAGGTTTGAAACTCTGGATTCATATCCTTTACTTTCAGTCTTAGAAAATCTTGAGAAAAATCCCTACCTATCTTTGTTTTCGTGTTGTTAGAAAATCGGTTTAGAAAATCCCATCTATTTTTATTCTAGTTCAAGTTTGTGTAAGAACTTCATCAAAAAAAAAGTTTGTGTAAGAAGAAGAAAAGAAAACAAAAAGAAAGGCAATCTGCCCTAGGGTTTCCCGTTCATTATAGGTTGATCTAAGAAGAGGGGTAGATAGATATATTTGTTTCCCTGTATTATCAACTAACATGGCAGACGAAAGACTCAACCACATGGAGGCCAACGTTCTCAACATTACTCAAACTCTAGCCACGCTACAAGAAGCCCTGGCTCGGATGGAAATGAGAGCAACTGAGCAAGAGTATGAGAGGGAGAGACCTCGCGGTAACCGAGATCGGGAGGACAGAAGACCACCCCAAGACGTCAATGAAGATGTGAGCAGCCTTAAGCTCACGGTGCCTAAATTCAACGGGAAGGCCAATGCCGACGACTACTTGGATTGGGAAAGAAGTATGGAGGACTTTTTGGACTGCCACAACTACTCCAAAAGGAAGAAGGTCAAGGTGGCCACCCTGGAGTTCACCGACTACGCCGCTCTATGGTGGAGTCAGTACCGGCGGCAAATCTTACGAGAAGAGGAAGAGCTGTGAGGACGTGGGTGGAGCTGAAAAGAAGGATGAGAAAAAGGTTTGTACCGGCTGCTTACACTCGAGACTTGCATCTTAAGTTACAAACCCTAAGGCAAGGAAGCATGTCCGTAGAGGAATACAACAAAGAAATCGAGATACTCGTGACGAGACTCGATCTTAAGGAGGATGAGGAGGCCAGGATCGCAAGGTTTACCAACGGCCTACAAAGGGACATCATGCATCAAGTCAACATCCTTCATTATGTTGACTATGATGATTTAGTGGCCTTGGCAATCCGAGTGGAGAGGGAGATCAAGAACGGCTTCGGTAAGAGGCCCGCGCCACCCGCCACTAGCACCTGGAAGGGAGCTGCCAGCACCAGCCAACCCCTGTGGAGAGCCGGCCCTAACAGGGCCCAAGGCGGCAGGCCAAACCCTAGCCCCGCCGCCAACCGGGTAACCCCAAGCACTGCCCCTACTGTACCAAGTACTAACCCTAGGCCTAGCGACATTGTTTGTTTTAAATGTCAGGGTCGAGGACATGTGGCAAGGGATTGCCCCAACCAAAGGGTAATGGTGCTCAAAGAAGGAGAAGTCATCACCGACGACGAAGAAGAAGAAGCGACGGGAGAGAAAGAAGACGACTCCGATAGTGGAGCAGAAGCCGAGGTTCAAGGCCTCGAAAAGTTCAATGGGATGTTCGTGAAGGACCTAACCCTAGGCCCTCAAACCTGCAGGAGGCCCTGGCCGAGCCTTACATCCCTGGCGTCGGCCCAACTCAAGAGCAGCACCCAGCCAGCATCGGGTTAACCACGAGCCGCCACCCGGCGCCCTACGGATCGATAGCCAAGCACTCAATGGCCAGCCCTCTATTGGTGCAAGAACAGCACCCCGACACCCCTAGGCCCCCGAGGGATGTTCAGGCCATCCGCAACATGCACACAGAGGAGGTGCCTCACCGACTCTTGAGACTGGCACCCATCCGGATCCGTCTACCTTCAAGACCGGCGACGGCCGATAAAAGCCCGAGCAAGGAAGAAGGGCTTCACTGGGACGACCTGTTCTCCTTTATGTCTTCTACGAGCCTAAACCTCAAAGTCAACAGTCCATCGACTGATGACTACATGAGCACCGACGGTGCCAGCTCAGAAGACCCGGAGCCTTGGTCGGATCTGGACTCCCACGAGTACCCGAGCCCCCGAAGCCTATGGAAAGATGGCCCCGACAACACCACACGAGCCGTCGACTTGACGCAACCCCTACCCAGCACGCACACCAAGGAGGATTGGGATTCGAGGATGAATCCCTTGCAAGAAGAGGGGAATGGAGTGACCCCGGGAAGCCGACCGGCTGGAAATTCCTATTCCTACACCCCGCCGGGGTCACCCACGAGGGCAAAGGCCTTAGTGCCTTATAAGAAGCGCTTAGAACCTCGCCAGCCCCTTAAAGAAACCCCACAGAGGTTTACCAAGCCCCATCAGGTGGTGAGGTTCAAGAATAGCCCTCCCGAAGGGCTCAACAAGCACGGATGAGCGTCCGGACCCATCCGACCCTAACTTGGGCCCCGACGCTCATAACAGCCAATGAGCCTAGCTTGCTCGGCACCTCAGGCACTAAGTCTAAGGACCCAGAAGGTGCTACACAACCCTGGGACCATCTAGATGCCTTCCTAGAGGAGTGCTGACTGAAGAGGATCAAGCCCCCGCCTAAAGGAGCTCCAACTGGCCCCGCCCCGAGCGCTCCTCCAGCCCTAGCACCAAGGTTAGGTTTCCAAGAGCTCAAGGAGCGATGAACACCTTAGGGGAACCTCTAAGGGCCTTCCTGGAAGACTGGGAGAAACAGGGAAGGCAAGGCTTGGGCATATCAGGAGAAGGCCCGAAGGCAACTAAGGCCCTGTCACTCAAACCACTAACTTGAGCTTGCATCGACAGAGACTAGTGAGGTAGTCGAAAATTGTTTCGTTGATGTCTATCCTGCATGGGTGGTAAGGGTCACTCTTTCTAACGTGGGAACAGTCTCGAAAGCAATTAGTTTTAAATTGGACTCGGTCCTTGTTAATCTCAGTGTCAATTTCTTAGATTTTGAGTGTGGTTCTGTTCAGTTTACCTATTGAGGTGCAATGCCAATCAACCAATCTAAAAAATGTTGTTAATTTGATGCGGAGACACTCGATTTGACGTGATTATCAGCCTCATTTAAGCGACATTTCTTTGCTTAAGACATGGTTTTTAGGGTAGAATAACGAATATTCAATCAATTGCCCTATCTCGTGCCATTTGTGTTACCTTGGCCTTTTCGGGTCTATTTGATGGTTTTCTAGTGTTTTTGCGTAAGCACAGGTTTTTGCCGTCAAATAAAGTAGCCATGGACGTGTCTAAGGCATAGGAACATCGAGGAACTGAACCGGAATCGATCAAAGGAGCCAATCAAAGTCCAACCAAAGGTCTGCCCGAATACAAAGATACTTTCAGCCGAAAATACCCTAAGGGTTTTGGCGAAAACAATACCACATTCAGACTGGTGCCAACAGAAGGATGATTTCGGCGAAAATGATCTCAAGTTTCGGCGAATCAACAATGCAAATCAGGTGATGCCAAGTGAAGACTGATTTCGGCGAAACCATTCAACTGCTCGGACCGAAAATAATGAACAGCCGGCGGAGCCCTGAACTCAAGCCAGTTTCGCCGAAACTACCCCTATGGTTTCGGCGAAAATATTTTCCTTTTCCGTGGTAGAATCAGAAACCCTAATCAACCCTATTTAAAGCAGGAGTCGTCAGCCATTCAAAAAAAAAAAAAGAAAAAAAGGGGAGACGAAAAACACACAACAATTCATTATTCTTATTTTCTCAAATCAGACTTTTGAGAGTCAGCCGACTCTAGGGTCGATAGATAGAGTTTAGAGAGTTCGAAGATCCGTGGAGAGATCGTGACGCCATCCTTCCACCTCGGAGAACTCGGAGCTTAAAGTTGAAGATCCAGGAGATTGAAGCTTCGCGGGAGTCGTCAGAATTAGGTTTTTCAGTTCTTATCTGTTCTTCCTCTGTATGATGATCTTCATTGTTGCCTTTGATTTTCTTGTTTCTGATATGAGTAACTGAACTTGTAGAGCTTAGATTAGATGAACCCTAAGTGACCCAGGGCTTTAAAGCGGTCACGGATCGGCGGTAATTAGATTCAAAGTTCAATAGTTTCTCTTTGCATGTTTGATTCGTTCTTCATTGTTCATGTTTCTTGTCTGGATTGATCCCCTAGATTAGATTCTTGTTAAGCTAAGGATAGAAGTGAACGCTCGCCTTACTTTAGAACATCGAATTGAACAATTAACCTTATAATTGGAGCGTGCCTTTCGTAGGAACCGGTTAGGGTTAATCCACTGCAAGAGTAACTCATAAATCACTAGTAATTGCACCAGTTAATTAAGTCGTTGCGAGAGGCGACCGTACCCGGGCGGCTAGTTAATCTTGGTAGTTAGAACGGATAGAGCGAACGTTCGCCTGTCTTAAACCTAAGGGTAAGGAGTTATGGTGGTGTATAGAAACCGATTGAATTAGAATTGAAAACCGCTGATCTTGTGATTGTCGTTGCTCTGGTGATCTAAGGGGGATTCGAAATCTAAGTTCGTCTATCTTCCCGTTAGTCAATCTTTTAATCTTTCTGTCTTTTGTTTTCCTTTGCTTAATAGATTAGAAGTCGTGGAACTCACACCACGCACAACGTGTTTTAACCTGAGTAATTTGTCAGCTTCTTCAAAGTAGTCGATTAGAAGAAACCTCGAGTCGAATACGATCTGCTATACGCTTTTTCTTAGCATTAGTAGTTATTTGGTTGAACGCATCACAACGACACGTTCACCAAATTGGCGCCGTTGCCGGGGACTCTTCTAATTGTTTGAAAGAAGAGTTGGCAAATTATTCTTCTACCTTTCCGCCTTACCATTTAGTTTTCCTCCATATTTTCATGATTTACCTGGGTAGTGTTTTTGAGTTTTAATTATGCAGGATTACAGGTCGGATAACCAGTACCAAGAGTGGTATGTCGATGAAGCACCGTATATTGAGGATAACCAAGAGATGTATATGCTAGCTCATCAGCATCGACAACAGACGACGAGAATAGAATCCTTCTTGGAGAATATCTCTACAGAGCTACAAGCTCACAAAGAGATAGACTCCCAAGTTCATCAAAATCGACAACAGACGACAAGAGTAGAATCCGCCTTGGATGATCTCATTTCGAAGCTGCAAGCTCGTCTCACGACGGACATCAAGCTCGAGCAACCAAATCAATTAATTTAAGAACACGCTCAGGAGATTTTCGAAGAAGAAGATGAGCCCGTCCATGACTATCATGAGCTAGAAGAATCCTTGGCGGTGGTGGTTGATAAAGACAAAGAGCCAATCCATCTTGAAGTTGAAGCCGAAGAGGAGCACGAAGAAATCAAGGAGATACCCTCACCTACACTTCCGCCGAGTCAACCTGTAGAGAAGATGGAGCTCATTGATCATGCCGCGCCGTACTACCTCCTTCCTCTTCCAGAAGGAGAATTCAAGAAGAACTGGTCATCCAACCAGAACCACGATCTACTGGAACACTACCGGTTACATCACCCTGCTGGAGTGCTACATGGCACTCAACCGCTATCCTTGAAGAAGACGATTGACTTCAAGGAACTTCTGAGTTGGGGTCCCTAACAGGTACCGTCCGGCTCAAGGACGTTAAAAGAGAGCGCTTCGTGGGAGGCAACCCACGGCTGGAGTCCGTTCTTGAATTTTTGAGTCAGTCTTTTCGTCGTTCGAGTCAGGTTCGGGGGAGCCAAAGTGTCAGGTTGTTTGATTTCATATTTTTCGTGAGTTTTTTGTGTGTCATAGAGTCAGTTGCAAGTTGATTGAGGTCGTTCTGATTTTTCTGGATTTAACTGTGATTTTCTGAAGTTGGTCGATTTACGAAAATATTTTAAACCCGAACAGTTCAAAATTTTCGGCGAAACCACCCTTGCTTTCGGCGAAACCGATTTTCAAAATTCGGACCTGTTTCTCCTGTTCCTCATTTTCGGTTCGAATTTTCTGATTTCGGCGAAACCATCCCAACTAAAATTTTCGGCGAAACCGAGCTTCCATTTTCGGCGAAACCGCCTGTTCAAATCGGTCAGTCCATTTTAACTAGTAGTTTCGGCGAAACCACCCCCTACTTTCGCCGAAACTGATTTGAAAAATCACTTAGTTATTCCCTTTAAAATCCGGATTCACCCTCTCTCTTCCTTCTTTCAGTTTCTCATTCAATCGTCAACATATTTTTTAAAATTCCCCTTAACCTTCTTTGTTCGACTTTTATTCTGTGTGGATCCGGGACACTTGTCCCGTATCCTTTTGATCTTTTTGTTGTTTTTGTTTTGTAGGATCTTGAGTAGCTACTCCGCTCTGCTCCGGGCTATCCGTGTTCATCCCCTACACCGACCATCACCATCCAGGTTCTTCGTATCTCTCTACTCTAGATTAATTCTGTGAGGACACAGAACCGTTTAAGTGTGGGGTAGGATTCTAGGATTCTACATGATCTTGCTTGCTATCTATGATTCTGTGGTTCAAATTTGAAAAAATTCTCTTGCATAGAATTGCTCAATTCTTGACTTTTGATGTTAAATTGACTTCAATTTTGAACAATGACGTCTAGAGTGTTCCACTTAGAACCTGTAGCCAACGTGTTGGAACTGATATTAAATGAGTCTAGGTCAGAACAGATCATAAATCACGTCAGTAGTTGAAACTTGAATTAATTGAACTGATTGGTCTGTTAATAACAAAGCTCGATAACACCGTTCTAAGATGATAAATGCTAGCTTCTTCCATGTTTTTCACTTCATATTTGTTCACCAGTGATTGTGGCTTGAGATTAGATGGAAATCCAATTCGAAATCTTGTGTAAAAAGTTATAACTAGCTAGGATCAAGTGGTTAAATTGTTAAATCAAGTAATCAAGTTGTGCAAATCAATGGTAAGTTCTCTTAAGTGCTAAAAATAAAGCTAGGCAAGCCCGACACCTAAGTGAAGTGTTCGGGTTGAGCACTAGCAAAGGCACAAATACTGTGAGCTAGGCAGGTCCAACACCTAAGTGAAGTGTTTGGTATCGAGCACTAGTATGCAGTAAATAAATTGAACGAAGAAGTTGAAACTTGAAATAAATTGTTGTTTAAATCGGTCCTAGCTAGAACATGTAACGCACAGATCTAGAAACAGATGAGGTCGAGTCGATAGCCACGTCACTTTTCCTACCTCCGCATCCACATCATGGCTAGAGCTTAAAGTCTTTTCTCATTAGAATTGGTGTTATCGTAGTCGGTTAATTATGATTAATTGTTTTACCAAGAAACGAGCTTTGTTAAAACCACTACTTGAAGTGTGCAGAAATTAGTGAGATCGAAAATTTGTTTCGTTGATGTTCTTGCATGTGTAGGTCACTCTTTCTACGTGGAACAGTCTAAACCAAATTGTTAGAATTGAATCTCGGTTTAATCTCGTGTCATTTGTGATTTTGAGTGTGTTCTTGTTCAGTTTGCTTGAGGACAAGCAAAAGCTTAAGTGTGGGGTATTTGATGACACTCGATTTGACGTGATTATCAGCCTCATTTAAGCGACATTTCTTTGCTTAAGACATGGTTTTTAGGGTAGAATAACGAATATTCAATCAATTGCCCTATCTCGTGCCATTTGTGTTACCTTGGCCCTTTTCGGGTCTATTTGATGGTTTTCTAGTGTTTTTGCGTAAGCACAGGTTTTTGCCGTCAAATAAAGTAGCCATGGACGTGTCTAAGGCATAGGAACATCGAGGAACTGAACCGGAATTGATCAAAGGAGCCAATCAAAGTCCAACCAAAGGTCTGCCCGAATACAAAGATACTTTCGCCGAAAATACCCTAGGGTTTCGGCGTAAACAATACCACATTCAGACTGGTGCCAACAGAAGGATGATTTCGGCGAAAATGATCTCACAGTTTCGGCGAAATCAACAATGCAAATCAGGTGATGCCAAGTGAAGACTGATTTCGGCGAAACCATTCAACTGCTCGGACCGAAAATAATGAACAGCCGGCGGAGCCCTGAACTCAAGCCAGTTTCGCCGAAACTACCCCTATGGTTTCGGCGAAAATATTTTCCTTTTCCGCGGCAGAATCAGAAACCCTAATCAACCCTATTTAAAGCAGGAGTCGGCAGCCATTCAAAAAAAAAAAAGAAAAAAAGGGGAGACGAAAAACACACAACAATTCATTATTCTTATTTTCTCAAATCAGACTTTTGAGAGTCAGCCGACTCTAGGGTCGATAGATAGAGTTTAGAGAGTTCGAAGATCCGTGGAGAGATCGTGACGCCATCCTTCCACCTCGGAGAACTCGGAGCTTAAAGTTGAAGATCCAGGAGATTGAAGCTTCGCGGGAGTCGTCAGAATTAGGTTTTTCAGTTCTTATCTGTTCTTCCTCTGTATGATGATCTTCATTGTTGCCTTTGATTTTCTTGTTTCTGATATGAGTAACTGAACTTGTAGAGCTTAGATTAGATGAACCCTAAGTGACCCAGGGCTTTAAAGCGGTCACGGATCGGCGGTAATTAGATTCGAAGTTCAATAAGTTTCTCTTTGCATGTTTGATTCGTTCTTCATTGTTCATGTTTCTTGTCTGGATTGATCCCCTAGATTAGATTCTTGTTAAGCTAAGGATAGAAGCGAACGCTCGCCTTACTTTAGAACATCGAATTGAACAATTAACCTTATAATTGGAGCGTGCCTTTCGTAGGAACCGGTTAGGGTTAATCCACTGCAAGAGTAACTCATAAATCACTAGTAATTGCACCAGTTAATTAAGTCGTTGCGAGAGGCGACCGTCCCCTGGGCGGCTAGTTAATCTTGGTAGTTAGAACGGATAGAGCGAACGTTCGCCGGTCTTAAACCTAAGGGTAAGGAGTTATGGTGGTGTATAGAAACCGATTGAATTAGAATTGAAAACCGCTGATCTTGTGATTGCCGTTGCTCTGGTGATCTAAGGGGGATTCGAAATCTAAGTTCGTCTATCTTCCCGTTAGTCAATCTTTTAATCTTTCTGTCTTTTGTTTTCCTTTGCTTAATAGATTAGAAGTCGTGGAACTCACACCACGCACAACGTGTTTTAACCTGAGTAATTTGCCAGCTTCTTCAAAGTAGTCGATTAGAAGAAACCTCGAGTCGAATACGATCTGCTATACGCTTTTTTTTAGCATTAGTAGTTATTTGGTTGAACGCATCACAACGACACGTTCACCATGCGTGCATAGCTTAGAGTAGGTATTATCAACAGAAGTATTCCCCTTCTGTCGTGGAGCCATTCCTGGACACTACGGGTTCCCGGCTATATATAGCCGACGCGTCCTAGTACTTATCCGCCCCTGGTGCCAACGGTGATCGAGCGAAGGTTCAAGACTTGCGGTGGTTAGGGTCGTCTGCCCACGGCTGTGGCGGTTCAGACCACGCTCCTCCTTCCCGGAGACTGTGGTGCGGCACGTTCCATGTGTTATATCGGATCACCGGCCGATCCTGGTCAACTTCTTTGGTCATGTGGTCCCTAGCAAGCTCAATCGGCCCTTCCGGTTCCTGCTTCCCTGGATGGCTCACCCGGATTTTCCACGGCTACTTAAGACCTCGTGGAAAGATGAGCTTACTGCCACCACTAACCTTAAGTCCCTCTCTCACAGACTGAAGCAGTGGAATCAGAATGTGTTTGGAAACATTTTCCATAAGAAAGATGCGCTTATGCATCAGCTGGAAGATTTGGAGAAAGCGGCGCTTGCTCACCCTTCGGAAGCGGCTTCCAGAGCAGAGGATGAGACCCGACGGCTGCTCCAGGTTACCCTTTGGGAAGAAGCTGTTCTATGGGCTCAAAAGTCGAGGGCGGACTGGATTCGGGATGGGGACCGAAACACTCGTTACTTCCACCAACTGGCTCTTAGACGAAGATCAGCGAATAAGATCGCGATTCTCAGAGACGCAGATGGGAATTGGGTGGAGAATGCCGACAACCTCAGGTCCCTGGTTGTCTCCTTCTTTGCAAATCTCTATAGAGAAGATGCTGGTTCTACCCATCGTTTGTTTAATGGATTCTCTGCTATTGATGAAGACCAAGCGGCCTTAGTCAGCTCCCTACCGGATGCGAATGAAATCAAACGTGCCTTGGATAGTATGAAAGGGATGAAGGCCCCCGGGGGCGACGGGTTTCATGCTTCATTTTTCAGAAACAATGGCCGACAGTCGGAGAGTCGGTATCGGAGCTGATACGGAACTGTTTCAAGGATCACAGCAGGATCCGAGAACTGAATGGAACGATTCTCGTGTTAATCCCGAAGGTCAAAAACCCATAATATCTCAGCTAGCTTCGACCAATAAGCTTATGCAATGTTGCCTACAAAATCCTCTCTAAGTGTATTGCTTCTCGTTGAGACCGCTCATGAAGCTTCTTGTTAAGAGCACGCAATCCAATTTTTTCCCGGGCAGGCAGATCTCAGACAACATTATCGTGCTACAGGAAGTGGTGCATTCAATGGAGCGATGCAAAGGCCGCTACAGACGTATGGTTCTGAAAATTGATCTCACTAAGGCATACGATCGGATTCGTTGGGACTTCTTGGAAGACACCCTCCGTTGTGCCGGGCTCAACGTGGAGCTGGTTAACCTGATCATGACCTGTGTCTCCACAGCCAATTTCTGAGTCCTATGGAATGGGGGCCTCACCGAACAGTTCTTGCCCCAAAGAGGGATCCGGCAGGGCTGCCCCCTATCCCCATTCTTGTTCACGCTTTGCATGGAGGGCTTGAGTCACCTGATAGAGGAGGCGGTAGAAGCGAGACGCTGGAAGCCTATCTCTCTCTTGCCAGGTGGTCCTCCTCTCTCTCACCTTTTTTATGCTGACGATTTGATCTTATTCTCTGAAGCTTCGGTGGAGCAAGCGGGATCATTTTGGAATGCCTGGACAGATTTTGTGATGTTTCGGGCCAAGCCGTTAGTAAGGACAAGTCGGTGTGTTTTTGCTCCCCAAACACATCTCCTGCAGTCTCTCTTGGCATTACTAATAAATTTGGGATTCCATTAACCCAAAATCTGGGTCGGTACCTAGGCGTCCCGATTTTACATGAAAGAGTGTCCACCAAGACCTACCAAGGAATCGTCGACCGACTTGAATCAAAGCTATCAGGATGGAAGGCGAGCTCCCTGTCACTGGCAAGAAGGGTGGTGTTAGCTCAGTCGGTGCTGGCTGCGATTCCTTCGTACGCCATGCAAACGACGGTAATTTCGGTCACGACTTGCGAGGCTATCGACAGGAAAATAAGAAACTTCGTTTGGGGCTCTTCGGACGAAACCAGGAAAGTACACCTGGTAGCATGGGAGAAGATATGTGCTACCAAGGAGGAGGGAGGGCTAGGCCTGAAACTTGCTGCAGAGCTCAATCGTGCGTACATGACGAAATTGGCTTTTATCTTTTTTTTTTCAGGATCCAGAAAAGCTTTGGGTTCGAGTTCTACAACATAAATATTTCAGGGAGACGGAAGATGCTTCACGCTAAGGAAGTTGCGCTCCCAATCTGCCCTTTGGAAAGGAATTATTCGAGAGAGGGACACGATGCTCAAAGGAGCCAGATCTGCTATTCGGAATGGACGAACTACCGAATTCTGGACAGCTAGCTGGGTGGATACAGGGGTCCGTCTCATTGAGCTAGTGGACGACCCGAATGCAGAGATCAATACGGAGGACATGGTATCAGACTTTGTGGATTCGGATGGATGTTGGGATGTGAACCGGCTCACCAGTTGTTTGCCTGCGGAAGCTGTCGACATGGTAGTAGGCATGACTCCGCCATGTGACGATCGAGAAGAAGACCAGTGGGTATGGGGAGGAGAAAATCACGACCAATTCTCAATCAAATCCGCCTACAAGCTGATTCGTGATAGTGCAGATCCTAGCTCAACTGACCCCTGGATGATCATCTGGAATTGGAAGGGGCCAAATAGAGTGAGGTTCTTCCTCTGGCTGGCTGTGCAAGACAAGATCGTCACGAATGGCAGTCGAGTTAGACGACATATGACAACAGATGGCTCTTTTGCTAAGGAAGTCCACAATCCATGTCCTCAGGGATTGCACTTTTGCTAAGGAAGTCTGGAAACATGTTCGTGGAGCCGAGGCTAACCACAGGGATGGTCAGCTCCCTCTAACTGAATGGATGTGCAATCATTTAAGAAATGGTGAGGGGGTGCTCTTTGGAGTTATTTGCTGGTTCCTCTGGCGGGCTAGGAATGAATGAGTATTCACTAACAAGAGGGGAACAGCTGTAGGAGTTGCAGCTCGAGCCGACAACTGGTACTCGGGGGTGCTGGCGGCCTCAGAGAGAGATCATCAGGCCCTTAATACTTCTCCACAGCGTGTTCGAGTGGGCATTGGCTGGGATCCAGGACCTGAGGATTGGGTTTCCCTTAACACGGACGAATCAGCTGATTGAGCCAGAAGGAAAGCTGCGGCCGGCGGCCTCCTCAGGGACCACACCGGTAAATGCCTCTTTGCCTACTCAATGAACCTGGGGAATTGCTCTATCACACGTGCTGAGATGCGGGGAGCAATTGAAGGGCTTCGTAGAGCGTGGGAGGCGGGTCACAGGAAAGTCATTCTGAGGATGGATTCCACTGCAGCTATCTCCCTTCTGTCTAGAGAGGGGGAGTTCACCCACCAACATGGGATGGAGGCTATCCAGTTCCAGGACCTCTGCCGGAAGGATTGGGAGGTTATCGTCAAACATACTTACAGGGAGGGTAATCATGCAGCCGATTATCTTGCTTCGATTGGTTATGACTACCCCATTGGGAGTCACACAGTTTCTATTTCTGATTGTAACCTCGGGTACTTTCTACGTTTGGATCTTTTGGGCATCAAGGAGCCCCGTATGGTTTTGATTAATGACTAAGGCGCTCAGCGCCACTTTTCCACCAAAAAGAAAATTAAGTTTAAGATTCATTTGAACTTTTTTAGGATTCGTTTGAGAGTGGGAATCATGATTTCTAAGAAAATTAAGTCGAGGCAAGTAGACAGAAGTTAATACTGAATTAAGAGAGGTTGTAGGAAGTTGATAATGAGTTGGTAGGGAGCTTCTTTCTCTCCCATCGCACGTGTTTGCATGTACCAAGTGACCCCTACCTCCCATTATTGCCTTGCTTTTGATGCCCCAAATTATTTGGGTAATTAGTTTATGTAATTTTTTGTGAGTTTTTAGAAAAGTCATTGAATCTACTTCATCCAATATTTGTGGTTTGTTCTCTAAAAAAAGTTTATCTTTACTTACTGCAAAATTACAACGACATGAAAATGCAGTAACAAATAGTTGATGTTTGCTATGACAATCACTATTTCATGTAATAATCTGCAGTAGCAAATACTATTTGCCACACCACTCGTTGCGAATAGTTGATGTTTGTTTAAACCATAACTAATTTAGTCACGGTTTACATTTAAACTGTGACTAAATTAGTCACGGTTTAAATGTCGTGACAAATCAGTCACGATTTTTATAAATCGTGATTGATTTTTCACGATTCATATAAACCGTGACGAAATAATCACGGTTAGGTAACCATGATTAAATGTGACTAATTTATATTTTTCTTGTAGTGCACTTGGCACAATGTTGAGCCAGAGGTATTGTAGCACTGCATTTTGATGTAGAATGTGTTTTTGTTAGTCTCTAGATCACCCCCTACTCGGTAAAGGGTTCATTACTACTTCCCCTCTCATCTTGGCTGCTCGTTTTTCCTTCCGCATCATCAGTCAGTGTTTCTTCCTTGGAGGACAAAGTATTGGTATCAATAATTATGGTTCTTAACTAGCCCTATTCAAGTTGGCATTCACAAAAGAAAGTATACTTTGATTCATGAGAAACATAGAGAAATTAGAGAGTAGTGTAGAGTGAAATGTTAGTTGACATTGAAATCTCCAACAAAGTTTTGTTAACCTTATTTATACAAAATGGGCCGACAGATTATTTGTAACCGATTCAATCACCCATAAATGCAAATAGCTCATATATATCTCAGTAATAGTGTTAGAAATCGACAAGCAATAAGTGAAAATAGAAATATGATCGAGAGAGACGGCACAACGATTTAACGTGAAAAACCCTTTGTGGGAAAAAACCATAGACACACGGCGGCGACGAAAGCTCCATTATAATAAGAGAATACAAAGTGCAAGGATAAGGTATAGGGATTTTACAAAGTGCGGTTTGAGTTTGCCTACGGCTAACAAGGGGTATAAATAGGATATACAAAACTCTGATAGGGTTAATAACATAGTGGGCCTAAAGAGACTAGGCTCATAAGTTAGGAAATTGGGATCACCTAACTTCAACAAATAGTATGGCATCAAAATGACAAATTTGGACCTTACAAGGCCTCCTCTTTGATGCTTGCTCACACACATCAACCGTTGTTTATTCCTTTGATTCTTTCGTTATCCGATATCTACTGTAATCATAATGAATATATCCTACGAGAGTCCATTATTTTAACCCCTTGCTCGAGTCTGATTTTGTGGGCCCGCAGGGCCGAGACCCTACAGTACTTTGAAAACTCGCAATCGTCGTTCTGACGGAGAAGACAGAGACGCGAAGGGTGGAAACTGAGAATCAAGATTTCCATTTGAGCTGATAATCCAAATTGCTGAAGAGCTGGTTTGAGTTTCCATTTGACACCAGAGGAAGATGATGGGTGAAGGTTAGGTAAGAATGAGATTTTTGGGTTGGTCAGTTTAGATTGGGTTGGGTTGGTTAGTTGAGTTGAATTTAAGGTAGATTATGTGACGCAGCAAGGGATAAGGTGGAAAAAAGACTGAGTTGGCATGCTGATGTCAACACTTAATAGAGATTTTGGATAGAGAGTTAACAGATTGACGAAATTGTTACAAACCTTATAGGTTAATAACAAATATGTTACAAATTAAACGTTAATGACCAGTCTGTTATAAGCTTTATACGTTAATGACCAAAATGGATATTAAGCCCACACTAATGAGTAATTGTTTGCTGTTGGGAGTCTATTAAGGAGTTGGTTTTTCTTAGTTAGGCAGTCAATAATCCTAAGTGACCCGTCGAAAGCAAGTTTAGTGGAGTTAATTATGCTTTTTAATTTGGCCTAATTCGGGTGGATGTGGTGGTGGGTTTGCCTTTAATCCTACAAGATATTTATAAAGCCAAATATAGGCAGGTTCAGAAGGAAACTTGGCTGCTGTTTCTACACTTATGTATAATATAATTTCTTTTTGTGAAAACTAAATGCTGATTTTATAAATAAGGGTTATATCTGATGGGCTCTGACGTTTGATTCATGTATCGCACGGGACATTCATCTCAGGAAATTTAGTTACTCTGGCCACTCGTCACCTTAAATCAGAATCGCAGCGCACATCTTGTCACTTCCATCAACATCCATATCACGATCAATCACAAACATGTCAAGGTCAATCAAATGCAAATCCTCCAACATGACTGACACCAACCACTCGTATGCACTTCGACCATCATTTGACGGTCCAAATGAGGCCTAACCTAAAAGTCACTTAGGGGCCGATATGTGGAACTTTGGCCCATGCCACAGTGACCCTATAAATATGAGACCATCCATTCCGCGAAGGACACGATACACACACACACATCGAGACCACACGCCTTCCCCTACAGTGCACACTAAAGGTTGTGGACATCCGCCCTCCCTAAAGGTTCACTACTAAAAAATTGACCTTTAGCTACTGCAAAATTACAACGACATGAAAATGCAGTAGCAAATAGTTAGTATTTGCTACGGCAATCACTATTTCATGTAGTAATTTGGAGTAGCAAATACTATTTGCCACACCACTATTTGCGTTGGGATGCTGGGTGTAGCAAATAGTGGTGTGGCAAATAGTATTTGCTACTGCAAATTACTACATGAAATAGTGATTGTCGTAGCAAATACTAACTATTTGCTACTGCATTTTCATGCCGTTGTAATTTTGCAGTAGCTAAAGGTCAATTTTTTTGTAGTGGTTTGACCACTGATACTTCTCTATTATTCGCTCATTCTACGCTTTCACCCCACATATACACCCTTATATATATTAACTCGATCATTTGTCAGCCGCATAGCAAAGAACCATCCTCACGAAAAATCTCACATATTCAACTTTCAGTTAAACTTTTCTATTGAGCCACCTGTATATCAATACCAAAATGCTTCATCCAAATAGAAGATCCAAGCATCACCAAAAGAAATGAACTTAATGTAATCAAGTTGTTATGATATTTGATTTGGACTCTTGAGTCTTGAGAGACTAGACTTTGTTCCTAATCTCTATTATGTCAGTAATCGCTATTACTTCTTTGTATAGAAAATTGATAGCTTTAGCTGGTTAGTGGTCATTCTACGCAATTATTTATTATTTATAATACTAGACAAAGTCTGGCAATGGATCAGCATCCAAGAGAATGCTGGTTTGAAAAGTTCCAAACCCATTCTCAACCATTAGATCTAGTTTGACCTTTTGACAAATCTAATGGTCCAGATTTGTTAGGGGCATTTAGGACTTTACACAAATAATTAAATTATTATATTTAATTTAAATATATTATTATTATTTATTATTTAAATATTTTATTTTTTATTACAGTGGGCAACAAACTGTCGCCGTCCAATGTTGCCGACCGCCGGCCGCCGGCCGCTGGTGACTTTTCCGGTGACTTTTTCCGGTGACTTTTTTCGTGACTTTTCCAATCACATTTCCGTCGACTTTTTCTCTGGTGACTTTTTCCTGCGACTTTTCCGACGAGGATAAGTTAACTAGTTAACCTATTTTTACTATTAACTTATTACCATGTTTTTTTTATTCGTAACTAGTTAACTTGGATTTTTATAGTTAACTAGTTAGTTAACATGTTTTCCGGTGAGGCTCCGGAGACCGACCAAACTCCGGTGACTTTTCCGGCGAGGACAAGTTAACTAGTTAACTTATTGAGCTAACTAGTTAACATCATGATTTAGATGACGAGTTAACTAGTTATCTAATCGAGTTAACTAGTTAACCAATCGAGTTAATATTGGTGACTTTTTCGGTGACTTTTCCGATGACTTTTTCTGACGACTTTTTCGACGAGTACAAGTTAACTAGTTAACCTAATTTTTTACTTTTAACTTATTAGCATGATTTTTTATTCATAATCATAACTAGTTAACTTGGGTTTTTACTGTTAACTAGTTAGTTAACATGTTTTCTAGTGACTTTTCCGGCGAGGCTCCGGAGACCAATCAAACTCCGGTGACTTTTCCGGCGAGGTCAAGTTAACTAGTTAACTAGTTAACCTGAGTTTTTATAGTTAACTAGTTATCTGCTGATAACTAGTTAACATGTTATCCAATCGAGTTAACTAGTTAACCAATTGAGTTAACTATTTAACAAGTTGTTAACTATTTAACATCATGATTTAGGTAACGAGTTAACTAGTTATCTAATCGAGTTAACTAGTTAACCAATTGAGTTAATCTAGTTAATCTAAGCTAACTAGTTAACTTATCGAGTTAACTAGTTACCAAGTTAACTTATCGAGTTAATCTAGTTATCTAATCGAGTTAACTAGTTAACCAATTATCTAATCGAGTTAACTAGTTATCTAACCGAGTTAACATCATGTTTTTAGATAACTAGTTAAATGTGTTTTTAGATAAGTAGTTAACATGTGTTTTTTAACTGATAACTAGTTATCAGAAGTAGTTACAATTAGTTAACTAATTAACCAACCGAGTTAACTAGTTAACTAACCGAGTTAACTTCTGAACTAGATAACTAATCGATAACTAATTGATGAGAGAAGCCATACAATTAGCAGTCTACAGCTAAACTGCAAGAGAGAGGGGGTGGAAATTGCAATCAGAAGAGAGAAGACAGAAGATTAACAAGATACAAGAGAGATTGCAATGGTGGGAGGTGAAATTTGTTTAATTCAAAGAGCACTGATGTTTTTAAGGCAAGATGTGTCCAAAAGAACCACAAGCCAATGTATTAGCAAGAGTGAATCCAGTTGGATACCTGTTTGTTGTCTTGAATCCCTCCCTTCCAGCTTCCTGTTAGCCACGGATCTGTTTGGAGCTGCTATTGCTGGCTTGGAGCAAACGCTCATCTTCTTCATAAATGATATATGGTGAGCAGCTTTGAGGCTCCTCTAAGGACATGATATTCCCATCCTTGGACATCAATTTTAAGAACAAGTACAGGCTGTGAATCTGGGATAACTTCATCCAGTGGTATGGTCCTCACTTGAACTGCTACTTCCTCGTTGGACTTGAATGCCGATTGTTGTCTTGAATCCCTCCCTTCCAGCTTCCTGTTCGCCAATGGAGCCAGCCTGTATCTCCCTGCAAATAGCATCACCCAATTGCTTGAAACTGTTAGGAAGAAGAAGATGAAGAAGAAGGAGCACATTCAGTTAACTAACCAAGGATTTAGTTTTGGTAAGGGGGGTAACGGAGATTTGGGATCTTAGCCCGTTGAACGCAGCGGTTGGAGAAGTCATCGTAGAGGAGGAAGCTGCCATTTTTGGTTGCTTTCTTTCTCTGTTGTGTTGTGAATCTGATCGACATTCCTTGTTCCTTCAACAACTCCAAGTTTCGACGCTGCAACTGCTTTACCATCATTGATTCGCCGGCCGCCGTCACATCTGCTTTGCCTCGGATATTCCGCCGCCGTTGCTCCGAGGCTACAACTGCCATGCCTCCACGGCTCCACTGCCCCACGGCCACAACTGCCATGTCCATCGTGAACAAGAAATCCCATCTCCCTTGCTTCCGACCTCCATCTCGTAACCCAATTGAAGTCATCGTCTCTGATTAGATCTAGATCCAAAGGAGACAGAGGTTCCATCACGGCGATGGATTTCGAGGAAGGAGGTCAATGGATAAGAGAGGAGGAGACGTAATCGGAGGAGGGAGGGGTTCCAACGAGGCAACGAGGTGTGCGTGGAGGGTGAGGTGGTGGAGGTAAGAGGAGACGGTCGTTTTTGGTGGTCGGCGGCTGTTTCAGCTTGGACGAAGAAGGAGACTTAGGAATAGGGTTTGTTTATATTTTTTAAAAATGGCGAAAATGCCCCTCCGGCTAGTAGGTTTGGAACTGTTCCAAACTTAAAAGTGTGGACGCAGATCCTTTGCCACAAAGTCTCATCCTTCAATTAATTGTATACGAATATATTTCATGGCCGATAAGTTGCCATGATGACCTATATTTAGTTGCATTTAAAAATGTTCAATATTATAAGCATAAATTATGTTGTAATTACAAACCAAACTCTTTCGATATATGACAGTTGGTGACGTCACTGCTGACGAGTCTCATACTTGTGTAATATTTCCTTATTGTTTCATGCTTTTAGAATGAAATCTTTATATAATCTATTGGGTTATATGAATACTAGATTAGCGCGGCCTGTTGGCCGATTTCAACATAAGATAAATATTTAAAACATTACAGTCCCTTCGAGTTGGCCACGGGGCTTCCTATCCTCTCCAAACTCAGTCGAGTGTCTTCGTACCTCCTAAATTTTAAATTCTTTACAAAGTGAACTCATTACTTTAATACGGGTTTTGAGCAGTCCTACTAACGTCAGCGGTGTATTTTTTTGGCAATTTTACCACGTCATTGTTGACATGTAATAGAAAATATAATTTGAAATTTAAAAAACTAAAGATATTTAAAAAAAATTAAAGATATACCTGCCAAAGAATTAAAAAATAACTGTAGACAACCCATTGGCCGATTTTTTGTGTTAATATTTTAGCGAAAAATATTTATTTTTATTTTTATTTAGATTACTTAGAAGTGTGGTTGAATTTTTTCTACTTTTTAATATATAATAATTTAATTCATATGTTGGTAAAAAATTATAAATTTGTTATCAATTGTTGGAATATAATAAATAAAAGCATTATAATTATGCTTTATTGTTGTTACGTTGAAAACACTGCAACTTTTCTTTGATTAAATAGTAAACTACTCCAATCATTAGGTGTGGCATTGTTGGTTGTTCACTTTGTCTTTTAAACATGAGGTTGAGAGTTCGATCCTTGTTTGTGAGAAAAGAATCAAAAAATTTTGTTTGCCAAAATCGATTTTTATCCAAAATACACTCATTCCTAGAATGAAGGAGAAGCTCTAAAATCCCCAAAACGCTGACGTGTCAACTGAAAAAAAGCGAAAATGCTTTAATGTATTAGAAGATGAGAAAACGCATGTGATTGAGTGATTTGGTTGAATTTTTTTCTATAAAATTTTGTAAGATATTCTCTTAAATGATAATATTTTTTTTTATATCGATTATTTGGTCCATTGAGTGATGACTTTACGACTTGAAATAAAAACCATGAAACGTGAAACCCAACTTGTAATTGTTGTAGTATAAACAATGATATGGCGATTACTGTTATACTATTCACATCTAACACTCGTTTCTCATGCATATATACCAAAATATATAAGCATTTCAGTTTTTTCTTATTGCCCCTAGATTTTTTCATATTTCTCCTTAATTGTAGGGAGGTAGTCAATCAATGGATTTTAATGTAATTTTGAATAAAATATTTTTTTATTATAAAAGTAATAAATTTTAAGCAACTATGAGACTCGAACTCACATCCTCAAGGCTTAAAATATTGTGATTTACCAACTAAGCTACACAAACTAATTTATAATTATGTTGAAACATTAAAGCACATTGCTCCTCGGCATTTTGTTATACAAATTGAAGCACATTTCACCCTTAATGATTTACAAATTCATTGATATATGATAACCAACAGTTTATTGTAGAAATACACTAACAAGTTAAATAAACAGTAGAGTGAAAAAATATGGTAATAATTCATTCATATAGTTTATTGGCAGATGATGATACTTTTGTTTAAATCAGACTCTATGTTGATATTTAATTAAGTGAGGACTAAAATGAAGTAATTTATTTTTTTGCCACATATATTATCTTACATTATATACTCAAACACTTTACTTACCACTCTATGTATGCATATATAGCACTAACATGGTTACACACGTGATGATAATGGTGAGAATGGGACATATAAACTTGATATTGATCGAATCATTCATATATGTTTGTAGATGTATTTGCACATGGATTCTTGAAAGACATTCAAGGTAACTGCGAGTCGTAGATTACTTAAAAAATTAAAGCACACCATTTATATGTGTTAAAGACATTCAAGCTAACTAAGTTATTGATTAATTTGGTGAAGCATCAAGTTGTATAAATTAAAAATTATGAATATTAAAGAGAAATATTTTTTTAGATAATATATCTATTGAGCTAGAGAAAATTGGAGAAACAAGGTTGTACCTTAATATGAGTAATGGTCATTGAGGTCAAGAGTGTGTAATAGTATGAGTCATGAGATCTTAAGTAAAATAGGTTATAAGTCATTTACTATTAACAAATCCAGAGTTTTATTCGAGTTGAGACAGTTTGAATTGAGCATATTAATCAAACCTAAATATATTCATAAAATGATCTTTACCATAGTCTACTAAGTTTTAACAGACCAATTTAAGGTTTTATTTCTCAAAATTATTATTTTTGGATAGTGTTGGTTTTTTTAGTCTCAACTTTATTTGTTTGCAAATATTTCAAGATAATTGCAATTTTATTTTCTGTTTTCCTTGAACTTACTTTTGTTGGTAAATCAAATATTTTGTTACAATTTTATAAGTCATATTGGTTCATAAGACATAACTCATTTGAATTTTTTTTAAGAGAAGTAATAATTTTTAAAAAATGAGTTGCATAAGTTTTAAAAATTATGAATATTTAAGAGAATTATTTGTCAATTAATATATCTATTGAGCAAGAGAAAATTGGAGAAATAAGATCATACCTTAATAAGAGCAATGACCAGTGAGGTCAAGATTATTAGTCAAGGGAAAGTGGGTTACAAGTCATGTACTATTACAAAATTCACAGTATTGATCGGGTTGAGTACGGTTGAATTGAGCATATTTCATCAAACCTAAATATATCCATGTAACATGATCCTTATTTTATTGATTTATTCATAAAAAAACATGATCCTTATTGATGGGCCCCAAGACAGAACCGCCCTGGGGACCTCATACAACGGACCGCCCTCCTCAGTTGGACCGCCCTCACCATGAGTTGACGGACAAGACAGGAGGTCACATACGTCAAGACCAACAGACTTGCCACCACCCCCACTGACCCTCCGTCAGGATATGGGTCCCACTACTGATGGCGACCCTGCGAGGTCCACTAAGGGCTTGACACGTGGACCCCCGCGCTACGTCGGTTGGACCCTCTAAATACAGGGTCACCCATTGAGAAGAGGACAACGGACACACTCGAGACCACACGCCTGATACTGCACGCTGCACGCTAAGGGTTGTTGGTTTCTGCCCTCACCAAAGGGCTCCCGCCGTGTACTTCTCTGTTACCCGCTCTTATACACGTTTACATTGCCCCTCACCACTCATACTACATTCACTGACTTCCTTGAATTTCCACCCTGCAAGGTACTACCCGCCAGGGGCTCACGACGTATCAATGACGTCCTCACGAAGCCTCTTTCAACATCTCGGTTTGCTCTTCAATCCAAATTCAAAGTCCAGGAGCCCTTTAGTTTGAGGGAGGGTGATGAGAATATATGAATAGTTGTACACAATATTTTTCTCATTGGGTATATCTTCATTTTTGGTTATTTGTCATTTTATAAGTAATTTTCTTTTCCATAAAACCTTGTGTACATATTTTTGTATAAATAAATATCACAAGGTCAAAATTGACACGTGAGTTTTCTAGATCCTTAATATACGCACTTAACATTGTGTGATGGTGGATTACAATTAACAGAAATTTTAAAGGTTTTAACAGAGATTGCAAATAGTTTTGGGGTTATGGTATTAACAGAGATTACAATTAACGTAAGAGGTGAACAAGTTTCATCCACGTTAAAAACATCTCGAATTGTCCAATCCATTTTCCCGAGCGTGTCTTCGGGTTCGGTTTTACCACTTGGTGCCGGATGGGCCGGGTTAGGAGCTCTTTACCCTTGGTTGTATAGGTGAATTGGGCTTGATCTCTTATTTATATATATATATATATATATATATATAAAAAAAAAAAAAAAAACATCTCTAATTGCTTTTAGGACCATAAATTGAAAAAGATGGTCAAAAAATGGATTGGAGTACGTCAAGCTTTTTGTTTTCCACCACCTTTGTCCTTTAAATAGTTTCATAATGAGATAAATGTGTAACATTTTCTTCATTGGTGATTATTACTGCAACTTTTACAAAACATTTAACATTTTAGGATGTTGACCATCCAATTAAACCAATGTTATGAATATGAAATGTGAAGGCTGCTCACGATTAAGCTAATGGACAACAAACCTTTTCCTTTGTGGTGGATGATGAAACTTTAAGCCACGTTAGGAAAATAAGTCGGCAGGTCGAGAGGCAATGAACTATAATCTCAGTCTTTTTTTTTTTTTTTTCTAAATAAGGTCCTTCTTATATTATTAATGCACGATCAAACAGAAATCTGACAAAAGTTCCTGTAACTATCTTAGAAGCAAGTAGGTGCGATGATCACATAGCCAAAGCATGAGCTATCACATTTTCACTCCTCCTTACAAAACAAACAGAAAAAAACAACATGAAGGCGTAACAGCTCCTTACAATGCCGCATGAGCTCGCCAAACTCGGTGTCATATGGATCCCCTTCTTGTAACTAGTCGACAATCTCCTTCTCAAAATCATAATGATGGTATATACGAAAATTATTTTCCACGCATAAACTAGAATAATTTTCACAAATTTTTCACATTACCAATGAAATGTTAATTTCTTACTCTTTATTATTATTAAATGGATCTATTAGATAAATTTTGAATATATTGATAGATATAATATAAGGTAATTTTTAATAATTTAACCTAAACCCATTAGCAAAAACGATAAATTTTAATTCTTATATTAATTAATATACTTAATATATTTTCCTAATACAAAAATTTCATTATTATACTTATACAAAAAAATATTATAAATAAATTACAACCAATATTCTAATAACCATTAATAAAAGGCTATGTTTATTTATAGTATGTTTTATTTATTATACTGATGATAATTAAAAAATCTTGATAAGTTAATTAAATTAAATATTTTACAAATGTAATTTAACTAACGTGAAATATACTATAATATATAAATCAAAATATATTATATCTATTTTTAAAATAAATTTAAATATCTAGCCAATTATCACTATTATTTTATTTTATATTTGTATGCTTTCAATTGTCAACGGGCCACACCATTCGCCAATTTTTTAATATTTTTTATTTAAATTGATATTGTAGGTTATTGAAAATATATACGATGATAAAATATTATACTTTTATTGTGAAAATTATATTAAGTTACTTGGACGACAGATTAGGCAATTTGCGATTCGAACCCGGGTTTTGGGATTGTGTTTGTGAGGCAGAGGAGGAACGTGATAGGCCACACTTTAGCTAGGGATTCATATAACTACCAGTCACCCATGAGTGTTGTCTTTAGGGTGGAGGAGGCGGTAACCGAGTGGGTGATTTCTCAGGAAAGACAAGGGCCAAACCAGCCAATTGGACGACAGATTGCGAGAGATGGCACCCACCTAGGTTTGGAGCAGTCAAGTGCAATGTTGACCCTACGATGTTCGGCCATCTAAGGAAGATTGGTGTCTGCATGTGCTTACTGTATGGAAGTGGAAACAAACATGTTGCAATATCTCATGTACACCAGGAGCTTGGAGGTCTCGGTGAAGGAAGCAGAAGGGTTGGCGTTGATGAGGGCAATGAAATGGGCAGCTGAGCTAGGTTATCAAAGAGTGGAGTTTGAAACTGACTCAAAGAGTGTGGTGGACAGTATCAGGCAAGGGATTGGCGATAACTCGGAGTATGAAGACATAATTAGCCAATGTATCCATGAGTGGGACAACGCATCCGAACTGGATTAGATCAATGATTGACGATGTTTGTCTAATGGATCATTAATATTATGAGTAGACCACTTTCAGAAAAAAAAAAAACTAAAACTCTTCATTACAAATTTCTAAATACCTTAAACTCATAACCATAAATCCTTTAAAAACCTTAAAAAACCACGTGTTTTAGAAATGATTATAAAATATTCAAATGCGGCCACGTATGTTAATAAATTGTTATAGTTTACTATTATTTAAATAAATAATTATTAAAAAGTAGTATTATTTTTTTAGTAGAAACGTATTATTAATGATTTAATGTCAAAATTCGGGTAAAGATTCGGACTCAACCCTTTCAAGGTTGGACTGATTCCAACCAAAAATCGGAGGGGCAAAATTGGCATTTTCAAAAAATTAAATTAACCCTAACTCTCCTTCTCCTTCCCCAAACATATCACCGCCGCACCCCCTGCTTTCCCTCCTCCTCCTTCTTCTTCTTCTCTCCACACCTTTTACCCTCCTCCACTCACCACAGCCGCCACCGATGATCAACACCACCGCCCTTTCCCTCCTCCTCCACCACCACCGCCGATTTTGACCTAATTATCAGCTGCTGCCGCCGTCGATTGTGACAAATGATCTGCTCCTGACTGTTTTTTCAGCTGGATTAGGAATCCGAGTGGCATTGAAGTTGGAGTAACGCCGCCGCCGATTAGGAATCCGGTACGACTTAGATTCGGCTTCGAGCTTGTACTTAAAAAACGGTCTTAAACGAAGGCAGATTTGTTCATGGGAATCTCGTAAGGAGTGGGGTTCTACCTGATTCCACTTGTGGGTTTCCTTAACGAGCTTCTATGCTAAATGTGGTCGTTTGGATTTTGCAGGGGAGGTGCTCGACGAAATGCCTCAACGAGGTGTTGTGTCGTGGACGGCTTTGAAATCTGGGTTTGTTAGTAAGGGATGCGGAGAAGATGCTGTTGTGATCTCTCTTCTTGCTAGGCTGATCATGACACACTACAATACTTTGTCAGTATGCCTATTTGTGCAGGTTATGATTCTGTTTGTTCAGAATCAGAAAGGACTCTCGACTTGAAAAGGAAAATCTGAAGATTTCCTGATGATCATTTTACAGTTGGACCATCCTGAAGATCACACTACAGCTGGACCTCTTCTGGAAGATAGCAATCGGTTTCTATTACTGAAATTATCAGAGTCTTATGGAAAGACAGATCAAATCCAAGAATCAAATCATCTTTGATGATTTCAGTTCATTTCCAGCTCTGCCGTTCAGCTGCTGTCTATAAAGTCGTCTGAGTTTGCTGCATTGTTTAGAGATTTGTAAACACACTTGTATTCTGTGAGGAAGAGTGTTTTACAAAGATAGAGTTGTGAGTAGTTACATAGCTTGTTATTCAGTGGGGAACTGAATTAGTATAGCGGGTAGATTTCGGGGAGAAATCTAAAGAGTGTAACTCTCAAGCTCAAGGCTCTCAGATTCGTGGACTCGAATCAAATTATTCTCAAGGGATCACTTCCCTTGGGACGTGGAGTAGGCTTTATTTGCCGAACCACGTTAAAAATTTCCTGTGTTCCTTTACAGTTCTTGCAAAACTCAGCTGCACACTTACTCACTTAGAGCTCTAAATCTTTGTTGTGAAAAGTGTTAGCTGATTAGAGAGTTACATCACGTGGTATCAGAGCCAGGCACTAAGGAAGTCAATCACACGATTGTTAGTGACTGGATTCAGGAATTTACTCTCGTTTGTTCAATTTTTCCTGGTCCTTTAAACATGAGTACTAGTCAAGAAAACTATGTGTTCCTTGCTGATGGATTTTCTCAGAATCGACCTCCCAGGTTTGAAGGAACTCACTATGGGTATTGGAAAAATAGAATGGAACTGTTCATCAAGACAATTAATCCTAGACTATGGAGAATTGTCATCAAAGGGCCTCTTGATATCAAAACTGATGAAGATAAATGGACTGATGAAGATATTAAAAAGGTACAACTAAATTCTCAAGCTATGAATATCATGTTCTGTGCTCTTGGTCATGAAGAATTCAGCAGGGTTTCTGGTTGCAAGTCTGACAAGGAGATATGGGATAAGCTCCAAGTTACTTATGAAAGGACTTCATTAGTCAAGACCTCAATGATTAATATGCTCAAACACGAGTTTGAACTCTTTCAGATGAATCAAGGTGAGACAATCTCAGCCATGTACAATCGATTTCAGAATATTGTAAATAAGCTGGATGGTCTTGGTAGGAACTATGAAAATGAAGATCTCATAAGAAAACTCTCATGGTCGTTACCAAAGCAGTGGAGACCTAAGATTACTGCCATTGAAGAATCAAAGAATCTTGCTACTATTAATATTGATGATCTCATTGGATCTCTCATCACTCATGAGGAGGTTATGAGAAGCAGATGATGCAAGAAATAAATCCATTGCTTTGAAAGCAGAATCTGAATTGATAGAAGAAGATATTCAAAATTATGATGAGTCTGTACTTGCCCTTTTAAGTAAACAGGTTAGTCGTCTTCTCAGACTAAGAAGGGAAAAGAAGAAGTATAACACTCAAGGTAAATCAAGGGAATCAGAAAATGAGAGGAACTGACAAAGGATCATACAAGTCCATGAAATCAAAGAAAGACCAAGGAAGCACAAGCAGCAGCAGTAACACTGGAAATCAGCTTGGATGTTTCAAATGTGGAAAACAAGGACATGTCAAAGCAGAATGTCCTCAACTAAGAAGAGTAAAAGCCATGCAAGCTACATGGAGTGGTAATGATGATGAGAGTGATGACAGTGATGAAGAGAGAGAAGTTAGAGCCTTCATGGCTATTGGCCAAATCTCCAGCACTATGTCTGAAACTGATCAGGTATTTGTTAAGAATTACTATTCTGATACTGATTATGAAACAGATTATGAAAAGAGAACAGTTGCTGAAAGCATTGATGATGAGTTAGATGCTACCATCCATGGAATTCAGCTGGAATTCTCAAGAGTGAACACCAAATATCATCTTCTCAATCAAGAATGTGATCAAATTAAAGTTGAGAAGGAGAACTGACTAGAGAAATCAAGGAACTGAAAGAAGGGAGAGATATACAGACCAGAAAAATCAGAAATCTGGTCATTGATAACTGGAGGTTCAGGGAACGACTTAAGTTTCTTCATAGAAACATGATGATAATTCAAGGAGATTACTGGCAGAGATCCTATAAACCCTCAGTTCCAACCTATTTCAATTGTCATCAGATTGGTCATCTAAGTAAGTTTTGCGCCGAGAAGCCAACAACAAACAAAAGGACTGCTACAACTGCTCATCCTAACAAGGTATGGGTAAGAAAAACCAAATAGCAATTATTTTTGCAGGTATGTTATCAGGCTGATACTTCTGAAGAAGAATGGGTTCTTGATAGTGGATGTTCTCATCACATGTCTGGTAATCAATCTCTCTTCATAAATTTAACTACCTGCACACAAGGATCAGTCTCTCTTGGTGATAATAGCACGTGTGATATTCTTGGAATTGGAAATATTGGAGTCAAAGAAAAGGTTTTTCTCAGAAGAGTTATGCTGGTTAAAGGGCTTAAACACAATCTCATATCCATTAGTCAGCTGTGCGGAGATGTGAATCGAGTGGTGTTTGAAGGTTTTGTATGCTATATTGAAAATTTAAGTACTAAGGAAGTACTCTTCACTGGTTATCGGAAAGGTAACATTTATCTCATTAATTTTAACAAGATTTCTAATGTTACTGAAATGTGTCTCCACTCTGTGAAAGAAGACAGTCAGATGACATGGCACATGAAGCTTGGACATGTAAGTATTGGTGTACTGAGTAAGTTGAGCAGCAAAAATTTGGTTCGTGGACTTCCCAAAATCAGCTCAACCAAAGAATTTTTCTGTAATGCCTGTGCTCAAGGGAAGCAAACCAGAACTACTTTTAAGACAGTCTATTTTGTCCACGTCTGAACCTCTTGAGTTAATTCACATGGATCTTTTTGGTCCAGTGAACATTAGAACTATTGGAGGAAAATACTATTGTTTTGTTCTGGTTGATGATTTTTCCAGGTTCTGCTGGATATACCTCCTTGCGTCTAAGGATGAAGCTGTTGATAAATTCATTCTCTTTGTTACCAAAATTCAAAGAGAACTTGATTTAAAGGTCAAAGTCATCAGAAGTGACAATGGTGGAGAATTTGTTAATGAAAAATTCAAAATTTTTACTGATGCAGAGGGGATATCTCACACTTTTTCAGCAGCACGAACACCTCAGCAAAATGGAGTTGCTGAGAGGAAGAATCGTACTCTTATTGAGATTGCTAGAACTATGCTCAACGATTATAATCTACCTAAGAAGTTTTGGGGAGAAGCTGTCAACACAGCATGTTATGTCACCAACAGAGCTCTTATTCGTTCTGGATTAAAGAAGACTCCCTACGAGCTCCTTAAGAAACGGGCACCAAATATTGGCTATTTTAGAACTTTTGGATGTAAGTGCTTCATACTCAATTCCAAGGATCAGCTAGGAAAAGTTGATGCTAAGTCAGATGAAGGAATCTTTGTTGGTTATGCTAGCAACAGCAAGGCTTACAGAATATTTAATAAGAGGACTCTCAAGATTGAAGAATCAATTAATGTTGTCCTCGATGAATCAACAACTCAAGTCAAGGAAGTTGATAGAAATAAAGATGATGAACCTGATCTGGTGTTTCTTCCTGATCAAGAAACTGAGATCAAAAAAAATTCTGATGCTGAAATTCAAGAGACCACTGATCACATAAAGGTAACTCTGAGAATCAGGCTCCTAAACATATCACTAGGAGGCATCCTCCCAGTCAAGTGATAGGAGATTCAAATTCTTGTCTTGTTACTCGATCTAGATCATCTCAGAGTGCCTTTGTCTCACTTACTGAACCTAAGAATGTCAAGGAAGCTCTCAAAGATGAAAATTGGGTTCTCGCTATGAATGAGGAGTTGAATCAATTTGAGAGAACAAACGTTTGGACACTGGTTCCTGCCCCTTCAAATCGATCAATCATCGGCACCAAGTGGGTTTTTAGAAATAAAACTGATGAACTTGGAAATGTTACAAGAAATAAGGCAAGGCTTGTTGCTCAAGGTTATTGTCAAGAAGAAGGTATTGATTTTGATAAAACTTTTGCCCCTGTTGCTAGACTAGAAGCTATCAGAATGCTCTGTGCATTTGCCAGCATCAATGGATTTAAACTCTATCAAATGGACGTCAAAAGTGCCTTTCTCAATGGAGAATTAAAGGAAGAAGTATTTGTTGCTCAGTGATGCGCAAATTAATGCACACTAGTTTTACTCACTAGATCGCTCTAGCGAGATCGTTACTTCCCAAGGGTCTTTCTGTTTATATTACTCAACTAATGTGGAATAAGCTATTCGGGTTTAAACGTTTGGTTTGGAAATGGTGGTGAATGAACTAAAAATCTAGAAATGCAAATTAAACCAATCAAGCAGGCAAACAAGATGGAGCTTCAAGAATTGACTAAGGCGCTTGTCCAGACTCGAATCCGCTCTAGCTCGACTAAGACGGATGATGCAATGCAACTAAGGTTTTAACAGACTCAATTCCTCGACGCTTCCTTTGGCAATCTCTACTCCATGGTCAGGACGCAGAGAAACTATCCTAGCAAACCTATGAGTTCCTATGGTCAAGATAACTCATAAATCTCCAAGAATGCACGAAGAACAATGAAACGCCGCACAGAAATGCAAAGAGATTAATTTCACCGGCCCTATGGTCAAGACACCGGGTAATCTTAATGACCTTCTAAACCCTAGAATGACTCACGTCCATGGTCAGAACCGCAAGACAAAGATGAAGCAAATTCTACGATATGGTCAATCTGCGAATTCAAGAGCTTCGAATTAGGGTTTTAGAAAAATCTCAATTAAGTCTGAATAAACCTCAATTAACATAAACGGGTTAGAAACCCGACATCATCCATACAAAATTTTGCTAGAACTTCATCTAATCTGAACAAACTAAGAGTTTAGCTAGACATCACCATAGAAGAAATCACAGAAACAGAGAAAAAAACTAACTGGAGAAGAAAACATCTTACTCCGATTAATCCTAATCATCAAGAATCCTAGAATCTCCCGAGCTAATCCTGGCTTTCTCTTGCTCAATCGTCTCTTCAAAACTCTGTCTTCGTCTCCGAGAGTGTCTGGTTCGTCCGAGAGAAAGTAGAGAATTGTAGAATCGAAGTTATGTTTCCTCTCTCCTCGAAATTGTGTTAAAAACCCAATTTTCGTCAAAATCCGGATTTTTAATCAAAAGTGCGCCTGGAAGGGTTGAAAAGTGCGCCGGCGCACTTTTCCCTTCAAAAGGCGCACTTTTTAATTATGTGAGAATTCCGCCGAAGCTTAATTGCAAAAGTGCGCCTGACCCCTTCGAAAAGTGCGCCAGCGCACTTTTGGTCCGAAAACGCGCACTTTTGGAGCTGAGTTCAGTTCCAAGCTTCTTTCTGCAATTCCAACCTCATATGTGCTCCGAATTGATACCCGTTTGAATCGCCGAGCTCGTAGAAAGGTCCTCCATAAAATGGCAACCTGAAATCTCATCAAAACAACTCGAAAACACATTAAACGACCCAAAAGAGGGCCAATGGGGGATAAAGCACATTTTTCATAAAAAACCCTTTGAAATCATCACAATTCAGAGTCAAACAAGAGAAATTTTGCTCAAATGTGATGAGATAAACGCGGTAAATCTTACGTCATCAAATCACCCCACACTTAAACGTTTGTTTGTCCTCAAACAAGAACTTTACCACAACAATGCACCAACTTGAATGAGCAAACCGAAAACCTCTTGGTTCCTAGAAAGATGTATACGGTGCTTCTACCAAACAAGAGGATTACCCGACTGACCACACAATTAAGAACCAAACTTATGCCAGAGTAAAAGAGGAACAAGACTTTAACGAGCTAGTGAACAACCTGACTTGATAAAGGCAAGACAATACTTACTTCCGCTACACTTACTCTAGGATGCAGCCCGACACTCGCTAGATAAGGGAACACGACTTGAACAAAATTAAAGAGCATTTCTTTCTTTCTTTTTTTCTTTTTTCTTTCTTTTTTTTCTTTTTTTTTTCTTTTTTTTTCATTTACTTTTGGATGGTCGGTACAGTGTGGATACCACCGGGTATGGAGCAGTTGGAAACCTTTGGAATTCCGCGTTATCCTAGACCCCAGCCACGATCGGGAGTAGGTTTGAAGAAGAATTCAAGAGCTTCAGATTAGGGTTTTAGAAAAATCTCAATTAAGTCTGAATAAACCTCAATTAACATAAACAGGTTAGAAACCCGACATCATCCATACAAAGTTTTGCTAGAACTTCATCTAATCTGAACAAACTAAGAGTTTAGCTAGACATCACCATAGAAGAAATCACAGAAACAGAGAAAAAACTAACTGGAGAAGAAAACATCTTACTCCGATTAATCCTAATCTTCAAGAATCCTAGAATCTCCCGAGCTAATCCTGGCTTTCTCTTGCTCAATCGTCTCTTCAAAACTCCGTCTTCGTCTCCGAGAGTGTCTGGTTCGTCCGAGAGAAAGTAGAGAATTGTAGAATCGAAGTTATGTTTCCTCTCTCCTCGAAATTGGGTTAAAAACCCAATTTTCGTCAAAATCCGGATTTTTAATCAAAAGTGCGCCTGGAAGGGTTGAAAAGTGCGCCGACGCACTTTTCCCTTCAAAAGGCGCACTTTTTAATTATGTGAGAATTCCGCCGAAGCTTAATTGCAAAAGTGCGCCTGACCCCTTCGAAAAGTGCGCCAGCGCACTTTTGGTCCGAAAACGCGCACTTTTGGAGCTGAGTTCAGTTCCAAGCTTCTTTCTGCAATTCCAACCTCATCTGTGCTCCGAATTGATCCCCGTTTGAATCGCCGAGCTCGTAGAAAGGTCCTCCATAAAATGGCAACCTGAAATCTCATCAAAACAACTCGAAAACACATCAAACGACCCAAAAGAGGGCCAATGGGGGATTAAAGCACATTTTTCATAAAAAACCCTTTGAAATCATCACAATTCAGAGTCAAACAAGAGAAATTTTGCTCAAATGTGACGAGATAAACGCGGTAAATCTTACGTCATCAAATCACCCACACTTAAACGTTTGTTTGTCCTTAAACAAGAACTTTACCACAACAATGCACCAACTTGAATGAGCAAACCGAAAACCTCTTGGTTCCTAGAAAGATGTATACGGTGCTTCTACCAAACAAGAGGATTACCCGACTGACCACACAATTAAGAACCAAACTTATGCCAGAGTAAAAGAGGAACAAGACTTTAACGAGCTAGTGAACAACCTGACTTCATAAAGGCAAGACAATACTTACTTCCGCTACACTTACTCTAGGATGCAGCCCGACACTCGCTAGATAAGGGAACACAACTTGAACAAAATTAAAGAGCATTTCTTTCTTTCTTTTTTTCTTTTTTCTTTCTTTTTTTTCTTTTTTTTGATTTTTTTTTTCATTTACTTTTGGATGGTCGGTACAGTGTGGATACCACCGGGTATGGAGCAGCTGGAAACCTTTGGAATTCCGCGTTATCCTAGACCCCAACCACGATCGGGAGTAGGTTAGAAGAAGAATGCCACATTGAGACTTCCCTTTGGGACTACACCAATGGGCAGGCACGTATGCCAGCTCGTGAATCGACCCACAACTTCAATACCGAACCACTCATTTATCAGATTTTCTCTGATTGGGAACATTAACAACAATTAAAAACATGAAATTAAAAGATCCCTTATCTAGACTCGATCATGGCATTGAACTAGAGAATTCGAGCATCAGACAAACCAAGTCGTACACATTAACAAGTCAATTATTCACTAACACGATAAGGGCAAGTTCCTAGAATACTTCAAGCAAGAAGAGTGGGAGATGGTCATAATTCAGGTTCTCACACACACATTTGGTTAAAGCCAAAGCACCACATCAATCTCACCATATGGAAGACAGTAGGCAATCCAAGAAGTTATTAAGCAATGTGAAAAATTTCTTGCTACCGAGAATGGGAAGGTGTGAAAGAGCGACAAAACAAAGCACAACCACCGCCCATCAAAACATGCAAATAGACACCCCACCCCACACTTAAAATTTGGACATTGTCCTCAATGGACCACACAAAAAGGTGAAGAAGGGTGTAAGGGGTACCGAGAAGTAGATCATGAGGATGCAGTGGAGGCAAGAGTGAAGTACAGGCGGACAGTTATGGCGGGAGCTGAGGATAGCCTGAAACTGGAGAGAACCTCACAACACGATTTGAGCATTCAAAATACAGAATAGACCACTGACTCAAGAACTACAACAGTTCGACACAAACTCAAAATTAAACAACTGATTCAAAAACTCAAAACCGACTCCAGACATGGGTTGCCTCCCATGAAGTGCTCTTTATTTTACGTCTTTGAGCTAGACGATACCTGGTCTAACGTGCGGCATCCCAGCTCAGAACTTCTTTCAGACTGGCATCCGTGTCCTGAAATAATACCTTCATCGCTCCACTCTAAAGCACAAATTTCTTCCCGCTAGCATGGTAAAGCTCCAATGAACCGTCGCCACGCAATCCAGCTACCTCAAAGGGTCCAAATAGCTCCACTTTGTCCAGGACCACATCTGGGGGTTTGGTAGGAGTACTTTCATGGGGCGGTGCCTTATCTTTCTTAGGAGGCTTGTTCTTATTCTTAACTCCACCTGTATCCTTGGTAGATACTATCGCCGCTACCTGATCCTGCAAAGATGAAGATGAATAAGGAGTATCCATATCGGTAAATACAGTATAAACTGAAGCATTTTCAAACACTAACGACATGGATTTCTTAGCGGAAGAGTGCACATTAGGATCAGGTGGAGGGATTTCGAATGTAATAACTTTTTCCTCATCCCGAAAGGTCAACCTCCCAGCCTTTGCATCTATGAGTGCACCAGAAGTGGCTAGGAAGGGTCGTCCCAAGATAATGGGAATGTTAACACTCTCCATGCAATCAATAACCACAAAATCAGTCATGAAGTAGCTATCATGCACCTTAACTACAACATTTTCAGCAATACCCCTAGGATGTCTAACAGTTTGATCAGCTAGGTTGATATTCATGGTGGTAGGAGTTAGTCTAGGCAGTCCTAGACGCTCAAACAATGAGTAAGGCATAACACTAATGCTAGCACCTAAATCCGCAAGAGCTCTATCAACCAAATATGTGCCAATAGAACAAGGAAAAGAAAAACTCCCTGGATCAGGTTGCTTTGGCACCACGTGTCTCTGCTTCGGATTAGACTCGCCAGCTCCATGGAGGGTAACTGAGGCTATCTCCTCTATCTCGTCTGCTTTCGTCTTTTGAGAGGAGTTCTTTGGAAGAGGATGGACAACTTTGTCTTTCTTCTTGTCAGGAATCACGCTTCTCAGCTCCTCCAACACAGCAGCAGCTTCTGCATTTTTCAGCTTCTTCTTCTTGGAGAGAATTTCTTTCATATGCCTAGCATAATCCGGGTTTGCAAGAAGTTCTTGAAATAAAGCAACTCCCATCTTCTGGTTATTAATTGTTACCAGAGTCTTCCCCAAGTTCTCCTTGTTTAGTACAGGTCTGTTCAAGGCTGCAGGATAAGGTGCTTTTGGTCGGTAAGGATCGACTGGTGGAGTAGCTTCTTTTCTTTGCTGCTCCTTCTGACACAACTGCTCCATTGGCTTCTCCAATTCATCCGTGCCATCCTGAAGAGAAACTGCTCCACATAATTCTTCCTTAGTTTTGCCTCCTCCGGCATTGTTAGATGAAGAGGAGGGAGTTGTGCTAGGAAGAAGACCAACTACCTTCTCCTGCAAAAAGTTGGTTATTGCCGTCACCCGATCGCCTAGCTTCTTGACAGAGGCCTCGGTGAGTGAAATGTCCTTCTTATTGGATTGAGTCTCAGCAAGAATCTTGTCCAACATGATATCGGAGTAGGACTTAGGCGCAGAAGAGCTCGAACCACCGTTATTGTTCTGATTTTGGTTCTGGTTCTGATTGTTATTCCAGCCTCCTCTGTTCTGCCATTGGGAATTCTGATTCTGATTCCCATTATTCCTCTGATAACCCTCTTGGTTCTGGTTATTGTTCCAGTTCCCTCTGTTCTGCCATTGGGAGTTCTGATTCTGATATCCTCCCTGGTTCTGGTTATTCCCTTGGTTTGGGCCACCAACATAAGCAATCTCCTCTTGTTGTTGGTCTTGGTTACTCTCAAACTTCCAAGTACAGCCCTCTGCTGAATGACCTGCACCACCACAATTCGAACACGGAGCGGATACAACTGATACATTCTCTGTTCGAGTAAGCACCTTGAACCCTGGCGGTGGAGCTGTAGGAACACCCGGTGAAGGAGCTATCTTAGCCCTTTCCAGCTCATGCTTTAATCTTTGCACTTCCATCTCCAATTTCGAGTTATCCAACTCCAACTGACTTTGAACAAGGTCTACTGGTGCAGGAACTGTGGGAACGGGGTATTGGGCATCAGCAGAAAATCTCCTTTGCCCCAGACTCCTGTCGTCCACCTTTAAGGGATTAGCTTGCATTAGAGACTTGATCCTCATGGCAAAGACCTTGCAAGCAGCCAAAGCCGCGACTGCGGTCATATCATCCAAGTCTGTATTCAGCTGTAAAGAGAAATCCTTCCTCTTCTCATAATCCAAGCCTCGGAGGAATATAGAGAACTTGTTATAGTCATCCCATCCATGGTGAGGACAAGCTCGGAGAAGCCCTTGAAATCTTTGCCAAGCCTCATAGAAGTTCTCCTCCGGACCACTTGTGAAACCTGTTATCTGTGCCCTGAGTGCATCGGTTCTGGAAGGGGAGAAGAACTCTTCTAGGAATGCTATAGCCAGACCATCCCACGTAGTGAAGTGATTCGCAGGATGATCATACAACCACAGTTCTGCTTGACCCTTCAGAGTGAAAGGAAAAAGCTGAAGTTTGACTGCATTATGATCCGCTTCATTGTTGGAGACTGTATGAGCCAGCCTCAAGAAGTTCCTCACATGAGCATTCGGGTCCTCATTAACACCTCCAGAGAAAGTGTTCCCGTTTTCTTGAATCATGTTGATCAAGTGAGATGGAATGTGCAGATTCCGAGTTCCCGTGTTGGGAATCTGAATGCACGAAGCTGTCCCATCTATGGTTGGACGATCATAATCCTTCAATGTCCTTTCCGCCGCCATAATTTCTATCTCAGGTGGGATAGGAGGATATGTGGGAGGATCAGTAGTAGCAATGGTGGATGGTGAAGGCGAAGATGTAGATGAAGATGTGAAGAGGTTCTTCCTTGCTTTAGGTGTCTTGGCGGGAGGAGGAGGTACAGGAGTAGTGCCGAACTGAGTGTAGAAAATTCTGCCCTTGTCAGCTATGCGCTTACTCTGTCTTCTTTCTTCTGTACCTGCAATCTTGCCTGAAACAACAAAAACAAGAAATACCAAGTAGTATAAAAATGTGGAAGATAAGAAATGATGAAAGAGTGAATGAAAAGCTTAGACGCACAATGCCTTTCCTAGAAAAAGAAAAGGTCCCCGGCAACGGCGCCAAAAACTTGATGCGCAAATTAATGCACACTAGTTTTACTCACTAGATCGCTCTAGCGTGATCGTTACTTCCCAAGGGTCTTTCTGTTTCTATTACTCAACTAATGTGGAATAAGCTATTCGGGTTTAAACATTTGGTTTGGAAATGGTGGTGAATGAACTAAAAATCTAGAAATGCAAATTAAACCAATCAAGCAGGCAAACAAGATGGAGCTTCAAGAATTGACTAAGGCGCTTGTCCAGACTCGAATCCGCTCTAGCTCGACTAAGACGGATGATGCAATGCAACTAAGGTTTTAACAGACTCAATTCCTCGACGCTTCCTTTGGCAATCTCTACTCCATGGTCAGGACGCAGAGAAACTATCCTAGCAAACCTATGAGTTCCTATGGTCAAGATAACTCATAAATCTCCAAGAATGCACGAAGAAAATGAAACGCCGCACAGAAATGCAAAGAGATTAATTTCACCGGCCCTATGGTCAAGACACCGGGTAATCTTAATGACCTTCTAAACCCTAGAATGACTCACGTCCATGGTCAGAACTGCAAGACAAAGATGAAGCAAATTCTACGATATGGTCAATCTGCGAATTCAAGAGCTTCAAATTAGGGTTTTAGAAAAATCTCAATTAAGTCTGAATAAACCTCAATTAACATAAACGGGTTAGAAACCCGACATCATCCATACAAAGTTTTGCTAGAACTTCATCTAATCTGAACAAACTAAGAGTTTAGCTAGACATCACCATAGAAGAAATCACAGAAACAGAGAAAAAACTAACTGGAGAAGAAAACATCTTACTCCGATTAATCCTAATCTTCAAGAATCCTAGAATCTCCCGAGCTAATCCTGGCTTTCTCTTGCTCAATCGTCTCTTCAAAACTCCGTCTTCGTCTCCGAGAGTGTCTGGTTCGTCCGAGAGAAAGTAGAGAATTGTAGAATCGAAGTTATGTTTCCTCTCTCCTCGAAATTGGGTTAAAAACCCAATTTTCGTCAAAATCTGGATTTTTAATCAAATGTGCGCCTGGAAGGGTTGAAAAGTGCGCCGGCGCACTTTTCCCTTCAAAAGGCGCACTTTTTAATTATGTGAGAATTCCGCCGAAGCTTAATTGCAAAAGTGCGCCTGACCCCTTCGAAAAGTGCGCCAGCGCACTTTTGGTCCGAAAACGCGCACTTTTGGAGCTGAGTTCAGTTCCAAGCTTCTTTCTGCAATTCCAACCTCATCTGTGCTCCGAATTGATCCCCGTTTGAATCGCCGAGCTCGTAGAAAGGTCCTCCATAAAATGGCAACCTGAAATCTCATCAAAACAACTCGAAAACACATCAAACGACCCAAAAGAGGGCCAATGGGGGATAAAGCACATTTTTCATAAAAAACCCTTTGAAATCATCACAATTCAGAGTCAAACAAGAGAAATTTTGCTCAAATGTGACGAGATAAACGCGGTAAATCTTACGTCATCACTCAGCCTCCTAGTTTTGAGGACTGTGAGCATCCTTCATATGTCTGCAAACTTCACAAAGCTTTATATGGCTTAAAACAAGCCCCAAGGGCATGGTATGATAAGCTAAGTAAATTTCTGATTGATCAAGGTTTCAATAGGGGAAGTGTTGATAAAACCCTATTCTGCAAAACTGAGAATTCTGATCTTATTCTGGTTCAAGTGTATGTTGATGACATTATTTTTGGATCCAGAAATGCTACCTTGTGTGCAGAATTCAGTTCACGGATGCAAGCAAGCTTTGAAATGAGTCTCATGGGAGAGCTCACATACTTTCTTGGACTTCAAATCAAACAATATCCTACAGGTACTTTTATTTGTCAAGCTAAGTATTGCAAGAATATGTTGAAAAAGTTCAAATTGGATGACCTGAAATCCAGTCCTACGCCTATGAGCACTACTTGCAAACTAGATACGGATTCTACAGGTGAAGAAGTTGATATTAAAAGGTACAGAGGCATGATTGGATCCTTACTCTATCTTACTGCTAGTCGTCCTGACATTTCTTACAGTGTTGGTGTGTGTGCTCGATTTCAATGCGCTCCTAAAAACAGTCATTTAACAGCTGTTAAAAGGATCTTTCGCTACCTTACTGGCACTTACAACTTTGGCTTATGGTACTCAAAGTTTTCGGATGCCAAATTATGTGGTTTCTCTGTTTCAGACTTTGCAGGAGGTCTTACATATAGAAAAAGTACTTCTGGTACTTGTCAATTTATTGGTTCTGCTCTTGTTTCTTGGTTTAGTAAGAAGCAGGCATGCATTGCTCTTTCAACTGCAGAAGCTGAATATCTAGCTACAGGAAGTGCTTGTACTCATTTTGTTCCAGCCTGGTCGCCTGGTCCAATAATGGAGGCCCAAGCTTGTTGGTCCTCGCGGAGTGTTGTACCTCGTAAGTAGCGTGAGGGGTAGTCAGTTCAAGGAAAAGGGGGAGGCGATCAGTTTAAGGAATGGGAGAGGAAGGAGAGTAACGTACCGCGGAGCGTTTGTCCGCTGGGTAAAGGTGTCGTCCCTCGGTTAATAGGGTGTACGGGGGTATTTATAGTACCCCTGCCTTGGTCGCCAAGGCTGAATCTTAGCCACTCGTTTGTAGCTCCCGTAGGATGTTGACACGTGTCCGCTCTGTCTTGGAAACCTAAGTGTCGCCGAGTAACCCTAGGAGGCCGCCGAGCTGGGCCGTCGCTTTGGGCCTCACTCCACTTCCTGGGCCTGCCTGTTCGGCCCATCTGATTTACCGCCTGGGTCCGGACCCCCTGCCCTAGCCACTGTGTTCGGGCCGCCATGTGGGTCGCCTCGTGGGCCGTCGTGTGGGCCTTAGGACTTCGTCGGGCTGGGCCCATCAATTGCCCCCAAGCCCTTAGTCGAGCTTTGCTTGACTGAGGGTTTACTTATAACTTGGATCGCTCGTCTCGTGATCGCCGTAAGAGGACCCATCAATTGCCCCCGAGCCCTTAATGCGAGTTTTGCTTGGCTGAGGGTTTACTTATAACTCGGATCGCTTGTGTTGTGTCGCTTTATCGCGTTGCTATCCTATCGCCTTATTGCCTTGTCATTTTGTCGCTTTGGTGTCTTGGTTCTTATCGCCTTGTCTCTTTTGTCGCTGCTTTCTATTGCGCCCCTTCTTTCCAGTCTTTTCACGCACCTCTCTACCGCTCAGGGCATCATGGTCTTTTATTCCCTACCTTGCTGGAGAAGCTGGGGAAATCGGGGTATTTTAGTAATTGCCCAGAAAGCCATCATTACCTTATCCCCTCAGACGTCATTTCAGCCGCGCGTGCCCCCAATGAAACGTCGCGACGGCTCATCTTCCCGCCAACACGTCCTTTTAACCGCGCGTGTGACTCACCCATTCACCGCGACGGTTCCATTCCCGCTCACCGTACTCCTATATAAACCCCCTTCTTACCGTCTTCCTCCTTTTTTTACTCCTCCTCTGCCACCTTGACTCCTTGTTTTTACAGTCTTCTTGCCTCCACTGCTTTCTTATTCCTTCCGGCGAGCCCTCCACTATCTTCTCCTTCCCCGCCGATCGGAAAAAGCTCGTTTCTCCTTCTTCCGATCACCAGAAAACGTTCATCTCTTCCTGCCATTTCTCAGATGTCCGGAGCCCCCCGACGCCCACCTGGTACGTGACTCCTCCCTTCTTTCTCCCTCTCATTGCCGTCCTGTCGTGTATCTCTTTCTCTTTTCTGCTTCTTGATATTAGTCTTGAACCATGGGTTCCGATTCTGATAGCCAAAACCAAAGTTATTCCTACTCCGCGGGTACCGACTCTTCACCTTCTCCTTCATCCTCTCCTTCGTCCCCTCCTTCAACTTCCAGCCAGTCGCCTGAACCAACGTCCTTAAATCCCCCATCCATGGCTGAAACCTTGTCTGCCCAAATTTCCGACGTAGCAGAGGAGAATTTTGATGAATCTCCTGCCCTGCCTTTTTGGGGTCCCCACCAAAAAGGATTCGAGCGGGCCCGTCATGGGGTCGAGATTGATCCCGAGGCGACTAGAGTCACCGGCTCCTACTCCATTGGCAACTGGCGGTCTATGTGGGGAAGAGCTACTTGTGACGAGCGCGCGGTTATTGGCCCGGGCTACTTTCCTTCAGGGTCGGTGGAGAAAATCGCCCGTGTTCTTCCGTTCGCCATGCTGCCATCTTCCTGGGAATTCGCCGTGGCCTCTCGGCTTTCCACTATCGGCAATTGCCCGCCAGGGTGGCACGGTGTCTGGACCGAGGCCTTCACCAATGGCCTTCGCCTTCCGCCTTCCCCTTTCACGGTCGCCCTGCTTGAGTGCTTTGGCGCTTCTCTTGGCGCCTTCAACGTCGGGTGTTGGGCTACAGCCTCTGCTTTTGAATGCAGCTGCGCGGCCAAGAAGATCGCCCCTACTCTGCGGCTATTTCAATTAATTCATTATGCCAAACACACCTCCAATGGCATCAGTTTCGTTCGCCGAGCTGATCTTACCCAAAAGGGCACTTACTCGTCCCCGAAACCTCGTCCTACATGGTACCATTCGTTTTTCTACTTCCGCCCCCGCGACACGGATCATCATTGGGCTTCGCTGCTCCCCTCATCTTGGTCTCCTGGTGACGTGAGTTCTTTCAACGCCGAGCTTGACCCTACTCCCGATGAAATACTCCTTCGTCGCCAGATTCTTCTTGATTGCCATCACTTATCGACCACTTCTGGCCTGCGGACTGCTCAGGCGGGAATACGAGGAGGTATACCTTATGTCTTAGGTGGTGCTGATTGTTTTCCTCCTTTCCTAGCTGTCGCCGTTCATCTTGTGTAATTGAGTCGTCGAAGCAAAACCCTTAGGAGTGTATAACCTTTATATTATCGCCCTTTTGTGCTCTCTTCTCTCTTTTTTTTTATACTAATCTTTGGATGTACCTTTCCTAGGTGCCGTAAGTCTCGCCGGATGCCTCCTTAGCACCACCGCGCGTGGTCCTGTCGCCGAGGCCCGTCCCAGCCGCTCTGAGGCTGCCCCCGTCGCCCCTGCTTCTGCCCAACCTTCGCCCGAGAAATCCAAGGGGAAGAGGAAGGCAGCTGAGACGGATGAAAGCCTCCTCTCACCAAAGAAGAAGAAAAAGGCTGGGGCTTCCAAGCCGAGGAGAAAGGCCGGTGAGGGCTCCAGCAATCCTCCGCCGCCGCCCCCACCAGTGATAGAGGTGGAGGATGTCGATGCGGAGACTGAAACGCCCCTCCGCCGCTCTCGTCGCCAGTCACCTCCGACAAATGACAATCTTTCTGCAAGGGAGCCCTTAGAGCATCCTGCTGACGAGAACGCCATCTCGTATGACGACTCCTATCTTCCCGAGAACCTATTCCTCTTCCCCGGGATCCGGAGCACCCGGAGTCTGTGCCGGCTGCGGAGCTTGACCTTCGCCCTACCGAGCCTGCTCGCGACCATTCTCGTCCGCCTCCTGTCAACACCGATCGTGCTCGCCGGGCCAGCTGGACAGATCGGGCTAACACTCTTTTCAATCGCCCTGCTCCCGCTGGTCGCGAGGGCGAGGGTCCCTTTCGTCTTCCCTACTTCGCTGTCGTTCATCCGGTGGCATCCCACATATCGCCCCGGATGGCGAGTGATATCGCAGAGGAGTTCTCTCGAGGTATCTACGAGGGGGTGACCGCTCCTGGCGAGGGCTCTGAGATTTCGGACCTCCACGGGGCAACTTCCTGTCGCCTTCTCCAGGTACTTATGGAATGTGTCAGTTATTTGCTTTGTCCTGTTACTTTAGGCTCTGCTCGCTGCTTCATACCCTTTACACTTGTTTTTGCTGCCTAGGCCGTGGCCGAGCTTGGCGATCTTTCCTTTGCATGTAAACACATGCAGGAGGAGAATCGGAAGCTGAGGGAGGATGTCGAGAATCTGCGTTCTTTGCGCATGGATCTTACTCGTTATCATAACGAGGAGAAGGTATTTACTCATTTGTCTCTTCTTTCATCACTTCTTGGCTTGTCGCCTTACGGTCCTTGCTAAACCCGCGGGTTGTTGTATGCTTTCTTTATCTTAGCGACGAGCGGATGCAGCGACCTCTGCTGCTGAGTCTCTGAAGGAAAGCCTGGCTGAGGCGACTGGGCGGATCTCCCAGATGGAGGGCGTCCAGGAGGACTTGCAATCTGCCAATAGGCACATTGTCGCCCTTGAAGCCGAGTTGGATGAGGCTCGTGCCAAGGTTGCTCAGGTGGAGGAGATAGCCGCCGAAAGGGACAGAGCTAAAGAGCTGCTTAATGACTCTCTGGCGGCTGAATCGGCGGCGGATCGTGACCTTGCTGCTGCCAAGGCTCAGCATGATGAGACTGTGGCTTACTATACTCATGCTCTCGGCGAGAGATGCGTGTGGTAATGCGCAGCTGTCGTAACGAGTTCTACGAGCTGTTTCCCAACAAGGGCTGGCCGGGGCGAAAGATGGTTCGAGCCGTCCTCCGAGGTCTCAATCGCTATAACTTTCGGGGTTCCCGACCTTCCTGATGCCGAGGAGGAGACTTACTTTCGGGATGCTGCTCGCCTGGAGCGGGAGATAGTGGCGGCAGATGCGGAATATGTGGCGACCACTCGCCGCAGCCGTGGTCTGCCTGATCTGAATCTCGATGGATCAGAGGTTCAGCCGCCATCATCCGATCAAGTCCCCTCGTCCAGCGGCAGGGACTTCAATTCCGCCGTTTCTCCTTCCAAGGCTGGCGGGAAGAGCTCCGGCGCTCAAGGCCCGTGATCTCGCTTTTAACCTGTTGCTACTGTTGCCATCTGTTCAGACAATCCTCATGTTTCTACTTGCTGTTGCTGTTTTCCTCTCTTTCTCATTTTCCTTTTGTAAAAACTACTTTATTAAACTCTTACTCGTGAGTTTTCAGTCTATGGGTTTTTTTATATCTTATTACACCTCTCTTGATCGCTTTGCTTCTTTTCGTCATTAACTAGATGTTAGACTGATAACTTTGATGTCCTTAGGCCTTACATAATAAATTTGATGCCCTTAGGTCTTTCATGATAAATTTGATGCCCTTAGGTCTTACACAGTGATTTGTTAATGCCGTAGGTCTTATAAGCGATCCAATGCCTTAGTCTACATGATAAATTTGATTGCCCTTAGGTCTTACACAGCGATTTGTTTAATGCCCTAGGTCTTACATAGGATCCAATGCCCTTAGGTCTTACATGATAAATTTGATGCCCTTAGGTCTTACACAGCGATTTGTTAATGCCCGTAGGTCTTACATAGCGATCCCAATGCCCTTAGGTCTTACATGATAAATTTGATGCCCTTAGGTCTTACACAGCGATTTGTTAATGCCCGTAGGTCTTACATAGCGATCCCAATGCCCTTAGGTCTTACATGATAAATTTGATGCCCTTAGGTCTTACACAGCGATTTGTTAATGCCCGTAGGTCTTACATAGCGATCCCAATGCCCTTAGGTCTTACATGATAAATTTGATGCCCTTAGGTCTTACACAGCGATTTGTTAATGCCCGTAGGTCTTACATAGCGATCCCAATGCCCTTAGGTCTTACATGATAAATTTGATGCCCTTAGGTCTTACACAGCGATTTGTTAATGCCCGTAGGTCTTACATAGCGATCCCAATGCCCTTAGGTCTTACATGATAAATTTGATGCCCTTAGGTCTTACACAGCGATTTGTTAATGCCCGTAGGTCTTACATAGCGATCCCAATGCCCTTAGGTCTTACATGATAAATTTGATGCCCTTAGGTCTTACACACGATTTGTTAATGCCGTAGGTCTTACATAGCGATCCAATGCCCTTAGGTCTTACATGATAAATTTGATGCCCTTAGGTCTTACACAGCGATTTGTTAATGCCCGTAGGTCTTACATAGCGATCCAATGCCTTAGGTCTTACATGATAAATTTGATGGCGCGAAGACATATATTAGATTCAATCATTAGGGCCCTTAGTTGCCTTAAGAACTAGCCTTGGTTACAAGTGTCTTTTTATCATAATACGCCTGAGATGCATGGAGTTCCAAGTTTTGGGGATCTTGCTCCATCTAACTCTGCTAGTTTGAAGGTGTTGGCCCCTACCACTCGCCGTACTCTGTATGGGCCTTCCCATCGGGGTTGAGCTTGGCCGCCCCGACCGCCGCCTGAAGATCTTCCGCAGCACTAAGTCATTGAGCGCGATGTGATGTGGTCGGAGCTTCAAATTGTACCGCCTGGCTAATTGCTCCTTTTCAGCGATCAGCCGCATCTGTGCCTTTCTCTTTTTTCCTCAATCATATCTATGTTAAGCATCAATTCTTGTTCATTGACTCATCCCTGTATTCCTGTATTCGGATAGATGGGATTGAGATTCTACCGAAGGACCGCCTCGGCCCGTACGTCAATGTGTAGGAGTCTCCCTGTCGCCGTTTTATAAGCCGTTCGGTGAGCCCATAGTACATGATCAAGCTCCTCGACCCATACGCCTTTACAGCCATCCACTCTTTTCTTTAACCCTTGTAGAATAAGCTTGTTAGCCGCCTCCGCTTGTCCATTAGCTTGTGGATAGGCGACCGAAGCGAATCTCAGATTTATCCTCAGGTCATCACAAAACTCTTTGAAGACCTGCGAGTCAAACTGAGTTCCATGGTCACATATAATACTTTCTGGTATACCAAATCTGGTGACGATACTTTTAAATGCAAACTTCTGTATTTGCTTGGCGGTGATACTTGCCACCGCTTCTGCCTCGACCCACTTGGTGAAATAATCAACTGCCACGATAAGAAATTTCCTTTTCCCGGAAGCTTCCGGAAATGGGCCTAGGATATCCATCCCCCATCTCGCGAATGGCCACGGGCTGACATTCGCCTGGAGCGCTGCTGCAGGCAACTTGTGATAACTTGCGAATTCCTGACATTTGTGACATTTCTTCACCAGGTCGCCAGCTTCCTTTCTCATTGTTGGCCAATAGAAGCCCTGGTATATTAAGTTCCTTTCCAAACTTCTTGTTCCTAAGTGAGTACCGCATACTCCTGAGTGTACTTCCTCTAGGGCCCAAGCTGCATCCTCCTCTCCCAGGCATCGCAAGTATGGACCCATGGCTGACTTTCGATATAGCTCTCCCCCTATTATAGTACACCTTCCTGCCTTTCGCCGGAGCTTAGTCGCCTCCAACGGATCGCTTGGTACAGTGTCGTCATCCAAATATTGAATGATAGGCGTTCGCCAGTCGCTTTTCCCAATTCCGTTAATCATGTGAAAACACTGCTTCATCCTTGTTTCCTTTTCCACTGTAACCATTCGCCCTTCTTCAAAGTCTGTCGCTGTTGCCAGTTTCGATAATGCATCCGCGTGGCAATTCTCCTCCCTAGCAATCTGGGATATATCCACCTTTTTGAATTCCGATATAAGCAGTTTTACCTCCTCAAAATAAGGGAGGAGTGACTCCTCCTTTACCTCAAAGCTTCCATTAACTTGGTTGACTACTATCGCCGAGTCTGAGAAGACTTTGATGTTAGTAACCCCCATACTCTTGGCGATTCGTAGACCAGCCTCTAATGCCCCATACTCAGCTGCATTGTTGGTTCGATTAGTTGCGAATCGCAATGCAACCTCGTGGAGGATCCCACCAGGAGACCTTAGGACTATCCCTGCGCCTGATCCTCCTTTACTCGAGGCCCCATCTGTAAATAACGTCCACTCATCGCCTTCCTCATTATCTTCTTGTACCGCCCCTTCGACGACAAAGTCCGCAAGGACTTGAGCCTTGATCGCCGTTCGCGGTTGGTACCGAATGTCATACTCGCTTAGCTCGATCGCCCACTTAGCTAATCGCCCTGCCATGCTCATAGATCTTAGCGCATTCTTAATCGGAAGATTCGTGAGCACATGTATTGTGTGCGCTTGAAAATATGGTCGCAACTTTCTGGCCGCACAGACCACAGCGTATGCCATTTTTTCTATCGCCGGGTATCTTGTTTCAGCATCGACCAAGGTTTTACTTGTATAAAAAACAGGGTGTTCGGCTTTGTCTTCTCTTCGAACTAAAACCGCACTAACTGCCTTTGGAGAGATCGCAATATAGAGAAATAAATCTTCATTCAACTTTGGGGATGCAAGTACAGGAGGTGTAATTAAAAACTGCTTCAGCTCTTCAAAAGCTTTGTTACATTTGTCATCCCATGCAAACTTTGATGCATTCTTTAAAGTTGCAAAGAACGGAGCGCAGCGATCGGCGATCCTGGGAATGAATCGATTGATTGCCGTCAGTCTTCCAGATAGAACCTGAACCTCCTTCACAGTCTTTGGAGGGGTCATCGCTGTAATCGCCGCGATCTGCGCTGGATTAGCTTCAATTCCTCTCCTGGTTATGAGGTATCCTAGGAACTTTCCTGATGTTGCCCCGAACACGCACTTCAAAGGGTTCAACCTAAGCGAATACTCCTGTAGTGTATTGAAGGTTTCCCTTAAGTCGCCAAGATGGTCATTAGATCTCTTACTTTTGACCAGCAGGTCATCCACATACGCCTCCAAGTTTCGACCGAGCTGCTTGACAAAGACTTTGTCGATCATTCTTTGGTAAGTCGCGCCAGCATTCTTGAGCCCAAATGGCATCACTCGATAGCAGTAGTTCGCCGTGGGCGTCATGAAAGCCGTTTTCTCTTGATCTTGCTTGCTTAAAGGTATTTGATGATATCCCGAGAACATGTCCAAAAAGGACAGCATTTCATTGTTTGCCGTTGCGTCTACCAGCTGCTCTATGTTGGGCAAGGGGTACGGATCCTTGGGACAAGCATCGTTAAGGTTGGTGAAGTCGACGCACATTCGCCATGCTCCTGACGATTTCTTGACAAGAACTACATTAGCCAACCACTCAGGATATTGTACCTCTTTGATAAACCCTGCCTTCAAAAGTTTGTCCACTTCATTTGCTACCGCCTGCTGCCTTTCCCTGCAGATGTTTCGCCGCTTTTGCTGGACTGGGCGACTCCCGGGCTCGATTGCTAGAGAGTGTTTGATGATGTCTGGAGCAATTCCTGGCATGTCGCTTGGTGACCATGCGAACAGGTGCGAGAACTCTTGGAGCAACTTGACCAACTCCTGTTTCTTGTTATCGCTCAGGTAGGATGAAACTCGAACTGTCTTACTTTCATCCTCTTTGAACAGTGGAATTGGGACGTCTGATTCTGCTGGAACGACTCTTTCTCCTTCGTTCTCCGCCTCCAAGCTTATGGTGAGGCACGTGCTTTTAGTCGCCGCCCTGTAACATCTTCTGGCGATGTCCGGGTGTCCCCAGGCGAAACCTATTCCTTCGTTAGTAGCGAACTTTAGTACTTGGTGCACTGGGGAGGAGATCGCCTGAAAGGCGGCGAGTGCAGGTCGCCCTAGGATCATGTTGTACGTGGATTGGCAATCCATGACATGGAAGTCGATGGATCGGGTGACCTGCAAGTCTCCATCCCCAATGGTTATTGCCATCGTGGCTATTCCTTTGATGGGAACTGTGTGTCCTGAAAATCCTGAGATGGTAGTTTTTGTCTGCCTGAGCAAGCTAGCTGGCAGGCTCATCTTTTTGTACAGCTCCCAGAAGATAATGTCCGCAGAGCTTCCTTCGTCAACCATCACTCGCTCCACTCGGCTATTGTGTGTGATTACTTGAATCACCATCGCCTCCAAACTTGGGCCTCCTACCCTGGCCATATCTTCTTCCGAGAATCCCAACATTGGGCGACTGACTTGGTCTATCATCATCACCTCCTTTGTTTCCTCCTTTTTGATTTTCTTTGTTGGGCAACTCTCCCCACCGAAAATGGTTTGATAAACGTGGTTTATCTCAGGCCGAGGCTTTTTCTTGCTATCTTCATTGTCCATAGGCTCCTTAAGTCGGGTGAAAACATCACCCTTCTTGTCTTGTGATCCTCCTTGTCCTCGGCGATCATCTTCTTGCGGCTTGTTTTTCCGCTTTGAGCTGACAATGAAATCCCTGAGACGTCCTTCGTTTATCCACCTTTCGATTTCATTTTTCAATTCTCTGCAGTCTTCGGTGGTATGCCCATGAGAGTCATGGAAATCGCAAAACTTTTGGCGACTTCGCTGATCCGCCGAGGTGAACATTGGCCCCGGCCAGTTGATGGGGTGTCCTTTGTGCTGCATGTACAGCAGAATCTTCCTTCGTGACTCTGAGAGGGGTGTATAATCTGCCCTCTCCTCTTGATATCCTCTCTCCTGATAACCCCTACGCTCCCCTGGGTATCCTTTCTCTTGGTAACGCCTTTGCTCCCCCGGGCGATATTTCCCGTACGGCCGTGTCTCGGAGGGCTGCCCTTTGGCCTGCTTGTTCCCTGTGACGGCTTTTCTTCCATCTTCGCCGCTCCATGTAAAGGTTCTGCTAACTGTTCCTCAATCAAAATAATTTTGTGTACTCTGGTTTCCAAGTCGGACAGCGACTTCGGAGCCACCTGCAGCAGCGACTCCCGCAGCCTGCTGTTGTGAGTCGACTGGAACAAACTTGCCGCAGCGATTTCATGATCTACCCTCTTGATGGATTGGACGACCCCAGTCCATTCATCAAAGAACTCCTTCAGCGACTGGTTCGGCTTTTGCCTCAGGCTCACCAGCGCTTGCAACGGGACCGTCCTTGTTTTCTTGCACTCATACTTCTGTGAGAAGATCCTAGCAAAGCCCTCCCACGACGTTATGATGCCCTCCGGTAGGTTCATGTACCACTCCCTGGCTCGCCCTCCTAATGTCGCCGGAAAAGCTCTGCAATACGCGGCGTCGCCGGCCTGCTGCATTTGCATGGCGATCTGGAAGGCTTGCAAATGCTCGTCTGGGTCGCCAGTACCTACATACCTATCTAGGTTGGGCGGAACCAACCCCTTAGGTAGTGGCTCGGCGAGTATCGCCCTGGACAGAGGTTGGCGAACCGCCATCTGTGCAGGGGAGATTTGAGTAGCAGGGAGGAATTGCTGTAATGCTTCCAAATGGGAGTCCTGTGGCGACTGCCTGTCCTGAGTGTTGGTCTTGAGAGCTTGAGCTTGCTGAGCGATCACCGTTTTCAACATCTGTGTGAGCTCAGCATTCTGTTGCTCAAGGGATCGAAATCGCTGCTCCAACAGCTCATAGGCATCGCCGGTTGGAATAGTACTCTGGGACTCCGAGTCGCCCTCGAATTCGCGCTCCATATTTCTTGTGAGGTTTGGGTCTGCTCGAGAACCTGGGTTGACATACTTGACGGGCGTTACTCCATCTTCTCTTTCGCCATCCTCGCCTATCAGAGTGGGCATCGCTGATGAAGCCATTCGCCTTGAAAAGTCGCCTGACCGTCCCCCTATCTGGTGCGCCAGTTGTTCCAGCCTGGTCGCCTGGTCCAATAATGGAGGCCCAAGCTTGTTGGTCCTCGCGGAGTGTTGTACCTCGTAAGTAGCGTGAGGGGTAGTCAGTTCAAGGAAAAGGGGGAGGCGATCAGTTTAAGGAATGGGAGAGGAAGGAGAGTAACGTACCGCGGAGCGTTTGTCCGCTGGGTAAAGGTGTCGTCCCTCGGTTAATAGGGTGTACGGGGGTATTTATAGTACCCCTGCCTTGGTCGCCAAGGCTGAATCTTAGCCACTCGTTTGTAGCTCCCGTAGGATGTTGACACGTGTCCGCTCTGTCTTGGAAACCTAAGTGTCGCCGAGTAACCCTAGGAGGCCGCCGAGCTGGGCCGTCGCTTTGGGCCTCACTCCACTTCCTGGGCCTGCCTGTTCGGCCCATCTGATTTACCGCCTGGGTCCGGACCCCCTGCCCTAGCCACTGTGTTCGGGCCGCCATGTGGGTCGCCTCGTGGGCCGTCGTGTGGGCCTTAGGACTTCGTCGGGCTGGGCCCATCACATTTAATTTGGATGAAGGCTCAGCTCAAGGACTACAGACTTGATCTTGATGGAGTGAATCTCTACTGTGATAACACTAGTGCCATCAATATGACCAAAAATCCAATTTTACACTCAAGGACCAAGCATATTGATATAAGGCATCATTTTATTCGGGATTTAATTCAAAGAGTTGACATTACTCTTCAATATGTTCCCACAGAAGATCAGTTAGATGATATTCTTACCAAATCCTTACACTGCAAAATTACAACGGTATGAAAATGCAGTAGCAAATAGTTAGTATTTGCTACGGCAATCACTATTTCATGTAGTAATTTGCAGTAGCAAATACTATTTGCCACACCACTATTTGCGACGGGATGCTGGGTGTAGCAAATAGTGGTGTGGCAAATAGTATTTGCTACTGCAAATTACTACATGAAATAGTGATTGCCGTAGCAAATACTAACTATTTGCTACTGCATTTTCATGCCGTTGTAATTTTGCAGTAGCTAAAGGTCAATTTTTTTGTAGTGTTTAGTTAACTAATTTTGATAACTAGTTATCAACTAAAAATCTTGTAAACTAGTTATCTAAATCATAATGTTAACTAGTTAAAATAACATGTTAACAAAAAATCTTGTTAACTAGTTATCAGGTTAAAAAAAATGTTAACTAGTTAACTAGGTAAAAATAATATAACTAGTTAGATAACCTGTTAACAAAAAATCTCGTTAAAAGCTTTGATTATATGATTATTCGTTAACTAGTTATCAAATTAAAATTTGTTAACAAGGTATCAAACAAAATACGATGTTAACTAGTTATCAGTTAAAAACCATGTTAACTAGTTATCAGTTAAAAAAAAATGTTAACTCGTTAACAAAAAAAAGGTGGTAACTAGTTAAAAAAAATTCACTGGAGCCTCGCCAGAAAAGCCGCCGCCGCCGCCGGCCGGTCGCCGGAAAAGTTACCGGCGATGGTGGTCGGCCGCCGGAGAGTCACCGGCTGGTCAATGTGAATATTAATATATTTAATCTAAAGATAAAATTTAAATGATATGTTTAAAGTCCTAAATACCCCTAACAATCTAGACCATTTGATTAGTCAAAGGGTCAAAGTGTGATCAAATAACTGAAAAAAGTTAAAAGGCTTCCAACCCTTGAAAAGGGTTGGAGCCTGATCTCAAGCCTCAAAATTCCCTTCCTTTACTTTAAAAAAAACCCTTCACATCACATTACCAAAAAAAACTTCCTTTAAAATGTCGACATATTGATTATTGATCAAAACCCTAAAAAATTAGTGATATGTAAATGAAGGATCATAAGTATGAGATTCCGATACATATGTGGATGAGGCTGTCTCCACATATTTAGGAAGAAATCAAATTCCAGATTTGACCTAGCTAACACTATTCATTAATTAATTATCATCGAGCTAAAGGCACTTTCTTTTTGGCATAGTTACGTTGATCTCTCTAGCTCCACATTATCTAGCATCACCGCCACGCCAAACCATTCCCCCAAAGTTGATTCGAAATTTACAGGAGTGGTTTGGTTGATAAAATTGGGTCTTGATGAATTTTGGAATTTTTAGTTTCCAGCCCACTGAGAATTGTAATATAATTATTTGAACCAATTTCTAATGAAACCTTAGATTAAAACCTAATTCCCGACCTCAATTTCATAAATCAAACGAACCCTATAATCCGTTTATGATTTTTATTTTATGATAGATCAATTAAAATAGCTTGTATATTGAAAGGGAAACTTCTAGGGTAGTAGATCCTATTTGATTATCTTCTTCATGATGTATAGATGTACACATGGCAAGTAGCTCTTCTTATTTAATTATTAATCTATGCAGAGGGATCATTAAGAATATTCACATACAATTTGAAGAACTAATTATCAATTCCATGACTCTGAAACCCACCAATCAATTTTATATTATCTGCGATCTGTTCGTTCTAAAATATATATATAAACAAACTATACATCTGTTCATAGTCATACCCCCCTGGAAGTTGGAGTAATTTACAAGTAGGACGTAGCTAGGCACTTCTGCCTTCTGTTTTACACACCAGATTGATGGTTAAGTAAGGTGAGATGTGACAATGAAACACTAAGTATAAATAATAAAACATATAATTTATAAAGCCAACATATATATGCAGATAGCTAAATTTGTTTCTAACAATATTGTATTAGATGACATTAATCACGGTTAGTAGCCAAAATGAGAAATTTCAGTTCCAAACCAAATCTAACCATATGGCCCTTGGTGTTAATTAGCTTTTAATTGCAATTAATCAAGTGCTACGATCGAGGGGAAGATCATGTGTGCGTGTGTTAATGCGGAGTCCAATGAATCCATAATAATGTTGCATGTAGTATTATATGGAAATGCGTATAGCTAGCTACCAGTTGTGGTTGATTACAGCTTGTCCAGTTGTCTAGTAGTAAGTAATCGAATCAACCATAATGTTGAAAATACAAAAATATTCTTCTTTATTTACGGTCTAATATTGAAGTTGAATTCTTGTATTCCAGATATCCTGAGTTTTTTAATGTCATTATTTTGAGAATTCGTACTTTTATTAAAAATTTTAACTCTCCTCAATTAGAATTATGGGTTTCACTTTCTTTTCATACTATTTTCTTTATCAATTATGCATACTAAACAAAGTAATTTAACATCTTTCAATTTTTAACAAATAATTTTCATAATTCTCTTATTTTCATATTTCTTCTAGTAGAATTATTTGAATTTAAGAAGAGGGTGGACTCATTTGAATCAGCTAGCATCATTTTGTAAGAGAGTGGGGCAGGCAGATAGTAGCTCTCAATTTCACGTGCAGTCCACGAGTACACTTGTCTCCTCCTCCACCTTCTTCTTTCTTCTCAATTATATAATTCTATCCTCCTCCTCTCTCCACATCTCCAGACTGCATTTCTAGCTATTCTCCAAATTGCTCCTTACATTTTTCCTGCATTTCAATTCCATCACTAATCTATTTCTGTTTACCTAAGGGGTACTATAGTTTTGGAATATTACATATAACATAGTAGAACTAGAATATGTTCCTCTAGTTTTGACTTGTGGTCTATACATATAGAAAATGTTGGAAAATTACATTCAAGGCAGAATAGACCTCGGAAATATTAATATGAGACAGATTTCAATTTGTTTCTTATAGCAAATACCGTAAAATAAGGTATAAAGAAAATGAGGATTGAAGTGGAAGTTTGATAAAGTAGGAGGGGTGAGGGAGAATGAGAAATAGAGAAGTAGCTTTCATTGCATATCATATATATCATGGAAGGGGAACAAGGACATAAAATAGCCCAAAGATATTAAAGTTTTACCCGCTACTTTGCTATTGTTGGACAAGGAACACGTAGCTAACCTAGCTAGCTAGTAGGTAGGTTATAGGTATTTTTTTTCCTTTTTTGGGTTTGATTAATGTTCTTATTCTTGCAAGACTGTGATTAGAATTGGAAAACAATTATGACTATGAGAGATTAAAGGTTTGAATAGCACCAAAAGGGTTTAGAATTTTTCTGGACCATTAGATTGTAGATTCATTCACAATCCAAGGCTCAACACATAAAAAATCCTCGAGAGTAGATACCAGAACAAAAAAGTGATTGTTTTAGATGATTATTGATTTTAATGTAGATTCAAAGAATATACTCGTTTATATCAGTCGGTCAGATGTTGAGATAGAATAATAGTAAAAATAAAGTATGATTTATTTGTAATGATGATTTTTTAGATTTATTAACGCAAATTTATGATAAATAGTGCATAAAGTTGGGATTGAAATAAACTTTAGGTGAAAAGAAGGAAAAAGAGAAGGGAGCTAAGTCACAAAAAGTAAGTTTTCTTTGGATATAAAAAGGGACCAAATTGGCACCTCTACTTCACACATTCCTCCCCTCTCACGTTTGGCCTTTGCCTTTGGTTTTCCCAATTCAACTCATAGCTATCCAACTTCCCAAACACAACCCTTTTTCTAAATATTAAAAACAAAACAAATTAATTAAGCAACTTAAAAAAAATCCATCTTTTGCTTGCTATGGAAAACCAGCAATTGCAGCAGCTGCTTGTTCCTGGTTCAAGAACATCAAGATTCAAGCGTGTATGCGTGTTCTGTGGGAGCAGCCCTGGAAAGAACCCAAGCTATCAGCTTGCTGCTCTTCAGCTTGCCAACCAATTGGTATGTAACTCTACAAAATTGAAATACCCATCTTGAGGTTTTCATCAAATTTGGCATGTGTCCTCTGTTAATTGGTTCCTCTGCTTTTCTGAAACTAATCTTCATACTTAGACTGAATTGAAAACTTGTAATCTTGCAGGTTGAGAGGAAGATAGACTTAGTCTATGGAGGAGGAAGCATTGGCCTCATGGGTCTCGTCTCCCAAGCTGTGTATCAAGGTGGCCGCCATGTCTTGGGGTAAAATCACTTTTCAAGGACCTGTTTGTTATGTCTACTATAATTAACATGCATATTTGTAATTTGTTTTCTTTTGTCCATTCTCAAACTCTAAAGTCTAAACTAATGCTTCTGTATTTTTGCTTTCTGGTTTGTGTCCAGGGTGATTCCCAAGACTCTAATGCCAAGAGAGGTACTACTCCATTTAAACCATCATAACAAGTAAATCATCCTATTTTTTAGTTATCACAAAAAGAACTCTAACAATTTTCAATTTTGTACCTTCCCAGATTACAGGAGACTCGGTGGGGGAAGTAAAGCCCGTGTCAGGAATGCACCAGCGCAAAGCTGAAATGGCTCGTCAAGCTGACGCATTCATCGCCCTTCCTGGCGGCTATGGTACCCTCGAGGAGCTCCTTGAGGTCATCACCTGGGCTCAGCTTGGCATCCACGACAAACCGGTATGTACAATTATTAGCACACCAATTATCTAACGAGTTTTGTCTCATGTGACTTTTCTCCTAATCATTTCATCAAATTTTGTCATCAGGTTGGGTTGTTGAATGTTGATGGATATTATAATTCGTTACTGACGTTCATAGACAAGGCTGTAGATGAAGGGTTCATTGCCCAAGCTGCCCGTCACATAATTGTGTCAGCCCAAACTGCCAACGATCTCATGTCCAAGCTCGAGGTAGTACTATATTTGTAACCAGGGCACATATGTCACATGTGCATTAGCATAACAATTTAACCAAATGGTCCATCTCATTTGACTTTTTCTCTCTACTCTATGTTAGGAATATGAACCAGAGCATTCAGGTGTAGCCTCCAAGCTGAGCTGGGAGATGGAGCAGCAATTAGGTTACACTATCAAGTCAGACATCTCACGTTGACTTTGAATGAAGAGAAAAAATCCTCGAAATGTTCACCTTAAATTTAGTTGTATGATTTGTTATGAATTTTTCGTTAGCCTAGCTAGTACCTAACTGTAAATGTTATAAATAAGTGTATTTGTAATGGAGGTTCGCATGACTAGTTGTTTGTATATTAGTTTTGTACTAATTGTTAATAGTAAGAGTTAGCACTATGTTTGTAAAGTTGATAATTCTGCATAAATTTCTGAAAATGAAAATTTAGGAAGACTAAGATTAATAGCATATATAAGGACAGAGACAAATGATATAATTAAAATGTTACAATGTCGGGGGAGTTGTTAACCGTTGCTTTCAGTGAAAGGAAAAAAGGGATTAAATATTTAATCATGTAAGAGACCAAATCCTGTTTTTATTGCTCTAATTATATTGAAGGTAACGCAGTAGTGGAGCCGGGACACATGTAGACCCTGGGCTCGATACATAAAATGCAATGAGCCAATAATATTTTTGTACGAAAAATACATATATTTTAGCTATTTAGGTCCAGGTGACCCTGGGCTCAGGCCTAGGGTGGCCTCCTCCTGGCTCTGCCACTGAGGTAACGTTCTAACCTTTTTTGATAATATATTATCCGATTTGGGTCTAGACCCTCATGAATTTGTTGTACTACTCTAACCTAAGGACGTTTAACTTTGGAGTTGTAAGAACCCCTTCATTACATCCCAAATTGCGTCCTGTCAGTTAATGTTGAACAATTTCTCGTAATCCATGAATCTCACGCATTTTATCGATATGAAATTTGCCTAGGATATAACACGATATCAATTGGTTTTTGTTTGTTTAAAAATGAGATAGAATTTATACATTATTTTCATGGTTCTTAAAGATGGTTGTAAAATTATATTATTATTATATTATAATATCCATAAAAATCATAGAAGAAAAGGTTAAATGGGTTTTGTGGGCTTGTGGGTTGTTACTTACCTTTCCACTCACATCTCTTTCACTTGGAGGAAAACCCTTTCAATCCATTTATTTTAATTCTTAATTTCAAATCATATGATCGATACTTTGAGAATATTATCATATTCAATCATCCAACGGCTCAAAGTTATTCAGGATAATATTCAGATTTTAAAAAAAAGTTATTCAGGATAATAGCACTTTAGCCCCCCTCTACTTTGCCAACTTAATAAACAATCCCCTATACTATAAATTGCTCATTTTACCCCTCCTATTTTTACTACTTCTTAACAACAAATTTAGACACATCCACACACCGACAAAAAGAGATATCGGAGGTAGGAGATGAAGAGTTGGTTAGGGAAAAATGGAGAGGTATCACAAAGAGTATATAGTGAAATACGGAGGATTTTAAAAGCACACATTTTGTTCGTCAATTTCATCATATCTAATTATATATATTTATATTACCAATTAAAACACGCTTAATAAGCTAATACATGACAACTGAGGCTAATGTGGTGTACTGAATACGCATTAATTAGCGCCACGAAGACAAAATTTAGAACGGAAGGACCCAAACGACAAAGTGGTCAAAGTAAGAGGGGGTAAAAAGAGCGATTTATAGTATATGATGATATATGTTAATTTGGCAAAGTAGAGTGGGGAAATGCTATTTTCTCAAGTTATTCAGTTTCTAAACTAACCAAAAAAAAAAAATATCAATCGTTGAAGTCTCGGCTGGGGCAAGGTGAATTGAAGGAGATAATATATATTCTTCAAATTCAAATATCTTTCGGGGTCGTTTGGTATAGGGGATTGAGAATTAGGGAAAATATGAAAATAGAAAATGGTGGAAAAGTATTTGTTAAAAGTTGGAGGATGTTAAATTACATTGTTTGGTATGTATATTTGGTAAAGAAAATAGGAGGGGAAGACAGTGGGTCCCATTATTCTATTTGGGGAAGTTAGAATTTCTGATAAAAGTAGAAATTGTCAGAATACACATTCTGGAGACAATAAGAAACTCTGGGTATCTGAAATATAAAACTCCAGCTCCATTAGACAGTAAACAAACAAGAATATCTCAGAATACAGAGTTTTCAAGAAACACAGTTGGATTTCCCCTATACCAAACGACCTCATTTAATTCGGGGACTGAATGATTGGTAGGCTAAGATGGACGGACATATGTCCTCTGCTTAAAGAAAGAAAAGGGCGTTCCCAGTGTAAGAGGCCTAGCCCCCCCTAAAGCACCTTCAGTGCATTCACTCATTAACAAGCTGACTCGTGTACTAAAACCCAAAACAGAAAACCATACACAAGTGACAAGTCGTAATTGAACAGAACACAACCCACCTTCAGTTTACATGAACCAAAATTTTCGGTGTTATTTGGTAAATTTGTTCATCCTAGTGAATGGTGTTATTCATGAATATGAATAAATGGTAGTTAACAGCCTATAATATATTTAAATAATACTCAAATAACATAAATTCACCATGAACAGACTTGACCATCATCACAGAAAAAATTTGCAAATGAAGATAGGGGTTATTTGTTACCTAAAATTGGGATGAGTGAATTATCTAGAATTGGGCCCTAATTCTAGGGGTTGAAAATTTATGTCGGATGTACAATGTTTTTTTGCAAAAAAAAAAAGTGGAGAATTGGCTTAATTATCGGGGTGGGCCCTCCGAGAATTCGAACCCTCTCTGAAATCTCCAATGTCAATGAGAGAATGTGCAGATTCTATGGTTAATTGATGATGATTTGGCAAAATTAGACCTCGTTTTCCTGCAAATTGGTTAAATTCCGTCGCAATTAAGCATTCCGGCGGAATTGAATTCTCAACAAAATCCGGTTGGTAATTCCATGTTTTCCTACGAAATTGACACTGCGGAATTGAAATTTAACTCCATTTAAAATTACTAAAATACCCCTGTCATAATCCACAGTTCCCTTGCTTCTATCGACCCCTGTCATTTTCTATTCTCTCTCTCTGCTTCGCCGCTATCAGACAACGACGAGTCGTTGCTCGGTCGGCGTTCAGACAACGACGAGCCGGCATTCTGCTCAGAAAGGGAACTCGGAGTGGAGGTGGATGGAGGAATCAGAGAGGCTGTCGAGCGACGGCGGGAGCTGCGGAAGGAGGACAAACTGGAGGCATCTTGCCGGAGCCCCTCTCGGCTACGATTTCGGTGATGGATTGGCAGGGGATTCCGCCGCCGAGGCAGCTGTCCATCGCCGGGGCTCCGATGAAAGTGTACCTTTCGTCGACTTCTTCAATTTTTTCACGTTTTCCCAGACAAACTTCATTTTCTTCGACTTCTTCACTCTTCCCAGACAAACAAGACAAACTTTGACTTCTTCTTCTTCGGCTTCTAGGTTAACGGAGGCATCTGGATCGGCAGAGACGACAGAGGAAATCTAGGTCCGATCTGGGTCGGCGGATCCGATCTGGGAGGCAGAGCTGTCGGCGATGGTTGGCACGGCGGCGGCGGCTATCTGCTATGTGATTCCGATCTGTTTCTCCGGTGCCCTGTTCCGATGGCTTCACCGGCAAGTCCAAAGTAACAACTTCCCCTAAACGGCGGAAGTTCGTTCAGCAGAGGAGGATCCACAGGACAGAGAGAGAAGAGAGAAGTTGTGCAGATGGGCAATTTGGACAAAGACCATTGATTCCAGCGGAATCAGATGATTCCATCCATTTTAGGTCGGAATCACATAGCAGTAATTAGGCCCGAAACGGAATTAAATTCCGTTGGAATTGGGCTGCTAAAGTTAGACAGGAAAACATGGATTTCGTGATTTCCGCCGCAATTAGCTGATTCCGGCTGTGAAATCCATGGAGGAAAACGTAGCCTTACCTTTTTTTAAGGAGGAGATAGGGAATAAGTTCGGGCATTTTGGTATTTGTCAAATTACTTAATTTTGTTTGATTTAATATTTTTTTAATTTATGAATCTCTCTAATTCACTCATCCAAATAGTCTAATTTCGAAATAGACAAAACTTCTTAATTCTTTAACTATTCTAATTTTCTAACTATTTCAACTTTCTTCGATTCAATTTTTGGCAACAAACAACCAGAGAGTTTTGAAAAAGAAATAGTTGTGGGAACAATGATGATGAGTTTGAGCAGTAAAGGAGCATGTTTTGTGGTGGTAGCTGTTTTGGATAAGTTGTTAATCTCAAAGGGTCAAAATGTTAGAGAGTGCATTCCTTCTTTCCATGTCTCCTTAGTGCTCACATGTGTGGGAATGTATAATAAAAGGAATGTTTATGAAATCTTATCCTTTTATGTGTTTGAACTATGACAAAGTTTATGAGTGCAATCATGACAAAATGTTGGAATGACTTGGCTATTGAATTTGAAAGATGAACTCATTTGAAGTTAAAGAAATTTAAGTTACAATAAGACATATGAACAATCAATTATTTATTATAATATATTACATCACTTCATCTAGAAAGTTACAACTTTAACTACACGTGATGATTTTTCAGTTCAACAAATTCGTCAATTATAAAATCTATATCTAGGTTTGTAATATAATCTCTCTCTATAAACTAGATTAATCACCGGCCCGTTGGCCGGTTGATATCAAACTAATTTTTTTAACTCTTTATGTCTTATTTCTAACTGGCCTGTTAGCCGGTTTCAGTATAAATTTATTTAATGTGTTTAAATAGTTTACTATAAAAATATTTAATCATTAAGATTATGTAGATCTGTTAATGGCGGGGTAAAATTTTAGTCCTCGTCAGAATGTCAGTTTAAAAATATTGTATGAAGGTTAGTATCAATTGTAACTTGTATGCATGTTTAGATGTGTATGATTGCATATTGTGTGTAAATGTGAAGTGCATGCCTAACATACTCATAAAGGCACATCATACATGTCATTGATCAATTTTATAATTATGTGAATCTTAATAAAATTATATCATGTCCTTTCACGATTTTGAGAACTTATATGAACCTTAGTAGAACACGATTTTCATACTCATTTATTTGTTATTGGTCCCGGTTCTCATATTTATTATCTTAATTTTTTCCCTAAAATTTCATTTTAATGAACCGACGGTTTCGAGAACTTATATAAACCTTAGTAGAACATGGTTTTCATAATCTTTTTTATCATTGACTTGAACTCTATTAGGAAATCATAATAATCAATATTTTTTTCAGTAATAATAGAGACATAATGATAAAAAAAAAACTATGAATTATGATAAATGGGATTATGAATTTTAACCCGGTTCTCATACCTTATATGAAATTATATCATGCCCTTACACGGTTTTGAGAACTCATATGAACTTTAGTAGAACCCGATTCTCACACTCTTTTTATTTGTTATTAGTCTCCATTCTCATAGGAAAATAGAAAGATTTGATTAAAGATTTTTTTTTCATTTTTCATTTTAATGAACCAACGGTTTCGAGAACTCATATGAACCTTAGTAGAATCCAGTTTTCGTATTGTTTTTTATTATTGAGTTAAAATATATTTAATAAATCATAGTAATCAATATTTCCATAGTATAAGGAGACCATATTGATAAAAAAATTATGAATTATGATAAATGAGATCATGAAGTTTAACATGGCTCTCATACCATATATGAAATTATATAATTCTCTCATACATGGATTTTAATAGATCATGAAAATTGTTAGTAAAAATTGGTTCACAAATTTATATGAACCTTAGTTGAACCCGGTTCTCATACCTTATATGAAAATTATATCATTCTCTCATACATGGATTTTAATAGAAAAAAATATCGTCAATATAAATCAATTCTCAAATTTATATGAACCTTAGTAGAACCCGGTTCTCATATCTTATATGAAATTATATCATTCTCTCATACATGGACATTAATATATCAAGAACATTGTTAGTGAAAATCGATTCTCAAATTTAGATGAACGTTAGTAGAACCCGGTTCTCACGTCTTACATGAACTTATATTTTTTTTATCTTAATAAAGAGTATGAATATTGAAATAAAAATAGAAAACAAAATAAAATAAATTCCTTCATTAGTTATTTTCCTACACTAAAACTGTAAAACAAATCATACATTTTTTAATACGAAGAAGATTAGAAGATGAGTTATTTTTATTTTTCATTTTAATCATGAAAAGGAGTTGGACTATTTTTCAGAATATTTTTTAGTTTTTTCTCCATGATGAGGGTTATAAAGAAAGTGAGAATTAATATTAAAAAGTTAATGAAAAGAATAAAAAAAATTAATTGGTGAGAATGCCTCTGATTGGCTGAAATGAGAAGAATGTGAGGAGAAGTGGAAGTGTGGGTTTTAGCATACGTGGCATAAAGAAAAAAATATAAATGCATATTATAGAGTGTTGATAATTAAATACCATTAACAAATTAAGTAAAAATTCATCAACCATATTGCTTCGTGTGTAAGTCTTCGCGAATTTCATTGTTGCACAAATTTGCGGGTTGCTATTTGCAGTCCGTGTTTTACTGTATGCAGTCCGTATTTTAACATGAACTGACAATTATGTCCTTGCAGTCCGTTTTTACTAACGCAGTCCGTTTTTACTAATGCAGTCCGTTTTTTACTAGCGCAGTCTGTTTTTTACTAACACAGTCCATTTTTTTACTAACGCAGTCCGTTTTTACTAACACAATCCGTTTTTACTAAACGCAATCCTTTTTTACTAAACGCAATCCATTTTTTCTAACGCAATACGTTTTTACCAACGCAGTCTGATTTTACTAACGAAAATCTTGATTCATAATATATTAGAAAAACGGATATAACTGTACTTTTGAATATGTATTTTTTTAAATTACATAATTTCTTAGCAATATTTTCTCTCAAAATTAGTTTTATTTCAACATTTATAATTTTTCGTTAGTATTTTATCAATATTATTAATTTATTCTAAATGTTTAATGTGTTATTTGTATTTTATGCCCGTTTTTTCTAATATATTATGAATCGAGATTTTCGTTAGTAAAATCAGACTGTGTTAGAAAAAAATGGACTGTGTTTAGTAAAAACGGACTGCGTTAAAAACGGACTGCGTTAGTAAAACACGGACTGCGTTAGTAAAAACGGACTGCGTTAGTAAAAAAACGGACTGCGTTTAGTAAAACACGAACTACGTTAGTAAAAAACGGACTGTGTTAGTAAAATCAGACTGCGTTAGAAAAAATGGACTGTGTTTAGTAAAAAAAGGACTGTGTTTAGTAAAAATGGACTGCGTTAGTAAAAACGGACCGCGTTAGTAAAACACGGAATGCGTTAGTAAAAACGGACTGCGTTAGTAAAAAACGGACTGCGTTTAGTAAAACACGGACTGCGTTAGTAAAAAACGGATTGCGTTAGTAAAACACGGACTGCGTAAGTAAATACGGACTACAGGGGCATAATTGTCAGTTTGTGTTAAAATACGGACTGCGTACAGTAAAACACGGACTGCAAATAGCAGCACCCAAAAATTTTCTGTACTAGTTGTTGATAATGGAAAATCAAAATCAGATGGATCAATTGTTAAAAAAAACAAATACAAAAAATTATTGTTGAAGAGTGAAAATAATAACTGTTAGAAAAATATATTTTTATTCAGTATTAAATTAATCTCCTCATAAAATAATTTTTTTTTATGAATGGTGACTTTTATATCAACAAAGTAATTTGTACAAGAACCCAATTACAAAACAAATAATCTCAACTCTACTCCCACAAAAAAACGGGTGGATATAAGGACACCCCAAAAAACCAGAACCTCACTCAAAACGCTAAGCCAAGGAGTAATAACAACACCTCTCAATCGAATAGGACAACACCAATCCATAACCCAAAAAAACTCCTCAACATGGATCAAGGTCGCTATGCCAAAACGACATCCCTAGTATGAACGACACTCATCCCTAGTATGAACGACACTCCTCATAAAATAAATACTGGTTTATGAAAAAAAAATATTTAAAGGAAAAGTGTTTTTTTGAAAGTCTTTTCTTTCTTTCTCTTTGAAAGTGAGCACGTGAATGCGAAATTTTCAACGTCGAGGCATTCTTCAATGGGTGTGCTCTGGGAGGGGTTTTTGTTGTTTGGGGTTTCCGTTCGATGGCCGCTTGACGTCTCTGAGTTCCTCTCTTTCCGTCTCGATTAAGCGTTTTTTCTGAGCTTATTTGTATATGGTTAAGAAGTAAGTTGTGGATGTTAGTGTAGACATTGTTAACTTGAGTGACTAAACTGTAATGAATTTATAGTATTGGACTCCCTTGTTATTAACCAATACTATAAATTCTGAAGTTAGGTTTCCCCTTTCTAAAATAAGCTTCCTCTGTACACTTTCAGCCGTCTTCTTCTTCCTCTCTTCTTCTTATTCCTTTCTTCAATAATAAAGATCTCTACTCCTTCTCCTGTGGATTAGCCGACACTACGTCGGTGAACCACGTAAATCATTTTGTGTTTATTCGGTTTCACTTCATGGTATCAGAGCCTCTTTATTCATCTCTATCTGTTTTGTTCCTCCCTTGAAGAGCCTCAATCATGTCTAACTCTACAGACTCCATTGCTGTCAAGCTTACTAGCAAGAACTTCTCTTTGTGGGAATACTCCTTTCGGATCCATGTTCAAGGCAAAGGCCTTCTTTCATCTCTCGATGGCTCCAAAACTCTTCCTATAGCTGATAGGGAGAACTCTAAAGAAAAGGAGATTGCCGATTGGCACGTCAATAATGCCAAGGTGATATCGTGGTTGATTGGCTCCGTCGAACTAGAAATCGCTCTCACTTTCCGCTCGTACGACACAGCAGCCGCGATTTGGTTGCATCTGTCCAAGACCTTCTCCCAAGTCAATACTTCACGACTCTTCGACCTAGAATTCGCCCTATCCAATCTCGCCCAAGGAGACATGGGTGTTCATCAATACTACATTGCAGCTTCTTCTCTATGGACAAAACTTGACCTTATCCCCTCAGTCTCTACTATTTCTGCCACAGCTAGTGCTGAAGTTCTTCGTGAACGACGTCGCACCCGTACGCTCCATTTCTTGATGCGCTTGCGTCCTGAGTTCGAGCAAACTTGACCACAACTTATCGGCAACAACACCATGGATATTGAAGAAATATTGAGTGAGCTTTATCGCACTGAGACTCGTCTTCAAACGCAATCCAAGTTGGATTCGGTCTCTTCGGACACAGGAGCAACTTTTTCTGCCCAATCTATTGTCGGGGCTGCCTTACTTCCTTCCCCTGCTCCACCAACAGGAGCTTATGCGACATATCGTCCACGTCCACAATTTCTCTCTTCCGGTAACGTTGGCTCGCAATCAAACTACTCTGAAGTTAAATGTCGTTTCTGTAACGAACTTGGTCATTCGCTCTCTTATTGTCGTAGGAGGAATTTATGCACTTATTGTAAGAAGCCTGGCCATATAATACCTGACTGTCGATTGCGTATCGTCATGGTGGTGATCGTGGTTCGTCAAGTGGACATTTGAATGCAGGACTTGGGTCTCATGGTCAGCCTGCGTATGACACTTATTCGGGAAATTCTTCAGCTACTTCTATTGATGATTTAGTGTCTGCTGCCATCCAACGTGTTTTACCTTCTGCTATCACTGCTGCCTTCTCGACTGTTGGACTGACAGGTAATTCTCGGCCTTGGTTTATTGATTCAGGTTCCTCCAATCATATGTCTTCATATAAGCAGTTGTTTACCTCTTACAAATCTCTACGAAATACTCATGTCGAGGTCGCAAGTGGACATAAATTATCGGTTGCGGGTATTGGGACAGTAAAGACTCCCGCTGTTACCTTACCTGATACTTTACATGTACCACAGCTGGTTCCCAATCTTGTTTCTGTTAGCCAGCTGACAAATGATGGTTGTGTTGTCTCGTTTGCTTCCAATGGTTGTGTTATTCAGGACCCGGTGATCAAGAAGACGATCGGGCGGGGCAGCAAGCAGGGACGGGTGTTCCTCCTTGATTCCTTTTTGCCAAGTATGCTTCGTCCGAACGATGTGGGCACACATCCTTCCCTTTCGGTTCAGAGCTCGATGGCTAAATGGGAGTTGTGGCATTCAAGATTAGGGCATCCTCATTCTACTCGGTTACTCTATATGTTTCGGAATAAATTATTGCCAGACGATTGTGTTATTAAAGATTCTACAGTTCCTGTTTGTGAGCACTGCATTGGGGCTAAGGCTCATGCTCTTCCTTTTCATGACAGCTCTACTATTGTTTCTGACCATTCTCTCTTGTTCACACTGATTTATGGGGTCCGGCTCCGGTTACTTCTCGCCTTGGATTTCGTTACTTTGCATTGTTTGTTGATCATCACAATCGGTTTACTTGGATCTACTTTCTCCGATTGAAATCTGGCTTGCTGACTACAGCTCAAGAATTTATTTCTATGGTTCGAACGCAATTTGGTGTCACGGTTAGGCAACTCCGTTTGGATCCTGGAGGGGAATTTTCCTCTCATGCTCTTCTTGATTTCTATCGAGGAAATGGTATTCTTTATCAACAATCGTGTCAGGGTGTATCACAACAAAATGGGTTAGTTGAACGCAAACATCGCCATGTTTTAGAGCTTACTCATGCTTTACTTTTGCAGACTGGGGTTCCTCCTCGTTTTTGGGTTGAGACGATACGAACTGTGGTTTACCTCATCAATAGGCAGCCTACATCAGTGTTACATAATAACACTCCTTATGAAATGTTATTTCATCGCCGACCAGACTATACTCGCCGCCGATCTTTTGGTTGTGTGTGCTTTGTGTTGCTTCCTCGCAAAGATCGCAAAAAATTTACGTCCAAGGCTATCCGTTGTGTTTTCTTAGGGTACACGGATCACCACAAAGGGTATATTTGTTATGATGTTCCGAATCAACGGGTTCATATTGGCTATCACGTGACCTTCCTCGAGAGTGTTCCTTATTTCAAGACTCTTGCGACTATTACTCCTATTTCTCGGCCAGTGCTACCTTCTTTTGATGAAGTTGTATCTCTTACCGATCTCGATGGGGAGGCATCTCATCTCACTCCGCCACCTGATGTTGTGCCTCCGACCGAAGCTACCTCTCCGGTTCCACCTCTACGCCGTTTAACACGGCCGAACCGCGGTCAGCTTCCACCTCGTTTCACTGATTATGCTACTTTCTCTACTCACCCCATTTACATTCCTAATACTTTTAAGCAAGCTACTGGGCATCCAAAGTGGGAAGCAGCCATGCATGCAGAACTTCAAGCTCTCCATGAAAATCATACTTGGGACATGTCTCACGTCCCACTAATGCCTCTGTCATCGGTTCTCGGTGGGTGTATACGACAAATTTTAATCTGGAAGGCTCTTTTGATCCCTATAAAGCTCATCTAGTGGCACAAGGTTTCCGTCAGGAGTTTGGGATTGATTACGAGGAAACCTTTGCCCCGGTTGCCAAAATGGCGACGGTACGAGTTCTTGTGGCCCTCGCTGCTCGACATTCTTGGCCTCTTTATCAATTGGATGTCAAGAATGCTTTCCTTCATGGCACTCTCAAAGAGACCGTCTACATGGAATGCCCTCCCGGGCACACTAAGCATTCGCCCGATGATGTTTGCCTTTTACGTCGATCTCTATATGGGCTTAAACAAGCCCCACGTGCTTGGTTTGACACCTTTCAACAAACCATCATTTCCTCTGGATTCGTGCAAAGTCGAAGTGATCCCTCCTTGTTCACACACACCACTCCTCAAGGTATCATCGCACTCCTTATCTACGTTGACGATATGATCTTAACGGGTACGGACTCTCATGGTATTGCTACCATTCGTCAACTTCTTCATGATAAATTTCATCTCAAGGAACTTGGTTCGTTATCCTATTTTCTCAGTTTAGAGATCCACCGCTCAGATCGTGGTATTCTTCTCAATCAAAAGAAGTATGTTGAAGAGCTTTTGGAGTCTTCCCGTCTTCATGATTGCACGCCAGCTCGTACGCCTATGGAAGCCAATCTCCGACTAAGTAAATCCAAGGGGGATTGCAGTTCTGACATCACCTTATATCGCCGATTGGTTGGAAGTTTAATTTACTTGACTTCTACTCGTCCTGATATTGCTTATGATGTTTAGGTGGTTAGTCAATTTATGTCTGCCTCTAGGCAACCTCATCTTGCTGCTATCATGCGTATTCTCCGTTATTTGCGTGGCACGCCAGATCTTGGTATCTTCTTTCCGGCTACTCCGTCCACGATTGTGACTGCTTATGCTGATGTTGACTATGCCGGGTGTGTTGATACGAGGCGGTCAACATCTGGCTGGTGTGTTCAGTTGGGACATGCGTTTATCTCTTGGCGTTGCAAGAAGCAGGATCGTGTATCTAAGTCTCCCACAGAGGCCGAGTACCGTTTGATGTCAGAGGTGTGTTCTGAACTTGTTTGGCTCACTCTTCTTCTCTCTGAGCTCGGTGTTAGTGCTTCCCTTCCTCTACAACTTTACGGTGATAATACCAGTGCTATCCAGATCGCTACCAACCCGGTGTTACATGAACGAACGAAGCACATTGAGACACATATTCATTATATTCGAGATCTTGTTCAGTCTAGGGATGTTGCTCTATCCTATGTCACCTCCGAAGATCAGATTGCCGACTTACTTACCAAGGCAGTCCCGACAGCTCGACATTGGTTTCTGTCTGGCAAATTCATGATGAGAACTCACCATCAATTTGCGGGGGCCTGTTAGTGTAGACATTATTAACTTGAGTGACTAAACTGTAATAAATTTATAGTATTGGACTCCCTTGTTATTAACCAATAGTATAAATTCAGAAGTTAGTTTTCCCCTTTGTAAAATAAGCTTCCTCTGTACACTTTCAGCCGTCTTCTTCTTCCTCTCTTCTTCTTCTTCCTTTCTTCAATAATAAAGATCTCTACTCCTTCTCCCGTGGATTAGCCGACACTACGTCAGTGAACCACGTAAATCACTTTGTGTTTATTCGGTTTCACTTCAGTGGACGGGGTGTCGAGGCAACTTTTTGTCCAGGTAAGTCATGAACTAGTTTGTTCGGTACTCTATCAGAGCTTGCCCTTGAGTATGTGGAGTCGGTGATGTTTTTTTGGGTTCTCCGGATCCCTTAATCAGTGGATGATTGATGCGCAAATTAATGCACACTAGTTTTAACTCAATGGATTTCTCCAAAGAGATCGTTTTTCCCTAGGGTCTTTCTTTTTCTATTACTCAACGGCTGTGGAATAAGCAATTCGGGTTTTCGTGTCGGGTTTAAATTGGCTTAAGAATGAACTAAGTAAACGAAGAATGCAAATTGAACAAGCAAACAAGTGAAGCAGATTGGAGATTTGAATATAAACTAAGGCGTTTGTCCAGACTCGAATCCGCTCTAGCTCGATTAAGACGGATAATGCAATGCAATTTCAGTTTATCAGACTTGATGACTCGACACTTCCTTGGGTAATCTCTACTCCATGGTCAGGACGCAGAGAAACTATCCTATCAAACCTACAAGTTCCTATGGTCAAGATAACTCGCAAATCGTCAAGAATGCACGAAGAACAGTGAAATACCACAAAGATATGCAAAGAGATTAGTTTCACCGGCCCTATGGTCAAGACACCGGCAACCCTAACGACCTCCTAAACTCTAGAATGATCTACGTCCATGGTCAGAACCGCAAATCAAAGATGAAGCAAAACCCTACGATATGGTCAATCAACGGATTCTTAGAGCTTCAAATTAGGGTTTAAGAGAAAACTCATCACATGTCTGAATAAACTTCAATTAACATTAACGGGTTAGAAACCCGACATCATCCATATAAAATCTCACTAGAGTTTCATCTAATCTGAACAAACTAGAAGAGTTTAGCTCGACATCATCGCAGAAGCAATCACAGAAACAAAGAAGAAGAAAACTGGAGAAGAAGACATCTTACTCCGAGTAAACCTAATCCTGTCGAATCCTAGAAACTCCTGAGCTAATCCTCGCTTCTCCTCGCTTAATCGTCACTTCAAAGCTTCAAAATCCTCCTCCGAGAGTGTCTGGTTCGTCGAAATCAAAATGAATAATGAAGTCTCTCTGTCTCTCCCTTGAAAACCCTGTTTTACTCTCCGAAACCCATCCCGGGAAAAAGTGCGCCCGGCGGCACTTAAAAAGTGCGCCGGCGCACTTTTTCATGAAAATGGCGCACTTTTCGTGGCCGATGGAAAATTTACAGGACGCCAAAAATAAAGTGCGCCTGGCAGCACCAGAAAAGTGCGCTTGCGCACTTTTCATGGATTTAGGCGCACTTTTGCCCCTGGAAGTGACCTTCAGCTCTTTTGATGATTCCCGCTCCATTTGAACTCCAAATTGATCCCCGTTTGAAGTGCCGAGCTCGTAGAAAAGTCATCCACAACGTGGTAACCTGAAATCTCAACAAAAACAACTCGAAACAACATCAAATTGCCCAAAAGAGGGCCAACGGGAAATAAAACATATTTTTCATAAAAGTCATTCAAGTTCATCACAATTCGGAGTCAAATAAGGGGAATGTCGTTCAAATGTGGCGATATAAACGCGGTAAATCTAACGTCATCAAATCACCCCACACTTAAACGTTTGTTTGTCCTCAAACAAGAATTTTACCACAACAATGCACCAACTTGAATGAGCAAACCGAAAACCTCTTGGTTCCTAGAAAGATGTATACGGTGCTTCTACCAAACAAGACGATTACCCAACTAACCACACAATTAAGAACCAAACTTTTGCCAGAGCGAAAGAGGAACAAGACTTTAACGAGCTAGTGAACAACCTGACTTGGTAAAGGCAAGACAACGCTTACTTCCGCAACACTTACTCTAGAACGCAACCGGACACTTGCTAGATAAGGGAACACGACTAGAACAAAATTAAAGAGCATTTCATTTTTCTCTTCATCTTTTTTTTTCCTTTCTTTTTTTCCTTTTTTTTTCCGAATGGGCGGTACAGTGTGGATACTACCGGGTACGGAGCAGCCGGAAACCTTTGGAATTCCGCGTTATCCTAGACCCCAGCCACGATCGGGAGTAGGTTAGAAGAAGAATGCCACATTGAGACTTCCCTTTGGGACTACAGCAATGGGCAGGCACGTATGCCAGCTCGTGAATCGACCCACAACTTCAATACCAAACCATTCATTTTTCAGATTTTCTTTGATTGGGAAAATCAATAACAACTTAAAGCACGAAATTAAAAGATCCTTTATCTAGACTCGATCCAGGCATTGAACTAGAGAATTCAAGCATCAGACAGACCAAGTCTTACACATTAACAAGTCAATTGTTCACTAACACGATAAGGGCAAGTTCCTAGAATACTTCAAGCAAGAAGAGTGGGAGATGGTCATAATTCAGGTTCTCACACACACATTTGGTTAAAGCCAAAGCACCACATCAATCTCACCATATGGAAGACAGTAGGCAACCCAAGAAGTTATTAAGCAATGTGAAAAATTTCTTGCTACCGAGAATGGGAAGGTGTGAAAGAGCGACAAAACAAAGCACAGCCACCGCCCATCAAAACATGCAAATAGACACCCCACCCCACACTTAGAATTTGGACATTGTCCTCAATGGACCACACAAAAAGGTGAAGAAAGGTGTAAGGGGTACCGAGAAGTAGATCATGAGGATGCCAGTGGAGGCAAGAGTGAAGTACCGGCGGACAGTCATGGCGGGAGCTGAGGATAGCCTGAAACAGGAGAGAACCTCACAACAAGATTAGAGTAATTAGGAACCAACTGCATGTCTGACTCAAAACAAGATAGACTGACTCAATTAAAATTAAAATAAAATAAAAGCGTGTGTGACTATCCAAGAGCGCGCACTTTTTCAAATTTCCAATTTTTTTTTTTTTTTTTTTTTTTTGCCTGAGTGCCCAAAAGTGCGGCCGGGAGACACTAAAAAGTGCGCCGGAGCACTTTTGGGTAAGAAAAAGCACTTGTTGATGAATTTTCAAAATTTCCAGGAGGCTTTTGAAAAAGTGCGTCTGACAACACCCAAAAAGTGCGCCGGAGCACTTTTCGACCAAAAAGGAGCACTTTTTACCTGAAACAGAAAATAGAGAATTTATTTGGTGAAAAATTCAAAAATCAAATTCATTTCGGCGACCAGGACCCAAAATTTTACACCCAAGGACAGACACACACGCAAGAACGGACTCCACGACTCTACCACGGACTCAAAATAAATAAAATAAAAGACTCAAGCTCGGGTTGCCTCCCGAGAAGCGCTCTTTATTTTACGTCTTTGAGCTAGACGATACCTGGTCTAACGTGCCGCATCCCAGCTCAGAACTTCTTTCAGACTGGCATCCGTGTCCTGAAAGAATACCTTCATCGCTCCACTCTGAAGCACAAATTTCTTCCCGCTAGCATGGTAAAGCTCCAATGAACCGTCGCCACGCAATCCAGTTACCTCAAAGGGTCCAAATAGCTCCACTTTGTCCAGGACCACATCTGGGGGTTTACTAGGAGTACTTTCATGGGCGGCGCCTTAGCTTTCTCAGGAGGCTTGTTCTTCTTCTTTACTCCAAATGTATCTTGGGTAGATACTATCGCCGCTACCTGATCCTGCAAAGGTGAAGATGAATAAGGAGTATCCATGTCGGTAAATACAGTATAAACTGAAGCATTCTTAAACACTAACGACATGGGTTTCTTAGCGGAAGAGTGCACATTAGGATCAGGTGGAGGAATTTCAAATATAATAACTTTTTTCTTATCCCGAAAGGTTAACCTCCCAGCCTTTGCATCTATGAGTGCACCAGAAGTGGCTAGGAAGGGTCGTCCCAAGATAAGGGGAATGTTAACACTCTCCATGCAATCAATAACCACAAAATCAGTCATGAAGTAGCTATCATGCACCCTAACTACAACATTTTCAGCAATACCCCTAGGATGTCTAACAGTTTGATCAGCTAGGTTGATATTCATGGTGGTAGGAGTTAGTCTAGGCAGTCCTAGACGTTCAAACAATGAGTAAGGCATAACACTAATGCTAGCACCTAAATCCGCAAGAGCTCTATCAACCAAATATGTGCCAATAGAACAAGGAAAAGAAAAACTCCCTGGATCAGGTTGCTTTGGCACCACGTGGCTCTGCTTCGGATCAGACTCGCCAGCTCCATGGAGGGTAACTGAGGCTATCTCCTCTATCTCGTCTGCTCTCTTCTTTTGAGAGGAGTTCTTTGGAAGAGGATTGACAGCTTTGTCTTTCTTCCTGTCAGGAATCACGCTTCTCAGCTCCTCCACCACAGCTGCAGCTTCTGCATTTTTCAGCTTTTTCTTCTTGGAGAGAATTTCTTTCATATGCCTAGCATAATCCGGGTTTGCAAGAAGCTCTTCCAATAAAGCAACTCCCATCTTCTGGTTATTAATTGTCACCAGAGTCTTCCCCAAGTTCTCCTTGTTTAGCACAGGTCTGTTCAAGGCTGCAGGATAAGGTGCTTTTGGTCGGTAAGGATCAACTGGTGGAGTAGCTTCTTTTCTTTGCTGCTCCTTCTGACACAACTGCTCCATTGGCTTCACCAATTCCTCCATGCCATCCTGAAGAGAAACTGCTCCACAGAATTCTTCCTTAGTTTGCCTCCTCCGGCATTGTTAGATGAGGAGGAGGGAGTTGTGCTAGGAAGAAGACCAACTACCTTCTCCTGCAAAAAGTTGGTTATTGCCGTCACCCGATCGTCTAGCTTCTTGACAGAGGCCTCGGTGAGTGAAATGTCCTTCTTATTGGATTGAGTCTCAGCAAGAATCTTGTCCAACATGATATCGGAGTAGGACTTAGGCGCAGAAGAGCTCGAACCACCGTTATTGTTCTGATTTTGGTTCTGGTTCTGATTGTTATTCCAGCCTCCTCTGTTCTGCCATTGGGAATTCTGATTCTGTTCCCATTATTCCTCTGATAACCCCCTTGGTTCTGGTTATTGTTCCAGTTCCCTCTGTTCTGCCATTGGGAGTTCTGATTCTGATATCCTCCCTGGTTCTGGTTATTCCCTTGGTTTGGGCCACCAACATAAGCAATCTCCTCTTGTTGTTGGTCTTGGTTACTCTCAAACTTCCAAGTACAACCCTCTGCTGAATGACCTGCACCACCGCAATTCGAACACGGAGTGGATACAGCTAATACATTCTCTGTCCCAGTAAGCACCTTGAACCCTGGCGGTGGAGCTGAAGGAACACCCGGTGAAGGAGCTATCTTAGCCCTTTCCAGCTCATGCTTTAATCTTTGCACTTCCATCTCCAATTTCGAGTTATCCAACTCCAACTGACTTTGAACAAGGTCTACTGGTGCAGGAACTGTGGGAACGGGGTATTGGGCATCAGCAGAAAATCTCCTTTGCCCCAGACTCATGTCGTCCACCTTTAAGGGATTAGCTTGCATTAGAGACTTGATCCTCATGGCAAAGACCTTGCAAGCAGCCAAAGCCGCGGCTGCGGTCATATCATCCAAGTCTGTATTCAACTGTAAAGAGAAATCCTTCCTCTTCTCATAATCCAAGCCTCGGAGGAATATAGAGAACTTGTTATAGTCATCCCATCCATGGTGAGGACAAGCTCGGAGAAGCCCTTGAAATCTTTGCCAAGCCTCATAGAAGTTCTCCTCCGGACCACTTGTGAAACCTGTTATCTGTGCCCTGAGTGCATCAGTTCTGGAAGGGGAGAAGAACTCTTCTAGGAATGCTTTAGCCAAACCATCCCACGTAGTGAAGTGATTCGCAGGATGATCATACAACCACAGTTCTGCTTGACCCTTCAGAGTGAAAGGAAAAAAGCTGAAGTTTGACTGCATTATGATCCGCTTCATTGTTGGAGACTGTATGAGCCAGCCTCAAGAAGTTCCTCACATGAGCATTCGGGTCCTCATTAACACCTCCAGAGAAAGTGTTCCCGCTTGCTTGAATCATGTTGATCAAGTGAGATGGAATGTGCAGATTCCGAGTTCCCGTGTTGGGAATCTGAATGCACGAAGCTGTCCCATCTATGGTTGGACGATCATAATCCTTCAATGTCCTTTCCGCCGCCATAATTTCTATCTCAGGTGGGATAGGAGGATCGGTGGGAGGATCTGTAGTATCAATGGTGGATGGGGAAGGCGAAGATGTAGATGAAGATGTGAAGAGGTTCTTCCTTGCTTTAGGTGTCTTGGCAGGAGGAGGAGGTACAGGAGTAGTGCCGAACTGAGTGTAGAAAATTCTGCCCTTGTCAGCTATGCGCTTACTCTGTCTTCTTTCTTCCGTACCTGCAATCTTGCCTGAAACAACAAAAACAAGAAATACCAAGTAGTATAAAAATGTGGGAGATAAGAAATGATGAAAGAATGAATGAAAAGCTTAGACGCACAATGCCTTTCCTAGAAAAAGAAAAATCCTCGACAACGGCGCCAAAAACTTGATGCGCAAATTAATGCACACTAGTTTTAACTCAATGGATTTCTCCAAAGAGATCGTTTTTCCCTAGGGTCTTTCTTTTTCTATTACTCAACGGCTGTGGAATAAGCAATTCGGGTTTTCGTGTCGGGTTTGAATTGGCTTAAGAATGAACTAAGTAAACGAAGAATGCAAATTGAACAAGCAAAACAAGAATGAAGCAGATTGGAGATTTGAATATAAACTAAGGCATTTGTCCAGACTCGAATCCGCTCTAGCTCGATTAAGACTGATAATGCAATGCAATTTCAGTTTATCAGACTTGATGACTCGACACTTCCTTGGGTAATCTCTACTCCATGGTCAGGGCGCAGAGAAACTATCCTATCAAACCTACAAGCTCCTATGGTCAAGATAACTCGCAAATCGTCAAGAATGCACGAAGAACAGTGAAATACCACAAAGATATGCAAAGAATTAGTTTCACCGGCCCTATGGTCAAGACACCGGCAACCCTAACGACCTCCTAAACTCTAGAATGATCTACGTCCATGGTCAGAACCGCAAATCAAAGATGAAGCAAAACCCTACGATATGGTCAATCAACGGATTCTTAGAGCTTCAAATTAGGGTTTAAGAGAAAACTCATCACATGTCTGAATAAACTTCAATTAACATTAACGGGTTAGAAACCCGACATCATCCATATAAAATCTCACTAGAGTTTCATCTAATCTGAACAAACTAGAAGAGTTTAGCTCGACATCATCGCAGAAGCAATCACAGAAACAAAGAAGAAGAAAACTGGAGAAGAAGACATCTTACTCCGAGTAAACCTAATCCTGTCGAATCCTAGAAACTCCTGAGCTAATCCTCGCTTCTCCTCGCTTAATCGTCACTTCAAAGCTTCAAAATCCTCCTCCGAGAGTGTCTGGTTCGTCGAAATCAGAATGAATAATGAAGTCTCTCTGTCTCTCCCTTGAAAACCCTGTTTTACTCTCCGAAACCCGTCCCGGGAAAAAGTGCGCCCGGCGGCACTTAAAAAGTGCGCCGGCGCACTTTTTCATGAAAATGGCGCACTTTTCGTGGCCGATGGAAAATTTACAGGACGCCAAAAATAAAGTGCGCCTGGCAGCACCAGAAAAGTGCGCCTGCGCACTTTTCATGGATTTAGGCGCACTTTTGCCCCTGGAAGTGACCTTCAGCTCTTTTGATGATTCCCGCTCCATTTGAACTCCAAATTGATCCCCGTTTGAAGTGCCGAGCTCGTAGAAAAGTCATCCACAACGTGGTAACCTGAAATCTCAACAAAAACAACTCGAAACAACATCAAATTGCCCAAAAGAGGGCCAACGGGAGATAAAACATATTTTTCATAAAAGTCATTCAAGTTCATCACAATTCGGAGTCAAATAAGGGGAATGTCGTTCAAATGTGGCGATATAAACGCGATAAATCTAACGTCATCAATGATCTAGAGTTGGAGGATATGAAGGTTTCTCTTATTATGTAGTGTCCGAGATATGTAACAAGTTCCAAGCAGGGCTAGTGGTTTGGTAGGGTTTTGAAGATGCACTCTAGACTTTTCCCTTATATTTCTCATCGTCGGAGGTTAGTGGTTGTGTTCTCTAAAGTGTCCATTGGCGTATGATTGGCATGTTGATCCTTTTTCGTATATGGGATCCTGATTTGAAGCATGTTTATGATGGGTACACGTCTTCTCTTATATGGTTGCGATTAAAGATGTAACTTGACGGCTTTCTACAAAAGAATGTTTAAGTAAGATTAGTAGTGTTATTGGTACTTGATATGAAAACTAAGGAGGTAGTTGGAATTCTTATTGCTAAAATGTGTGTTGAGTTAATGGTTGATCATCCAATGATCGATTGATCAAGTCGCAATGTCTATTGCTAGAAGACCCCCTGCCCTCGTAGCAATTGATTACCTTAATCCTCCAATTCATTGTGAAGTTTGAAAGGTTTTTGGGTCTTGTCCTTGTGTTGTGAAAAAAGCCAATAAGATTCAGAAGAAGCAGTGTGACATCCAAGGAAATTCTCACATCGACAAGACACACGAGAATGATTCATGGACTATAACGATTAGTTCAACTTTAATTGAAAAGACGCATTTTGGGGTGTAATTGAGGAATTTTCATAAGAACTACAAAGTTAAACATGCTCGGACGGCAATAGTTCTGGGAAGGGTGACCTTTTGGGAATTCTCCAACATACACATCAAAAGCAAATTCGTGAGGGTCTATACCCAAAGCGGACAATATGCATCTTGTTAGAAAAGATTGAGATGTTACAAGTAGTATCAGAGTTCTCTGCAATTCTCTTAAACGGTGGTGGAGCAAAGAATAATGACGATGTTGATCCCTAAGGGGTGTGTAGTATGACATCCTAGGCAAATTCAGGATCCAGTCCTAAAGCGGACAATATCTTGTCGAAAAATGTTGAAATATTACAAATGGGTGTGTATACCTCCCTTAGTTTTTGACGGCCTCTTGTTGGGGCCCTTTCTGATTTTAAGGTGGGGTGATATAAATGTTATTTATGATCCTATTACAGAGGAGGAGGCTAATGGTTTCTTGTGTTATTAGAATTTTTAGGAGTAAAATACATGGAATATCATCAAACTTTCATTTTCTTTCACACTCACCATTTAACTAATTTTCATACACCTTATATCACTGAATTATACTTTTCATTTCCCTAATTACCACTTTGACTCTATTTTAGTCAAAATAATAACGTGTATTGATAGATGGTACAATCAACATATATTACTAAGTGAGTTGCCAACGAGGTATTATGCAGCTACAAATTAACATAATGTGTTTTGAAAATATAACACGTGAGACCCATTTAAAAACAACATTTTATTTTTTTGGCTACATAATACCTTGTTGGCAGTTGACTCAACAATATATGTTAACTGTACCATCATACTGTCATGACACGTCATCATACCGTCCAAAAAAAGTGATAGAGTGGTATTCAGTGAATGAAAAATATTGTTTGATAGTATAAGGTGTATTAAAATTAGTTAAGTGGTGACTGTGAAAGAAAATGAAAGTTTGATGGTATCTCGTGTAATTTAATTTTTTTTGTTAAATAATAAATGCTTAAGTTACTTAAATTTTGTTTAATACGTTCTGTAAATTAAAAATATCAGTGGTAAAACTAAAAATCTACTAACGGAATTTAGACTCTGTTCACTATCAATTATAATTATCAAAATTACATAATTAAATTAATTAATTTCAAATATACCTAAAATGGTGTTTAGTTGTAAATTAAAAAATTAAAAATAATAATTATTACATAATTTTTGGCCATATTAAAAAAGTAGAAAAAAGTTACTTATCAAAATTTTAAAAATTGAGATTGTATAATTTGGAGACTGTTATGAATAATATTGTAGTGAATGTCCATGATTCACATAGGATGTTACCTTCACATAAGATGCTACCTAGGATGCTTCCTTAACATTGATCATAAGAATCAATGTCTTCCATGACCCATTCTTCTCCCCGTTCATATGTAATTATTATGAGCCCATTCATGACTCATCATTCTCTCTATTCATGTGTAATTACATTAGCCTATAGGAGTTATGTATTATGTGCCTATAAATAGAGCACATCATTGTACCTATTGGTATGAATAAGAAGAAGCAATTCTCTCCTCTTTCTCTCTTGTGTTTTCTCTCTACTCCATAGTTCATAGTTCTCCATCATTTTCATAACAGAGACTAGGAATTATGAATTTTTCCTTAAAAGTGCCCCAATTCCACAAAATCCTAACAGCCAGCAATAAAATATTTTGAACTTCAATCCCACCAGCTACCCCTGCTGATTTATTGCCTAACTTCAAAGTCAACCATTCGGTAATCAAAAGTCAACACAATCGGCATAAACGACAATTTGACTAGGTAAACGATAGCACAACACTCCTAGCATGGTCTAGAGCATGTATGTACATTCAAAATCACAAAAATTACATCGAATCAGCAAGCACGCAAAATGAGAAAAGTAAAAAAAAAATCAACCGAATCAAAACTCGACGAAACGAATCAAGCTCTATACCCCTAGGTTCGTATTGAAAAACCCAACAACTAACCTTCATGACTCATTCTTCTCCTCATTCATATGTAATTATATGAGCCCATTCATGACTCATTATTCTCTCTATTCATGTGTAATTACATTAGCCTATAGGAGTTATGTATTATGTGCCTATAAATAGAGCACATCATTGTATCTATTGGTATGAATAAGAAAAAGCAATTCTCTCCTCTTTCTCTCTTGTGTTTTCTCTCTACTTCATAGTTCATAGTTCTCCATCATTTTCATAACACGTTATCAGCACGAAGCTCTGCCCACTTGGAGATTTACGAAGCTTTACTGTTTGGAGAACAAGATCATCATCTTAAGGTATAAAATCTATCTCATGAAGTTTCAATTAGTTATTGTTCATATATGTTTTATTTTATTGTTTTTGTTCTCAAGTATGATTATATCAAAGACGTGATTCATATTGGCACAAGCCATTCGTTGAGATGATTTTGGAAACAATGATGGTTGGATGTTGGAATTTATTTGAATATCAATAGTCTAGAAGACTATTTGTCATTTTCTCATAGAGAATGTATCCAACACATATGCTACAATAACATTTTGTCCAAATCAAAGTAGCAAAACATGATTATGATTCATGTGAGAAAGATTTGTATTTGAACCAATGTTTTGGAATATACAATTGCATTCTATGAGAATAAGTGTATCAAGATACACATGTTATCCGAAGAACATGGATTATCTTATATGTCTCGAATGTTGATGATCCATGAGACATGATATCATTCCTTGATATGAATGATTATAATGATGTCTATAAAGTGACAATATCTATGTTTCCACAAGTGAACAAAAGAAGACATTCATCTATGATTGTAATGGTCATAAGAATGAAATTTCAAGTGTCTTTCACAAACTTGAAAGAGAGAATGAATATGATCACATAATGGTAATACAACTATCAAGTTTGTTTGGATGATCATAGTCCGAATGACACTATATACGATTTCCTATATTGGGTAATGGATGATATATATAATTGTGTGTCAATGATCCAAAATATGGTATTGCATTCCATGAAGTGAATGTATAAGATACTATTACAATCCATGATGTGAATGTATTAAGAGACATGATATCAAAAGAATTATATTCCAAAGGAGGAGTATGCAATGCTCCTAGTGAAACAAGAATTGTTCATACATCGTATCAGTTGTAGAATTACAAATAAATAATGGTGGATCATATTATTATCAATTATTCACAAGTATATCATCTTTATCGATTGTGAAGGAAACAATGACCACCAAATTTGTGATATCAATAATTGAAAGTTGAAACAAGAGAATTGTGATATTTTATCAATTTAAATAAGATGTTTTACAAGCACTATCAATATCAAGTAATGTCGATGTACATTATCGATGATGTATCGACATATACCATCAATAAAAGATGTGTAATACTCTTTTTTTTTATAATATGGCAAAAAAGAGCCAAAACTAATAATAGAAAAAGCTTATATTATTCAGTGGATGAAAATTTTCACATTGATAAAATTTATAATCTATTACATCCTCCAAAGTTATTACATTGAGGAAAGAGATTCCATATTGATGGTGTGCATTATATTTTACACAACTGTATATGAATATATTAAGTTATAAAGATATCACATTAATGGATATCATATTGTGAAAACAAAGACAAGATAATGAATGTATGTTCATCATATTCACATATATAGATTATGATGACAAAAATATTGGAAGTATTATAATTTATCATCACATTGAAGCTCTTACAAATGTAAACTAAAAGTTTACTTCTCCTGACAAAATTATTTGGCATAACCGGTTAGACCATCCCGGTTCTACAATTATGCGAATTGAGAATATGTGTGGTTAATTTTGAAATATTCCACACACGTCAGTCTAAGTTGATTATTGGATAATTATTGACAAAAGTAAGCAATGAATCGCTTACAAAAGAATAAGGGTGATATTTGGATCCATACGATACACCTAACATATGATCCGTTTAGATGTTTTCTAATTTTAATCGATGCATCAACTAGACATTCTCATGTGTCTAGATTATATACTCACAACCTACCATTCGCGAGATTATTAGCTCGATCAGTTTGATTATGAGCATATTTTCATGATTACTCAATACGTGAAATAAATTATTGAAAATAAATATTCTCATTATCTTATATACGTTTTCCTCTAGATGAAAAGCATAAATTCGCATTACGCCAACAAGTTATAATGAGTTCCCCCGTTACATTTGGTTTTGGGTCAAAACATATAAGAATATTTAGATGTGATATATACATCTCAATTGCTCCACCGCAATTCATTAAGATAAGTCTCAATAATAGAGATTGGGAAATTATATATGTTGGGTACGAGTCTTCGTTGATAGTAAAATATTTACACTATTGTCGGGAGATTTATAGATGACTCGTTTAGATGAACACATCATTTTGTGATTCAAATTTCCCAACATTAGGGGGAGAAAATCAAAGGTGGGGAAAGAGATTCGTTGGAATGAATTATCATTATCTCATTTTGATCCTCGCACTAAGCAGTATAAACTTGAAGTTCATAAGGATAATTCATTAACAAAGTTGAGTTAATTAACTGCCAGACGTTTTAACGACCCGAATATAGTGACATAAAAAATCTCTTATGCCAACTACATTTGCTCCAACAGAAGTGTTTTTCCGTACTAGTAAAAACATAGATGAGTCTAAAGCACTCACGAAGCATGAAAAATCAATCGATTCCAAAGATATAAATCGCCAAAAAGTAAAAAGGAGCTTTAAGTTAAGATGGTCAAAATTGAGGGTAAGATAAAGGATATCAAACAAATACATGTGCTCCTGAAGAGCATCAGGTACCTGATAATTATGAATGAAAGATATATCAATGTATTTGATGAAAAACTTTGGAATCATGATAAAGTCAACGTTGATGAAAAAATTTATTACAATGCAGAGCTAAATTTGATAATGCAATGAAAGAAATGATTGGCCAAAATGGAAAATATGATTGGGACAATATTATATTCCCTAGAAAAATGAAAAGTTCTTATTATATATAAAAAGTCTCTACACATGAAGATGTAAGCAAACGAGACATATATATTTATCCACTGCGATTATAATGAAAATCATAAAGTTGTGGGTTGTAAGACATCTCATTCTAAAAGGTTTTGTACAATGACAAAAACCTTATACTATTGGTTATGATGAAACATATTTTCATTTGGTGGATGCAACAACTTTTCATTATATGATTAGTCTGGCAGTTTGTGAAGGGAAATATTTGTCTTTGATGGATGTCATTACAACCTATATGTATAGTTTGTCTAATAATGACATATATGCGTATATGAAATTTCCGGAATGAATCATTTTGCTAAATGCGAACAATAAGTCAAGTTCACGTGAACAGTATTCAATAATATTATCGAATTGACGTCATACGAATTATGAGATTGAGAAAGAATGATATATTTCGTATACCAAATATTTTCTATGTTTTATTTGTCAATATTTTACATTTAATACTTGATTTTTATCATTAAAATATTTTTGGTTTTGAAACTATATTTGTAGCAAAATTTTATATGACTTTGTTTTGTTTTGAAGAAAGTGTTTTCTTTATTTCCAAAGGTGAAGATGTCATCATCTTATTATCTATTTCATTAGCTATTGAGACTCATGAAGAATTTCTCAAAGAAATTAGCTATTTGATTAAAGAGTTGAGATGATAGATATGAATCAATATCATTGCAAATTACTTGCACATTGTGTACCTCTCAAACTCGATTGTTGTTTATCAACAAAGATACACCACTAAGTGTTGAAAACTCGATATGGATATATATTGTCCATAACTATCTTGATGGTAGTAAGATCATTATATGTGAGTAGATTTCGATATATATATCGATAAAGTAATGATAAGTCGCTCTGTCATGAAGTATCGTATCTTAGTGAAATCAGAGCACTAATGAATCTTGGCTAGTCTTACAAGACTTGATTCATCTATGAATAGATATTTTTGGCAAGATTATACTCTACTCTCACTCAATGACATTGAGATCAAATTGAAGCATATACTATGTTATGTTCAAATAACATAAGATTTCAAGATATTTTATTTGAGCATATTGAAGACATGACAATGATTTATGTGGTCTTTGAATATTGATATGATCTTTGTATTTGTCAATTATAAATTGAGTTCACTTGGCAATATAACTATTTGGTGGTTTGTGAAACAAACTATAAAGCCACATCATCATTAACAGACATGATCATATAGATCATGCATAATGCGTACATATATTCTCAAGTTGTAAGAGGATCGCATTAGAAAAACTAAAAGAATATGTGTTTAACGAAGTTATTTTTCCAACACGAATTTCTAGATACTAGTGGAATAACTAGTGAAAATTATGATCAAGTGACAATCTAGCATATTTGTTCACAAAGTTACTTCATACATCAAGATCATTGTATAAAATTGAAGTTCAAAGATTGAACGATTTTGAGTCATCCTATCATGAGGGGGAGTTCATACGCACTGCACTCTTTTTCCCTTAACCATGGTTTTTCCCATTGGGATTTCCTGGTAAGGTTTTTAATGAGGTAGTATGTGATAGCGTATTCGAACAATATATTATATCCCTATAGATGTATTGTCCTTCTATTGATTTTTCTCTTATAAAGTTGTAAAAGGCATATCATTAACCACTGGACATTCAAGGGGGAGTGTTATGAATAATATTGTAGTGAATGTCCATGATTCACATAGGATGCTACCTTCACATAAGATGCTACCTAGGATGCTTCCTTAACATTGATCATAAGAATCAATGTCTTCCATGACCCATTCTTCTCCCCATTCATATGTAATTATTATGAGCCCATTCATGACTCATCATTCTCTCTATTCATGTGTAATTACATTAGCCTATAGGAGTTATGTATTATGTGCCTATAAATAGAGCACATTATCTATTGGTATGAATAAGAAGAAGCAATTCTCTCCTCTTTCTCTCTTGTGTTTTCTCTCTACTCCATAGTTCATAGTTCTCCATCATTTTCATAACAGAGACTAGGAATTATGAATTTTTCCTTAAAAGTGCCCCAATTCCACAAAATCCTAACAGCCAACAATAAAATATTTTGAACTTCAATCCCACCAGCTACGGGAATTGGAATTTTGTAGCCTAATTTAAAATTTTATGTACCGTCAGTAGCCAATTGCGTAACTATGTCCAAAACAAGCACAATCTGACTGGCAGCCAGCGCGTAGCCAGCCAGCCAGCGCATAGCTGGCCAGCCAGCGCATCGCTGGCCAGCACGCGTAGTGTTCATTTTTGTCAGTTGAATTGAATTCAAATATTGTAACATTGCATTTTGATCACTTTTGTTTATCTATTTTACAAATGGATTATTATTATTATTAATTTGATAATATAAGCCGGTCTTGATAAAATAATAATATATAAGCTATAATTAATTAAAGAAAATTATATTAGCCATCACAATCTCTTGAGTTACGGATCCCGAGGTCACGTTTGTTGAAGCCACAACAATTCAAAGTTAAAACAACAACAAACGACAAACGTGACATTGAGATTCGTAATTCAAAGTTAAAACAACAACAAACGACAAACCTGACATTGAGATTCGTAATTCAAAGTTAAAACAAACGTGACCCGAGGTCACGTCCCGCTGGTCTGGCTATGCGTTGCGTTGGTTATGCACTGATTGATTCAAAGTTAAAACTATTATTGGAAGTCGTTGTTTCCTTCATCGTAGTGCTTCCAACAAACGTGACCTCGGGATCCATAACTCAAGAGATTATATATTATTATTTTATCAAGACCGGCTTATATTATCAAATTAATAATAATAATAATCCATTTGTAAAATAGATAAACAAAAGTGATCAAAATGCAATGTTACAATATTTGAATTCAATTCATGCTACAAAAATGAACACTACGCGTGCTGGCCAGCGATGCGCTGGCTGGCCGGCTATGCGCTGGCTGGCTGGCTACGCGCTGGCTGCCAGTCAGATTGTGCTAGTTTTGGACATAGTTACACAATTGGCTACTGACGGTACATAAAATTTTAAATTATGCTACAAAATTCCAATTCCCACCAGCTACCCAGTGGGTACCGAAGCGTTTACCTGTTTCTTCAATATCTTATGTGATTGATGCTCTTTCGGAGTTTAAGAGGCCTCGTAGAATGGTGTTGAGCAAGTGGCTCTATTATCTACCGTTGATTTTCTTCAACGGTTGGATGTGCGTTTACTGTTTACTTAAATGATTTGAAATGTCTTTGGTTAATCAGGAGCTGGAAGGACGACACTCTTTTCCCAGGTATATTCGTTCTTTTCGTGTTAGAACTTCTTTTTTTGGGACGTATGTTGTGGGGTGTTTCTCGTCTGATTTTTTGTAGGTTGACATGGAATGGGATGGTGAGCTGTCGCTTTCCAAGAGATTCTTCGTATGAGGATTTCAGCTTCTTAATGGCGCTTCATGACGGTTCGCCGTTCAGGTAACAGGGCCGCCCATTACGTGGCTCGTATGGCCCTGATTAACCTCCCGGGAGTCGTGGAGGTAGACATGACTTCCCGGGTTGGGACTTGATGTTCAATTCCTTGTTTGTGCTTGCTGTCTCCGTATCTCCGAAAGGAGCTGCCTATGTCAAAAAAAAAAAAATCCCACCAGCTACCCCTGCTAATTTATTGCCTAACTTCAAAGTCAACCGTTCGGTAATCAAAAGTCAACACAATCTGCATAAACGACAATTTGACTAGGTAAACGATAGCACAACACTCCTAGCATGGTCTAGAGCATGTATGTACATTCAAAATCACAAAAATTACATCGAATCAGCAAGCACGCAAAACGAGGAAAGTAAAAAAAATCAACCGAATCGAAACTCGACGAAACGAAGCAAGCTCTATACCCCTAGGTTCGTATTGAAAAACCCAACAACTAACCTTGAAGACATAGAGCCAAAAAGTCGATGGAAACTTCAAAAACTCGAAAAACTTTTTCGGGTGAAACCGGGGCTAGAGAGCTCCGATTTTGGTGATTCAAGGTTTGGGAGACTCGGAAATTTCTGGGGGACTGAGTGGAGGCGGTCGCCGGCGGCAGAGAGAAGAAAAAACGAGTAGGGGGCTGTTTCGGCGATAAGTTGGTGGGGAGAGGGGGGATTCAAAAGACCCAACCTTCTCGCCGAGAACCTCTTTGAAAGTTCTAGAAGTATGCATAATTAGTTTTAAACTCAAAGTAATAAACACAATTATTATTTTAAAATTATATAATTTCAAATTTTACAAAATAACAAGTAAACAGAATTTCAATTATGAATTATAATTACGTAAATTTTAAAATTCCCTCAGTTATAAAATTTAGTATAATTATTAGTAAACACAACCTTAATCTCATTATTACGGAGTCAAATAACAGTCGAGCTGTCTAGGTCTCAAATTCAGAGTTGGGCCTGGCCTTTACTGATTGTGAGCACGTTAAATTAAGCTGTCCCAATATGGCGGATATAATAGGCTGGGCTTTTCAGAAGCCTAATTGTGAGCCCTGCAAAACTGGAAAAGAGACTAAACATACAATTATACGAAGGAAAAGAAGAAATGTTTCCGTTTAGGAGGCGGTGATTTCGCGCCGCAAGGTGTTCTCTTTATCGGCTCTATCCCGGTTTGCCGGCATCAGCACCGTTCAGGTAATCTGCGACATTTACCCTGGTTGATTGGAAAAAAAATCATCGATTCGACTCTCGTTCTCGTTGTTTTCAATTTTTGAATGGGGGCGATTCATATAGGTTGAAGTAAGCTGTTTTCCCTGTTTCCGATTCTCACTGCTTTCTTTTAATTTGTGAAAATCTAGGGTTTTGATATTATGACCCAGCTGTTGTGGAATAGGCTCAGGACCGTGACCAATTCGTTGGTGGGCACCTCTATTCAATGGCATCATCAGTATATAGAATCATTAGACTACCAATTTTAGGTTTAATGATAAGATTGCAGAATAGGTTGGTGATCATTCGTAATTGATGTTCACGAGCTTGCTCTTCAATGTCACAAACACCGAGTAAAGCTAGTGTTTGTGCCATTGTCTTTTTGTTATGCTATCTCAAACGATTTATTTCTGAATATACTGTGTGGTTGCTGTAGATGGAGGCTGAACCGAATAATCAACTGAAACCAGAACGAACGAGAACAAGGTGGTCACCAGCACTGGACAAGGTGTTTGCTGACTTGATGGTTAAGCAGATTCAACTGGGAAACAGACCAAATAGTTTCTTCGACAAGAAAACTTGGAACGCCATTCGTGACGAATTCAATAAACACACGGATCTCAACTTCAACAACAATCAGTTGAGAAAGCACTTTGATGTTCTGCGAACACGATTCAGCAGTTTGAAGCCGGCTTCATCTCATCAAAATAATGACTTTGCCATTGATAATTCTTGCTCTATACAATTTGACCTCTGGGACGATTGCTCAGTGCGTTTTTGGTTTTTGTTTGCTTGCTTTTGAAACTCACATTCAGCTCTGGTTTGTCTTATCGTATTTGCTGATGAATATTCATCTTCATTCCAGGCACAGTGTAGGCCAGAGACGGGCAAAGCCAAGGACTGCCCAATATACGACCAACTGTGCGTGATATTCACGGATACATCAGGCGATGGCAAGTATGCTCAATCTAGCCACTTTGAAGAGTTGGATAAATCAGCTGAAAATGGAACTGCCCATGCTCTTCCTGGTCTTGAAGCTTCTCATCCCGAGAATGAAGGTCCCCCCATGCCAAGGTTCTTACTACTAGTATATGACAAAATCGTCAAATTGTTATACTTCATATAAGATTTTAGAAGTTCTCGACTCATGATTTTGACTCGTCATTATCTTTAGGACAACGGGGGAGAGGAAAAGGAAACAGGCAGCAGAAACACAGCAGTCCCAGGAAGAGCAGAACAGAAATGATGATCACCGTGAAGCTGTGGCCGAATCTTTGCTTGACATGATCACAGCTTTCAAGGAGAGGAAGGTTGTTCAACCTCAGAAGAAGAAGGATGGGAGATATAGCATAACCAGTTGCATCAGAGTATTGGATTCGATAAAGGGCATTGACGAAAGACTATACTTTGCTGCTCTAGATCTCTTTGAAGAACCGAACTCGAGGGAGACGTTCATATCCTTGAAAGGGGACGAGTTTAAGTTGGCTTGGCTACAGGGGAAGTGTGGTGTCCATAGTTTGGCTACACTTTTTGGGTTTTAGTTTTAGAGACGTCATAGCCCTAGTGTTAAACATATATGTTGAGGGCTCTCTTGAATCTAGAATCTTTAGGCCTGAAATCTTTTTGTAAAAATTCAAAACATCTATTCCAAGTTTTAAATGCTGAAATACATTTCCAAACTATACGTTTCATAATACAACATCACCAGTCTCTTTATACAATTCGTATCAACCAAAGAAGCAGGTGTTTAGTGTTAACAGTGATTAGGACTTGGACTATTTCACAAAAAACTCTATAAGAAAGAGTAGTTTCCTTTTCGTTTGGGGCAGACCAGATGTAAGAATCTTGAGCTCTGTGGATCAATCAATCGTCGTCTTTGAATTCCCTGTCATAAACACACACACACAAATTGAAGTTCCTCGTCCGGCACTGAAAAAGAAGTGAGTTATGATTGATAAGGGGATGAAGAAAGCACCTTCGATCGAGGTAGCGAGGCTGAATCCCGGAGCCTTGACATGTGGTGCAAGTCAAAGAACCAGCACCATCGCAGTTGATGCAGTTAGACACTTCTTTCTCTTCCCCTCCTAGATCAACAGTCACCGATCCGCTTCCTAAGCAGAATCTGCATTTTTCTGACACACACCAAAACCAAATTGCAAGTCTGAAATAAGGCATTCATAATTCACATGTTCCATGGCTTTGAGAAGTTGTATATTCCCAAAGAATGTTACATTGATCCAAGTTGGCAATTCAACTTCTCTTTCAGGAAATGCACAATTAGCTTTGGTAGTTCAGTAATCAACAGTCATATGAATTGACTATGCATTTATATTCAAGCTCTTACTCCTGCTAGCCAGATATGATTTTGAAGTAGAAACTTAGATAAGAAAGAATGGCTAAAACAGAGAAAGGGGTATATGTACATACGGGCACCAGAGCCACTGCAAGGGAAGCAAGGCTGAGTGTTGTCCCTCTTTGACTGCAAAAAATGAACCCATCACATTTCAAACAAAATACGAACAACCCAGAAACGATAAAATTACAAATTAAACCAAGTGATAAAACGAAATGAAGCTCACAGCATTGTTGATTTGGGACTCGTAAAACACTGGAATGCCTATCCCTACCGCCACGCTGACTAGTCCAACTGATAAAGCAGTAACCTGAATACAAGAATAAGAAGAAGAATTCTCATCATAATTATCACCAAACAACTGGGAGAGGGATTCAGAGAACATAGGAAATAGAAAAGGGGAATGAGAGGGACCGTATTAGCATCCATCTCAATCGCTCTGACAACGAGACGAGGGCGAGGGCGAGGGCGAGATTGAGCGCTGAAACTTCTTCTGGCGCAATTGGAAAAGGGAAATGATGATTTGAGAGAGCAGCATAGGAATGGGGATTGTAGACTTGGAAGCGAAGCTGCTGCAGTTGCTGCTACGGCTAATTGCATTTTGTTTTAGTTTATCAAATGGCTATGGCGGGTAATGAGAATGAATGAGGAAAGGAAGGAAGGAAGTAGTTCTGGTTGTCTGGCTTGAGTTCAGTGGCAGTGATTGCTTTGCTGTCCCCTTGCTCTATCCCACAACCACAAATTCCACGTACCTACCTGCGTTAAAAATTGAAACTTGTTATTTTTGTAAAGACGACCCAAAGCCCATTTCAACAATTGGGCTCGATGTTCAACTTTGGGCTTTCCGAAAAGTAATCTTTGAGCCTTCAACGAGACCTTTTGCATTTTCAAAATATAATTATAACTGGCTTTTATGCCCGCCTGTTGGCGGGCATACGCTTAAGACCTGTATATAATTTTAAGTATTATTATTAGGAAAAGTTATCTCTCCTAATCATAATCTCTAAGTCATACTCAATATATATCTAACCATTCAAATTACAAAAGCTCGTTGCTAGAGTCACCGATTTCATACAGTTAATGTTGAAATTTTTTTATTACGTGATTGGTTCTAAATAAAAAAAATCATGCAGTGATTAATAGATTATGGTGTTAAAAATACATGTTTTCGTATAAAAAATTATTTTAATTTTGAAAAAAATATAACACTCGACATATATATGCTACTATTATTGGACCTTTTTCACCTTATTGCTTTCTAACAAATTCTCCAATTATTATTTATTTATTAGAAAGGATTATTATTTTTAATTTAATTCTATATCACTGTTTGTTAAAGAAATAAATTATAATTTTAAATACTTAATATAGAATATCAAGTTTGAATATAGTTTGTTGGGCGTTAACGCCTATGGCCTAGGCGAATTCGCCTAAGCCCTAGGCGGATATACTCATATTTGTACATAGTTTGAATATGTATTTATTTTGGTACATAGTTTCATTTTTTTATTTATTATGGTGAAAACTCCATGTAACTCATTACAAAAGTAAAAAACATATAAACTGATGAGCTGAAGTGGTGTTTTATACATGTTTGTGATTAGGTGAAGAGGCTTGCAATTCACTTAGTCAAATTTTAGGTCATATTAAAATATCTACTTTTTACAAAATAAACTATGTGAACATTTAAATAAATAATTGCTACCTTTTTTGAAGGTACTAATCATCTCAAATACTTAGGTTTTAAAATTAACTCGATGAATATATATAAAAATAAATTTTACTATTTTTTTACGTAAAAAAATATTTTTTACCATATTAGAAGATATAGTAATTATAATCATCTCAAAGAGTAAGATTTGCATACATATTTTATTTGTGTGAGAGGATGGTTATTTTTAAAGTAGGCTCGACCAAACTAATACCTCACTTTTTAACTATACGAATTTTGGTGTAGTTATTCTTTATTGTTTTCCATTAAACTATACAAAATTATGCATAATTATTAAACTATGAGAGCATTCATACAAAAAGAATATGAGAGTCATTAAAAAATAAAAATCATTTGACAAACAGAAGAATGAGATAAAGATAAAGTATGTAGTTTGACAACAGTTCGGTTACAACCATACTCATCATTTTTCGGTTACAACCATAACCAAAAAATTAATTTTAAGGTTTAAACTTTGCATAATATATCACTTTTCAAATACTTATATTATTCAAATATTTTTTTTGGTATATCTCTAAAAAGGTAAAATACTTAGATAGTATAAGCATAAATATTGTAATAATAGAAATATTTTTAAATGAATTCAACTGACTGGTTTGGGTCCAGTTCAGATACTTCAATATCCATACCTACTCACTCATACCCACACATAATGATTTTCAGGGTTTACCCATACCCTAAAAATACTCGATCAACTCAAATTGTATCCTATTTGACCGGTTCGTGCTTTGGATGGATAACCATAATTACGATTATAATTATTATGCTTACAAAGGAGCAAATTACCATTATTTTTTAAATATAAATATCTTTAATACTGAACATTTCAAGGGGTTACTATATGCATGTACGTGTTGTTCATGGTTGAACAAAGATTGTTAGTTAAATTTCATGCTAGTGAGTAAGCAGATGTTTTAAATTATACATTGAAATATAAAATTCACTCATGTATAATATATGATGCAAAAACATGCATATATGGGGAATTATTAGAAAATCATTTTCTTAGCCTGTCTATTTGAGTATTTGTTCTCCTCATTTGACCATAGTGTCTTTCATTCCTTTGTTTTGTTATAATTAAAAATAATAATATTTTATCAAGATAACTTCGCAATATTTTTAGGGGCATTTTACCTTTTGAGATTTAAAAAATCATATATTTGATGAAAACTATGGTTTTGTGGTGTCTTTGAGTATATCATTTCTTTCATTGTAAAAAAAAAGAGTATATCATTTCTTTAAAAAAATTACTGTTTAGAATTTGAGTTTTTAGTAGTGTTCCTAAAATATGAAGAAATCAAAATCTAAGAAACGAAAGAAGAAAGACAATTGGAAAGCAATAGTCATTAAACATTTTAAAAAAATAGAGAAGAGAAAATAAACTAAGGAAACATAGTTAACTAAATGGGGTTGCAGGTCTTGGTATGATTGGATAGTGAATGCAAAAAATGTATAGTGAATATCTTATTTTACATAATTATATTTTTCACAAATTTGTACTCACCTATGTAAAAGTGATTGCATTTGAAATTTTAATTAACATAGTTAATTTTTTTCACAATTTTTAACGCTGTTAATAAATACATATAATTTATTCACATTCTTAAAGACGCATTTCAGAATTATGTATTCTCGAATATGAGTTTTTTCTAATGAAATTAGGAAATCCATAATTTTTATGAAACAATTTAAAATGAAGCATTCTATTGAATGAACACATTCAAGAATAATAAATTCAATATTTTTAAAATAAAGACCATGCTAAATTTATGATATTTTTAGGTGCTGAACTTTCAATAAATTTTGTGCTGCAAAGAAAAAAAATCAATAAATGTTATTTTATAATTTAAAGTGTGGGAGATACCTATTGAAATGTACTTTAATTGTTTTACTTTTTTTATTTTGTATACAAATACAGAAATTCATATTAAAAAAATGTGCTGGTAAGGAAAAATAATAGTAAAAATTATTACGTACTCTAAAGTCTAAATGATGAGGGGGAAGTTAAAATGTGAAAAAGTAATAGAACGTGGGGTAGTTTATTTGGAAATTTCCTTTGTTTGGGTTAGTTGTTATTAGAAAAAATTATAAAAAGAAAAGAAAAAATAAAATTCATTGATTGGTGAAAATCCCTACAGTCAAGGAGAGCAAGAATAAAAGAGGGGCTTTTTTATATTTGCATAATAATAATAATAGATTTTTTAAAATATAATTATATGAAATTTTAATAAAATTATATCATTTATTTTTGAAATAAATATACAACTGAAAATTCCAAATATATAATTGGTAATTTATATAATTAATAGAAACTAAAATTTCACCATTTCAAATTCACAATTTTTTTTGGGTAAATTAGTGAATTAAAGTATAAGAACTATTAACGCTTGATGATGATGGATTCGAGGGTGGACAATTGATGATGATAATTTCTGTAATTAGTGAATTAAAGGCAATTCACCCTACTGAAAGGGGGAGCTTCCCAGCGATACAATAGCATTTTTCAAGCATAAAATCATGAAGTTTTTCCGGCCCAAAAAGTGGAGGAAACTCAGAATTCTTCGCTGGCAAGTCAAGCTGTCAAGAGAATTTTTCAGGATGTGTACAAGAACTAAAGGCTTTCATTTAACTGAAACCATACAAAATAAATAAATAAAGCTAAATTTCTACCAAAAGAGACTAAAAGCAAAATATTATTATAATAATCAATTTTGGTGGTTGGGAGAGGATATGGGCTGCTTTGATTGTTGGGCCTTGATTAGAAAATAAGGAAAAACTATCATTTCTCATTTCATGTCGAAAAATGAAAAACTACCTCGGTGATTAATAAAATATGTACTACTTTAATATTGGGCCTAAATTAGAAAATGAGGCCCTTAAAACTATGGGGCCCTGTGCTGGAGGTCAGCCCAGCACAGGTTATTGGCCGGCCTTGGGCAGTGTTGAAATAATACACAAGATCACAACTGATTCAAAATCGCAAAATGAATCCAGGGTTAGCTGGTTCTTCTCGATCGTTGAGAATTAAACTTGATGGCAATTTCGATTGAACAAGTGAAGAGTAAAAAGGACAATAATGAAATTTTGCATTGGGCTTGGTACGATACTAAACGCAGTGATACTCCCTTTACTCCGCACGCGAAACCATAACTACTAATTGACATGGGATTCTGACTCTCGTCAACGAGACTCACTCAACTTGAAACGTAAGAACTCGTGATCAGAGAAATCGGCCAGAGACGGTAAATGACAGAGGAATACACAATTTTAACGTGGTTTGATAAACAAGGCTTATCTACATCCACGTCTCTAGCAAAGCTCGAGAGAGTCACTTGTATTAGGATGATTCAACACCAAGATTCACAGACGAATCTTGTATTACAATAGTTCACACGCACAAATCGAATTCCTCGCAGATCACACTTTTGAGCCACCCATTCATTGGCATGTCTGACTCTTACACATATCTCAGGGATATTGTTGGTAGTCCTCACTCCCTAAGTAGATCTTTATTGATTTAATGCTTTCTATCTTACTATCTACGGACGAAAAAAACTATCTCAGTTAAAAAATAGTAAAAATATAATACGTAAAGTAGTTAAACTTTAAAAGAGAATGTCATGAATTTGAACTCGTACATAATTTAACCATAAAAATAATGATGGGTAATACAAACCATGCTTGTTGGAGATTTTTTTTTTGTTTTTTTGTTTTTTTGATGCTTGTTGGAGATACAATCCAATAATAATGCTATATAATTTGAGTGGTGGTCCTTCTCTTCTCTTGTAAAGCCAACATATATAGCCTTGCTTGCAATGGACTCAACAGCACAACTTCCTGCATGCTTTATTTAACTGACCAAAGCCACGCAGCCTTATCTATTTTTCTTTTATTTAATTAATCTCTTATCCCTCGACTCTTATCATGAAAGCAAGATTGAAGAACTCTGAACCTCACTTTTGTCAAGACTAAAGAGAAAGGGACACGAATTAAAAGTGCCTGGATTAGTGATGAACAATAGACAAAGATACAGCAAACATCTTACTCATTCTCATTTGTTGCTTTACGATGATTGTTTGTTATTCGTAATTTAGATATTTTTCATAAACCACCAAAGAATAATAGGGTTGGGAATCATTTTCCTCATATAATAGTAATAATTGAATCACATGCAAATAGTTAATCCGCTTTTATTTGTCCAGCGGCCCGGAACTTTACCACTGGAAGTTTCATTAAAGTTGCTTGGGCCACCATTGGACCAAAATGTGTCCTCGCAGCCCTATAACACAATATATGGGATTTATTGACCGTGTGCCTTCGCGTGGCTTACGAGCCATGGCTTACTCGAGTCATGACTTATTATAGACCTCAGAATGTTGCTGGTTATTAAGTGAATAAGATTTTTCATTGTCATATATGTCCTTCTGCTAAACAAAGTCATGTCCAATTTCCTGATAGTATTAGTCATGTTGAGAAATGTTTTGATTTGATGCATATGGACATATGGAGTTCTTACTCTGTTGCCTCAATGGGTGGTCATGGGTATTTTCTCACTATTGTTGATGATCATAGTAGATATACATGGATTTGTTTGATGAAATCGAAATCTGAAGTAAGGTCGCTTATAGTTGATTTTGTTGCTATGATCCAAAATCAGTATGACTCTTAATCAAAACTTTTCGAACTGATAATGGTTTAGAGTTTAAAATGAATGATTTCTATAAAACTCGAGGAATTGAGCATCAAACCATGTGCGTGTATACGTCCCAACAAAATGGACGAGTAGAGCGCATGCGTAGACAGATTTTAAATATGGCTCGTACTCTCCTTTTTTAATCCTCTCTACCTACAACTTTTTGGGAATTGGAATTTTCTAGCACATTTTATAATTTTATGTACTGTCATTAGCCAAATGCGCAATGTGATTGGTAGCCAGCGATGCGCCTGCCAGCCAACTTTTGCTGTCGTCTGCCTCAGTTGATGGGGGTTAGGGTTTCTTCATCCCCAGCCAGCGATGCGCTGGCTGGGACTGACAGCGCATCGCTGGCTGGGACTGAAGAAACCCTAACTCACTCATTTTTAATATAAAACCCCCTTCAAAATGCAGTTTTTCACCACACCTCTCTCAAACCCTGAACTTAGAATTTCAAGCAGCCAGCCATTATCTACCAAGCTCGGAATATGGCGTTCTTCACCCGTGGCTCTGCCAGTCGCAATAAGAGTAAGTGAAATTTGTGTGGTGTTCACCTCATCTTATTTATGCTTTGAACGAATTAGTCTTGCGGATGGAATTAGTCTTGCGGATGCTTTGTACTAATTACTGTTGTTGTGTAGTGACAGATGTTGAGAGGGTAATGCACAAGTTGAAGAAGCTGGAGGAGGACTTGTTCGTGTATGAGGCAAGTGTGGTTAACTGCTGGTGCAACTTAAGGGCAACCAGATCCGTTGACTGAGGGATTTGGAACGCTATTTCAGCTGCCCTCGTGAGAGAAATGTAGAACAAGGCCCCAAATTCTATTTCGTGCATTTTCCTAGTTCTCAAAACCCTCTAAGTTTGTTTTCTGATCTGTAGGACAAGGGGTGTGGTTATTTGAAAAATTGGAGGTGCGGGAGGCCGTGGATGTTGTGATTAGGGAGAAGGACGAAATCATTCGGGCAAATGACAAACAACTTGTTCGAGCGAATAGGGAGAAGAATAACATCATTCGGGAGAAGGACAAAATCATGACCAATATTAGTCACAGTTTCTTAAGAATCGTGACGAAATTAGTCACAGTTTCTTTAGAACCGTGACAACTTAGTCACGGTTCACAAATCTGTGACTAATCATCAATTTTCTTGTAGTGTCATGCTATTCAGCTGATCAATAGGTTGCCTACTCCTTTCCTTCATAATAAAACTCACATAGAAATCCTAACCACTAAGGTAACATCATATGATCATCTTTGTGTGCTCGGATGTCTCATGTATTCTACCATTTTGTGTCCAAGTCGTTTAAAGTTTGATTTAAGAGCTTCGACTTGTGTTTTTCTTGGTTTTCCTACTAGAACAAAGAGATATTTCCTTTATAATCTGCGTAGCATCCAAGTGATAATTTCAAGAGATGTTATTTTTCACGAGTCTCTTTTTTCCTTGCGATTCTCAAAGAATTTCTCAACCATTCAGAGAATATCTTTCAAGTTAGTGACTTGTTTCGTGTCTATACATTGCAAAGAAAGCAACCAGAAATTAAAATAAGAACTGCAAAATGCCTTGTCATTGCTTCAGTTTTAGAAATGTAGATTTTTTTTTTTGGATAAAAGTGGGTTGTATTATATACGAAAGAAACAGGAGCCAAGCAATGGAGGCTTGACTGGGACTGTACAAGGATGATAGCTGGGAAGCTGCACGTCACACTGAACCAGGCAAACAAAACAGAGAGTCATGGTAAAAGAAACAAAACATGCTGTAGCCGTCAGTCGAAACCACAGACTAACGAAGAAAAAACAAAACAGGGATTTAGTAGACTAGTCCCACGCCAAAACCAAAACCAGATGCCTTCAACCATTGTCGAATACTAATCTTCTCCAGATTCGGTGTTGGTCGGCGGAGAGGCGTTTAGCTATCAGCAGCCAATCGCCAATAGAAAACCAAATTTTTCGAACCAGCGACGAGGGAGAGGAGAGGTTGTCGTTGAAGATCCGACCGTTCCTCTCTTTCCAGATGAACCAAAAAACAGAATGCATAACGGCCTTCATGGCAGGAACGAAACTAGAATCACAGTTCATACCTTTCCAAGCCGAGATGAAACCCACCATCTCAGGAAAGAAGGGTCTGTGGATGGAAAGCTTTGAACTGAGAAGGTTCCAAATCCTTGAGGCAAAAGCACATTGGAGAAAGAGATGATCAACTGTTTCTTCGCAGCGTAAGCACATCACACATCTATTTGTGAAGCTGAAACCTTTGCGTTGTAAGTTGTCAATAGTGGCGATCCTTTTATGAAAGACTCTCCAACAGAAACTCGAAATCTTGGGAGGAATGAAAGATTGCCAAATCACATCAGAAGGGAAATTGTGGAGACCTGTGAATTTTGAAGCATTTAACTCTTTTCTCAGGGAGGCCACAGTGAAATGCCCCTTTGAGTGGAGGGACCAAGAAATGGAAGTTGGGCCTTCTGTCACAGTGGTTCGGGGCACCAAAGCGAGGAAAAGAAGCAGCTCGTACCATTCTTCGAGTGCTCCTCCCCTAAGATCAAAACGGAGAGGGATCGAACAAAGCCACCTGTCAGAAAAAGAGCACACATCAGAAAGACGAGTGTCCAAGGATTGGGGGGCGGCCGCAATCCTTGGGAACAAAGAAACAAGCCTCACCCAGTAATCGTACCAAAAAGAACATAACCCCCCCGGATCAATTAAGTCGTAAGTCCAGAATAGAGAACCCATAGAAATCACTCCTTTCCACATCGAACAACCGGCTGAGTTAAATCTCCAGGTTGGGCTCCAATTGGAAGGGCCGGTGCCGCATTTTGAGGTAATTAAGATCCTCCACCAAGCTGACCTTTCAGTGGCATACCTCCAATGCCATTTACAGAGGAGAGCTTTGTTAAGAATCTTCAAGTCTTGTACTCCAAGTCCACCTCTTGCTTTGGCACTTTTAATGGTGTCCCAGTTAATCCAATGAAGCTTCCTTGACTCTAAATTCCCCGACCATAGAAAACGTTTTTGTAAACTTTCCAATCTAGCAATCACAGAGTTTGGAGCTTTAAGGAGGGACATAAAATAGACCGGAAGTGATGAAAGCACACTCTTGAGAAGAGTGATGCGGCCGCCGAATGATAAGAAGCGAGCTTTCCAGGTTTCAAGCTTCCTTTCCATGTTGGCGATAACTGGGGCACATAATGCGGCAGAGGAACCTCTATAACCCAAGGGAAGACCAAGATATGAAGAAGGGAGTTGTTCCAACTGGCAGCCGAAGATGGAGGCTAAAGAAAGTGGGTTCTGAACTGATCCAACCGCAAACATAGCCAATTTGTGAAAATTGATCTTGAGGCCGGAGATGCTTTCAAAACATATTAAAGTAGCTGCCAGATAACGGACCTTCCCTTTCGAAGCCCCGCAGAAGACAAGAGCACCATCGGCATAAAGAATGTGGTTAACCTGGCTTGTCCTACCAAGCTCGTCCATGTAGAAACCGGTGACCATGTTCTCCTCTTGAACCCAGGTGAGCATTTTTTAGAGAATCTCCATGACAATGATAAACAAAAGGGGGGAAAGAGAATCACCTTGCCTAAGGCCTTTGGAGCTTGCGAAGTAACCAGAAGCTTCTCCATTTACCAGAATGGAGAATCGAGCTGTGGAAATGCAAGATCTAATCCAAGTCAACCAAGTGTCTCCGAATCCCATCGTTCCCAAAACAGTGAGTAAGCAATTCCAGTTTACATGATCGAAAGCCTTTTCAATGTCTAATTTGAAAATCAAACCGGAGTTGCCAACTATATTACTTCTGAGTTTGGAGTCAAGAAGCTCATTGGCAATGAGGACGGCGTCGAGAATTTGTCTTCCATGGACAAAAGCACATTGCTGAAATGAAATAACATGGGCAATAACCTTCTTAAGTCGTCCTACAAGCAGCTTGGAAATAATCTTGTAAACTCATCCAACGAGGCTAATTGGACGGAGATCACGGAATTCCTCGACCGCCTCGATCTTGGGAATAAGAGCAATGAAAGTGCTGTTAGTGCAATGCGGCATGAAGGAGGAAGAGTGAAAATCCGAAATAGCTCCACAAATTTCATCTTTGATAGCGATCCAATTCCTCTTGAAAAATTGAAGAGAAAGCCCATCAGGCCCTGGCGATTTGTTGCCTTCACAAGAGCGGATTACTTGCCAGATCTCTCCAGGGAGAAAGGGAGTAATGAGGGCCGCCACGTCCGATGAGGAGATTGATCCAAAATAGAGGAGACTCAGAAAAGACCTAAAAGGCAGAGGCTCAGAGTATAAGTTTTCATAGAAACGAATAGCTGCAAGCGCAATCTCCTGTTGGCCCTGAACCTGAAAACCGTTAACCCAGATCTGTTTCAACTCATTCCTTCTTCTCTTCGCATTTGCGACTCATTGGAAAAAGTGCATGTTACGATCCCCGAGAGATAACCAGTTTTCTTTTGCTTTTTGGTGCCACGCAATCTCTTCAAAATTCCAAAGAGACTCCAAGCGACATTTGAGGGAAATCCTTCTAATTCTGCCCGCTTCGGTTAAAACCTAGTTGCCGTTCAGGCTGTCAAGAGTATCAATCTCTGCAATGCATTCAACAATCTCAAGCTCAACTTTCTTGAAGCAAACCCAATTCCATGACTTCAGATCCCCTTTGAGTAGTTTAAGCTTTTTCCCCAAATTCAAGAGAGTCTTTGAAAGAAGAGGATTTGAGGACCAGAAGGAGATCAACCATGGTTCGAAGGAGGCATGTTATAGCCACATGTTTTCAAACTTCCAAGGTCTTCTAACCTTAATCAGATGACCACATTCCAGAACCAAGGGTTTGTGATCAGAGCAGGTGCGTGCTTTTGATGTCAATCGATAACCCGGGAAGTGCATCTCCCAGTCAAAGGAGACGAAGACATGATCGATACGAGATTGGGAAGGAGATTCTCTGAAGTTTGTCCATGTAAAGCGTGAGTCCAAAAGAGGAATTTCGATTAGCTCACAATCGGCACACCAGTCGTTGAATTCATTTCTATATGATGCTCTGGAGGACACACCTGAAGGCTCCTCAGGGAAGCGAATCATGTTAAAATCACCAAGAACACAAATAGGCAGAGTCCACCAGCTGACCAAATCCAAGGATTTCAAAACCGTACCGGATACCATACCGGATAGGCCAGTGGTATGAGGTTTGATGGTTCAACCGTGGTTCCATACCGGCTAAATCGTTTAGAACCGCTTATAATATTAATTTAAAAATAAATATTAAATTTAGTAGTATAATACCGGACCGGTTAAGTATTGACTAATTACCGAAAAATACCGGTGCTATAAAGTTGACAAATAGTAAGAGAAAAGTACCCAGGGAAGTTAAAGGAACGTAATTCGGAACAAAAAAAAACAAAAACAAAACATGGGGTAAACTTACAGACTTGAAAGTTAGAAGCTCGGAAACGTCTCCTGACATTCTTATCAATCATCCAACACTTGAATCTCAAAAGTGAAGTATTTCTTCAAGTTCTTCACAAGCATGACCAAGAAAGGGAGTTTAATACCAAGGGTGGCATTAGGGTCAACAGAGCAGGTAATGTAAGCAGACTGTATCTTGGATCCAATAATTTCTAGCACATCTGACTGTATGTCTTCATCATGAGGCCGCACAAATAAATAGTGATCATAAGTTTAACCATGACTTTTAAAAACTTTAACATTAGAGTTCAGACTCAAAGTTCAATGAAAATTCAAATTTCAGTACAATACGAATGCAAACAATAACGTTCATAGTCCACAAAATCCAACATCTACTATAAAGTTCTATACCAACACATGGTTAATATCATCACGGAAGTCCAAACGTGCTAGTGTCTTCATGACTAACTCCTCCCAACCCAAGTCCGAAGTCTACATCCACATATGGCTCACCTTCTTCTCCTGCAAGATCTTGCTCAAATGAATCAATGTCAAGATCTGGAGGTGGTGATGCTCCATCACCCTCAACTACCCAATCAGAAACAGCACCAATCGATGCATAATCAACCGGGTCATAGGTATCTTTCTTCTTGGTATAATACTCCCTACGCAAACATGAAAGCACATATGTAATTACTAATTAGTTTTACTATAATTCTTATGGGTAATGCAATATTCTAAACTAAATTATTTGACATACCTATGCTTCAAACGCATGTTGTAGTGCACAAAGACTAAGTCACTCAATCTCTTGTGCTCCAACATGTTTCTTCTCTTTGTATGGATTCTTTCAAATACACTCCAGTTCCTCTCGCAACCAGAAGATGCAGCAGTTTGACTAAGAATACGAATAGCTAATTTCTGGATGATTGGAGTATCTTTCCCAAACCAATCCCACCACTTAGCTGCAACCAAAGGATCAAACAAATACAAAGATCTTGTATAAGATAATGCAATCAATAATAATGGTAACAATGCAATTCAATAATACATGTAAACCATATATGAATGAATGAACTTCAAATTACCTGGTTGTTGTGTTTTTGCTCCATCCACAGCTATTTTTCTCCCAAAACCTCCTTGGCGATCTTTGTACAATGACAACTCCTCCAATGCTCTAGTCGAATCAGAACATAGATGTGAATTATCAATTAGGTTAAGCATAGCATGTTAACATGCTTTGAATTGTCAAAGTCCTCTGAATACATGAAGGCTGGATTGAAGAAATAAGCACCAACAACAAATCACTATTCAAGTGTTTATCCCATCTTTCATCAAGAATTTTCGTGTAACACATGTATCGTGCCTCCACATTGCCACATATTGCCTTCACTACCTTCTCAACCCTTCTGTAATGCCACCAAAACGCCTAAAGCTCTAAACAACCCCAAAACATTTATTTAATATTTGTTTCTTGATTTCTTGTTTCTGCAGATTCACAAAGTCACAATTTCAGTACAAACTCCAAGTCAAAGTGTCAACACTCAACACTCAAAAGCTATATATTATACATTGACTTTAAAGTATGGAAAATCAGACGCTAGCTATTTGACTATTTCTGGTTTCTTCAGTCAACCACTATTTCTGGGTTCTTCACTCAAACTCATAATTCTTTAGTCAATCACTATTTGACTATTTTTTGTTTCTTCAGTCAAGCGTTGTTTCTAAATAGCTCATAAATTAAATATCGTGATACATAGTTACAGTAGGAACCGAAGAAAAAGAAATCAATCCGTACTTTCGATGGATGAAACTTCGATGTGGAACTTCGACGTAGAGCTTCGGACGGAAGTATCGGACGAAATTCAGCGGGTGGAGTGGACCACCGTCGACTCAACTGAGCTTCGTTGATAGAGTGGACCTCGGACGGACGAACTTCGTTGATGGAGTTGGACTAGGCTCGGAGATCAATCATGAACAAACGGAGAGTTGGAGAGTCGGAGAGTCGGAGAGTCTGAAACTGCAAGTCTAAACTCTAATGAAATTAATTAATTAAAAAAATAAACAAACCCTACCCCCACAATGAATCGGAGAAATCAAATGTGCTTACACCATTGACCAATCAGATTGATTCCATAAAATAATTATTCATTAATTTAAAGCACTTACTGTGCGTTTTTTATGGAGGAAATAGCAATTAAAATCATTAAATATCATACCGCCGGTTGGGTGGATTTCGGGCGGTCAGACCGGTTAAAGTAATAATACCGGGTTGAACCGGAAAATACTGGAAACGACCAGATTGCAGCATGTCGGGCCGTTTTCCTGTCCGGTTCCCAGTTCAACCGGTTGAACCGCCGGTACGGTCCGATATTTAAATCATTGACCAAATCTCGTAACTCATTCAAGAAGATCAACTTTTCTGAATGATCGCACGGGCCATAGACGTTGATTAAGCACCATCGAAAGTCATCCGCTATGCACCTAAAAATGGTAACGAGAGCAAAAGAACCAACCCATTCACCTTCTAATTGGAAAATAGAGTTTAGCCAGCAGGTGAGGATTCCCCCAGCGGCTCCCACAACAGGTTTGTAAGACCAATTCCAATCCGTTGAACCGGTGAGGCCTCTAATGGTCGACATATCAATAAGCTCTTTCTTAGTTTCTTGGAGGAAAATAAGAGAAGGATTAAAATTATTGTTTCTCTGTCTTAATCTGAATCTCTTGTCGGACATACCGAGGCCCCTCACATTCCAACAAAGCAAATTAAAATTCATAATCGACAAGGTGGGGTGGAACACACCTTTCACACCGATTTTTCCGGGGACCTGTGATAATCAAATCCGCACTCGCTCCAATTCGACGAAGCTCCAGCTTTGAGGAGGATCTCGGACGAGAGCTGGTGCGTCTCTCAATGACCGCTTCACAAGTCAAAATGGCAGCGCCGTTCCTTCTGATAAACTGCCTTCGAAGTTTAGCCCAATCACCTTGGCCACCTCAACTACTGTAGATCTCAGAAGAGAGTCCTCTAAAAAGTTTAAAGATTCAGGACGAGGATAAGAGAGGGAAAAGGGAGTCGGGGTCATAGGTTCTAGTGACGGGGGGGGGGAGGTGGAGAGTTAAGGTAAAGGTGAGCTGAGTGAAAGGCGGAGGGCGAGGACACGTGTGGGGAGGTTGGTTTGGAAAAGGAGGGGCACGGTTTTGGGCTGAGAGGGTAATGAGTTTGGGAAAAGGAGAGAGGTTTTGAAACAAATTCCAAACAAATCTTAAGGGGGAAAGTAGGAGCGGGCCCAATAGACAAACTAAAATCCCGGCCCGAAAGGCGTAACAGTCCAGAACATAACAGGGCAATATCAGATTGATGGGAATTGGACGAGGAGGAGATGTAAATGCCCTCGTCCTTGTGGAGTCGAAAACCAACGAAACATCTATCAGATCGAGGTGACAGAAGGGATATGACAGATGTGCTTGCAGCCTGACACAAATCTTTTGGATAAAAGGTGGGAACCTCAGTTTCCTCGGGAGTCGTGCTTACATCTCGAGAAGAGTGACCAACCTCAATTGACGGAACGTCGACAACGATCTGATTGAACAGCACCGAGGGCGGGGGGCCGGAATCTGTGACTGCCGAAGAGGGAGCTGAGCATTGGGGATCCATCGTGACACTGATACGAAGGCCCGTGGAAAGTTGAGGGAGTGGATCAGGAGAGAAAAAAATGCTAGTCTTTCGCTTTGGGTTCCAGTCGGGATCATAACCCGTCAGAAAACTACAGACCCGCGAAGGTGGTGGTGAATCCAGCTCCGCCCTGACTGTAAAGACAAAGCCCTCAAAGCAAATGGGAATCTCCTCGGGGATACTTCCTTTCAACTTGAAGCAAATCCAGACAGAAGAGAGTGAGTCCCCTTTCTCAAAGCTAATAAAATGCCCGCACACATCTCCCAACTGCCGAAAGAGAACGGAGGACCTTAGATGGAGAGGAATTCCTATGATAGTCACCCAAGCCACATCATTTGTTAAGAGCACTCCTGATCGACCTGCTTCCGGGATCCATTTATCGAACTATATCACAATCTTGCCGAAAAGCCAACGATCGAGAGCAATGATGCGTTTGACCTTGTCGGCCGAGCCACAGAAGAGGAGCCACAGACCATCGCCTAGCTTCCGAAAATCTGCCTCTAAATGTGATGCCCAATTTCGGTGAGCCCAACGTCGGAAGGTGGGCCAATCAATGCAATCCGAGGTGAGGAAACGAAAAACTAGACAGCGCTCAAGGTGAGCACGGCGGTCGGCGATTCCATCCTCTTTGACGGTTATACCTGGCAAAACTCCAATCTGAGTAATCTCACATCTGCTCTGATCCGAAAAAGGAGCTTTCTGTAATTTGGTTGGAATATTTACCCACACCCAACCGTGTGCATAGAGGAATATATTTATAGAATCGGGGAATTACACAAAAGGTAGGAGATAATTACAAATAATAAATACAAATATTCTAATTAATATGAACATCCTTATCACCCTCCCACAAGCCAATGGCGGGACAGACAGTGAGCTTGTGTCGAAGCATCGTGAAGCGTGGTGCTGGTAAAGGCTTTGTGAGGACATCGACAATCTGATCTTTTGTTGATATGTAAGCTATGTGAAGGTGTTTGCTTGCGACTCGTTCTCTGACAAAGTGGAAGTCAATCTCCAAATGCTTTGACCGAGAGTGAAACACCGGATTCTTCGAAAGGTAGGTGGCGCTAATATTGTCACACCATACCGTCGGGGGTTGCTGTAGAGGGAACCCGATTTCTTTGAGTAGCGATGTTAGCCATATCGCTTCGCATGAAGCTCCCGCCATTGCGCGGTATTCAACTTCTGTGGACGAGCGTGACACCGTCCGTTGCTTTTTGCTCGTCCATGAGAAAATATTTGGACCCAGGTAGGTGACATAGGCTCCGGTTGACTGTCGGTCTGTCGTGTCGCCCGCCCAGTCAGCATCTGTGAAGACAGATAAATTATGAGAGGCATGTTTGCGTAGAGTAATACCATGGAAAAGCGTCCCCTTGAGATATCGTATAACTCGCTTCAATTGGACCCAATCCGAGGTGGTCGGTGCATGCATGACTTGCGAGAGCTTCTTCACCGCATAGGATATGTCCGGTCGAGTCATCTGTAGGTATTGCAAACCTCCGAGTAATTGGCGGAAATCCGTAGCTCGATCAAATGGGGTGTCGTCCACCGTCTTGGGTTGGTAGTAGGGCGTCGCGACGGGGTTGGCATCATGGAGTCCGGCCTTGACAATCAGCTCTTTCGTGTACTTTGTCTGACATAGGTGAAGGCTGGACTCCGTGCGCTTTACTTCAATACCCAAGAAATAGCTTAAGGCTCCAAGATCCTTAAGCTGGAATTTCTTCGCCAGCTGCTGAATGATGTGGCGGACATGGGCAGCCGATTCTTCGGTGATGATTATGTCGTCTACGTAGATCAAAACAATAAGTGGTGAGGGGTGAGTAATATAAAACAGGGAATGATCAGTTTTTGACCCTTCAAACCCGAGCTCGTGGAGGGCATCTCGGAGACATGAGAACCATGCTCTTGGAGCTTGTTTTAACCCGTAGAGAGATTTGCGGAGACGGCACACTTGGTGAGGTCGTGTTGGGTCCACAAAGTCGGGTGGTTGAACCATGTAGACTTCCTCGTCAAGTGTTCCATGCAAGAAGGCGTTAGAAACATCTAATTGGTTTATTTCCCAATTTCTTGAGACCGCAATAGATAAGATTAGACGTATAGTTGCGGGTTTAATTACCGGGCTAAATGTCTCTGTGTAGTCCAACCCTTCTTGCTGGTGGTATCCTTTAGCTACTAGGCGTGCTTTGTATCGTGCTACCATCCCATCTGGATTCCGTTTGATACGGAATACCCATTTGTTACCAATCGGACGCTTGTGTGGAGCTGGCGGCTCGAGAGTCCAAGTGTTGTTATGGAGGAGAGCATTAAATTCTTCGTGCATGGCTTCTCGCCACTCTTTTCTTGGGAAGGCTTGCGTGTAGCAAGTGGGCTCCACGTCTGCTTTTGCTAGTTGGACACTGAATGTACGTGGCTTTAGGCTTCCCGTACGGCTTCTCGTGACCATGGTATGAGTTGAACTACTCGGCGACTGATGATGTGTCCCTTGGTGAGTTATGAGAGGTGGCTGTTGGGTTTGGCCGAGCAATGGTTGCGTGGCAGTAGGTGTTGGTTGGAGAGGCTGGTTTATGGGCGGCTGGGAATTATTTGGCACAGCAGGTGGCGGCAATAGCAGTGGTGTAGGGAAGGAGCCGGAGGGTGTAGTAGGTGGTGGAGAGGACTCGAGTACCGAGGGCACCTGAAATGGGAAAATAAGTTCATCAAATATAACATGCCGAGAGATATGAACCTTAAAGGTAGTCAAGCTTAAGCAAAAATATCCTTTATGTTGCAAGCTATAACCAAGAAAGACACAAGGCGCGGATTTAGGCTCGAGTTTATTAGCCGCATATGGTTTTAACCAAGGAAAGCATAGGCAACCAAACACTCGTAGAGACATATAATCCGGATTAGAACCAAACAAACAGTGATAAGGCGTGTCATGCTCCAACACAGCCGAAGGTGTCCTGTTGATTAGATAGACTGCCGTCCGGAAGGCATAGGTCCAGTATTGCAGAGGCAGCTTCACCTGATGAAGCAATGTACGGCCCATTTCAGTCACGTGACGGTGCTTACGTTCAACACACCCATTTGCTCAGGAGTGTACGGGCATGAACTTTGACAAATGATTCCTTCCTTGGACAGATATTGTGCTAGCTTCTGATATTCACCACCCCAATCTGCACGAAATGTTTTTATAGGTCGTCCGAAATACTTTTCCACCATTGTACGAAAAGTAATGAAAGTCTGCAGGAGGTCAGAGCGATAACGAACAAAGTATAGCCAACAGTACTTGCTGTAGTGATCATAAAACAAGATATAGTAACGAAAATTATCAACTGAATCAACTGGTGACGGCCCCCAGACGTCACTGCAAATCAAATCCAAAGGTCCAGTAGCACGATAAACTGATAAAGGGAAAGGTTGTTTGTGCATTTTGCCTACACAGCACTCTTGACAAATAGATGAAAGACGTTTATTAGAGAAATCGATATCCGACGAGCGTAGCATCCTCTTAACACTCTCCAGGTTTGCATGACCCATGCGCTTATGCCACGTGGTTAGCGTTGCAGTATTCGCCTTTGGCCGCACTCGATGAAGGAGCGAGAGAGGCAAGCTGTATAATCCATCCTTACTCCGGCCTTGGTATAGTATCCTGTGACTGATCAGATCCTGTACGCACACCCATTGCCCATAAAAAATAATAGCCAGATCATTATCACGTGTTATGGCACTGATAGACAAGAGATTTTGACAAGAATTTGGAACCAGTAATATATCATCAAGCGTTAGAACAGTTCCATCCAAATATGAAGTAGCACAACCAGTATGAGAGATAGGAACGAGATTACCATCGCTAAACTGAACTTGGTCCGTGCCTCGGTACTCGGTGTGAACGGCAAGGTTGGCTAGGTCGTTGGTAAGATGATGGGTAGCTTCGGAGTCTAGGGTCCAAGTGTTGTGTGGGTGAGGTGTCATGTGGCTGGTGTAGTGGGCTTGAGGAGGCGGTGGTTGAGTTTGGCGAGGCGAGGGACACATCCGGAAGTGATGGCCGAACCCATTACAGTTGAAACACACCATGGGACAGTTGGATAGCTGCTGCGGTGGCGGCTGGTAGGTCGGCTGAGGCGGCTGCTGAGCCCTCCGAAGCTGTGGCGGCTGGTAGGCCATGGGAGCACCGTAGCGAGGCTGCTGACCATATGAATCTCGGCCCCTCGGTCGGCGGCCTCGAGGCCGGGTATTGGATGACTGAGCCGAGTAGTTTGCCTGAGGAGCTAACATGGCAGCGGCCTCATCCATAGCAAGATCGGTTTCCTCCGAGAGAAGCAGGCCGTGTAGCTCAAGGAAGCTCACCGGCTCGGAATGATTGTTGAGGGCACGAATCAGTGGGCGGTACTGCGTGGGCAGACCGCGGTTGACTTGAAAGACAAGTTCAGAGTCAGGAACCGACTCCCCGAGCGCCTTGAGCCGATCGGCGAGTCCCTTTGCTTTCTGTAAATATTCAGAAATAGAATCATTATTCAATTTCAAATCATGCAACTGGTTACGTAAGGACCTGATTTGGGATGGACTCCCGGTGCCGAAAGCCGTGGCTAGGGATGTCCACGCCTCTCGAGCCGTCTGCACTCCAACAAGGGTGTGAACCACCGACGGAGACAGCGAGTGTATGAGCCAACCAAGGACAAGCTGGTCCTGGCGATGCCACTTGACGAAGTCAGCCGAGACTCCACCTTCTGCCGTCGTGCGCGCTGGGGCGACGGAGGTGTCGTCAACATGGCTGATGAGATCGTAACCAGCAAGGAACGGTTCGATCTGAAGCTTCCATAAAATGTAGTTGCTTGCATCAAGTTTGATTGGGAGTTGGGAAGGCGACGCAGGTAGGGTTTTACCAGCGGACGCCATGGAAGAAAGAGGAAAGAAAAAAGGATAGCGGCGGCGGCTTGAAAAAAAGGGTTTTCGGCTAGGGTTGGCCGAATTGAGAGAAGAGAAAATTAGATTTGGGCTCTGATTACCATGTAATTTGGTTGGAATATTTACCCACACCCAACCGTGTGCATAGAGGAATATATTTATAGAATTGGGGAATTACACAAAAGGTAGGAGATAATTACAAATAATAAATACAAATATTCTAATTAATATGAACATCCTTATCACTTTCGACCACTTGTGCAAAAGTTTTGACATGGGAGGTAAAGCCTCCTGTAACTAGGGGTGGCTATTCGGTTAAATTCGGTCAAACCGAACCGAATTCGGTCGGTCACCAATTTCGAGTTCGGCTGAAACCTGGGACCGTGACCGTGACCAATTTGAATTCGGTTTGACCGTGACCAAATTCAAATCGGTCACGGTTCACTGAGAAACCGGCGATTGACCGAGTTCCATCTCTTTCGCCGGCGCCGCTACCAAGTTCGGACGGCAAGACGTCGTCGTTGCTTGGTGGCTTGGGGAGTGTAGAGTATGGCCGTATGGGAGCAAAGAAGAAGGAGAAGATCGAACAGATCTGAAGTAGAAGAAGAGAGATCTGAAGAAGAAGAAGACGATAGCACTCGATTCCCCAATCGAATCTAGGTTTCTGGGTTTCGAATCTAGGTTTCTGGGTTTCGAAGGACACGATAGAAGACGATAGCGACCTCAATCGAATCTAGGTTTCTGGGTTTCGAATCTATGTTTCTGGGTTTCGAATCTGCCGTTTTCTAGAGAAGAAGAGGGGTTGTTGTGGAGGTGGAAGAAGAACAACGGATATGAAGAAGGAGAAGAAGAAGGAAGAAGGAGGAGAAGAAGAAGGAGAAGAAGAAGGAAGAAGGAGGAGGAGAAGAGAAGGAGAAGAGCGATGGGTGCTGCAGCTGTTAGTTTTCGATGGGTGCTACAGCTGCTGGTTTCGATGGTTGGTTCCAATCTGAGAAGAAGAAGAAGAAGAAGGAAGAAGAGAAGAAGAAGAAGAAGAAGAAGAAGAAGAGTCGGAGCAGCAGCCTAGGAATCGGCAGGCAACAATCAATTCGGTCAAATCGGCTAATTTGGTCAATGACCGAATTAGAGGCATGTAACCGATAGGTTGAATCCTATAACCGCAGCCGATTTCGAATTCCCAAATTCGGTTAATCGGTGACCGAAACCGATTTGAAATCGGTCTGAAATCAGTTTGACCGAAAACCGAAACCGAAACCGAACAAGCCACCCCTACCTGTAACAGGGGAAGTAGGAGGAGGAGGAAGAATTCCCAATGAGGCTATCCAATTCCGAGTTAACTAAAGAAAGAGCGACCAACTTGCGGAGTCGGAGTCGGCAGGCACTAGGACAAAAAAGGATTTGTCCTTAACAGAGGAGAAATCGCAGGAGCTCGGGAATCTCCAACCATTCTGAGACGCAACCTGGAGAGCGTGTTCCAACCAAACCAGAGAAGCACTATCAAGGAAGACAAAGTGTGAAAGGTGATCCCTAGAAACTACTATCCTGCAAATCGAACCGAAACAGCCATCAGAAGCTTCGAAGACGATCATTGAGTTCCTAATCTGGAGCGTACGGCTACATTGATCCTGTGACAAAACCTCCCAGAAGCACTCACCCCCTTCTCACTATAACTCCTACCACTAACCTATTTCTCTCTGTAGACCTAAAACTCTCTTTCATCCTCTCTCTATTCAAGTCTGTTTTAGAAATGTAGATTAGAATAGAGCTGAATCTATTGATGAACATTTATTCGATAAACAATATTCGGTGAGACTCAATAAAAGAAGATGAAAATTCGTAAGCAATGAACATATCATCCTTACACCAACTCTTATTTGTTAAGGAAACTTACTCCATCCCTTTGTTTTTTAGTCTTTTTTTTAAGTAGATTTGTATGGACCTTTTACTACAATTTTTTTATGCTCATAAACTACTATATCCACATTTACATCTTTAAATCATTGGTTACATTTGTTTAATCTATTTTGGGATCATATTTAAGGTGCATGGTTTGAGATGATTTAAAAAACTGGATTGCTGACCACAAGGAGTAGATTGTTTTTTGAACTATACATATCAGTGTCTTACATATAGAAAAGGATAAACATAAAACACTATGAACAAAGTCACCCATGATCGTGCAAGAGAATGAACCTAATATCGAAGAATATAATGGTTGGAAGGGTAGCTATGACAAACAATGAAGGAAGACAAAAAAGAATCTCACAAGTGAACATCATGAACGTCATAAGGAGCGAAAATGTGAAGACGGGAAAGGGTCTCGACAGTTCAATTGGGTGGGTTCTCTGCATTAGATAAGGTGAAGTGCTTCGTGTTGTTGAACCATCGTGGGGCTCGAGATGGGTGCTTCGTGATGGTTCTCCATGTTGAGGGAACCCCTTATCCAAGTATTACCGATTCCTTCATTTTTGAACTTCTTGTTTATAGAGATGTCGTTTTCTTGGTGTCTGTCCTCGGTTTTTTCACAGGCGGTGGACGCGCGACAAGTGTTTGCCTGGGACTGTGGTTCCATTGTTGCCAACATTATTTATTACTTGGATGCTCTTCCCCAGCTGAGATTGTAGTCGGTTCCTTCTCAATCTTTTTTGGCAGCCCATTATGTGGCTCGCCAAGCGCTTCGTTACCTCCCAAGCCAAGGAGTGGTTAACCTTTCGACTTGGTTTTGTACTTTTTATCTATTTTTGTATGGTTGACTCCTCTTCTCCCGGGGAGTTATCTACGGCAAAAAAAAAAACACTATTGGGTATAGTTCAATTATTTAATTTGTTTGATATTGGACTTAACCAAGAGTGGACCGATTTGTTAAATAACTTCAAGAAAGAAATTTGTGCCGTTGGTAATGCAGACCCCACTCACTTTGTTAAATTCAACCCATGATCATACGCCAAAGGGGAAATAACATTTTGGCCCCCTTTACTTTTCCAACTTAACATATAGCCCCTACACTATAAATCACTTATTTTATCCTCTTCTACTTCGACCGCTTTCCTATTTCGGTCATTTCATTCCAATTTTCTTCTCCGTGGTGTTAATTGATGCGCATTCAGTACACCACGTTAGCTCCAATAGTCATGTATATTAGCTTACTAATCGTATTTTAATTGGGAATATAAATATATAAAAATTATAATTAGATAGGATACAATCGACAAATAAAATGTGTGATTTTAAAATCCTTCGTATTTCACTATAGTCTTCGTGGTACCTCCTCAATTTACCTCCATGGCCAACTCTTTGTATCCTACATCCGATGTCTCTCTTTGTCCGTGTGCGAATGAGTCCAGATTTAATGTTAAGTAGACGAAAGTTGGAACGAAAGAACCCAAACGGCAAAGTAGTCGAAGTTGGAGGGTTAAAATAATGATTTATAGTATAGAGAGCTATCTGTTAAGTTGGAAAAGTAGAGGGAGCCAAAGTGCTATTTTCCCTACACCAAACTTAAATAATTTTATCATAAAAAAATAAAAATAAAAATCGAATCTTAGAGATTTTCTTTGTTATCCAAAACCAGTCGATACTACTACTCAGTTACCCCCGGTTCCCTGCCGACGGTGTTACCGTCACCTGCCCGTCATTCCTCCACGACAATGCACTGCCTCCAGGGGCTAAATGGTAAATGATGCCGGTCTTTCACTATGGAGTTGTACAATTCAGTTTTACACGTAATCAAGGAATAACGTGCAGCAGTGTCACTCTTACACCCTGGCTCAACTTCCGGATGCACGAGCGCATATCAGCCGTCAGTTACTTAATCTACGGTGGTATTTTCATCAGGGTTCATGTTTATCTCGTGCACCAGCGCTTATAAGATTACTACTTTGTGTGTGGGGGTAATTTTGGAGTTTATTTTTTTATAACACTGATACCGCTGCTTTCTTTCTACCGACCGCACTCCCTCGCTCCGTCTTCCTCGTCCCTATCTCTTTCGTTCCTCCACCGCCGATTTCATAACTGTCCGCCTACGTTCTTCCGTGTACGGCGTTCCAGATATCCCAGATATCCCAGACTCATGAGTTCTTCCGACCTGCTTCGGCAGCTTCTCTGATCTGCATTGACTTCGTTTTCCGCTGCTTTAATCCCGACGATTTTTCTGTCGTATTTTCTGCTTCTGGAGTAATTTCCTTTTTGTTTACTTCACAGAAGCTTCAGGCTGACACGCTGTTGAAAGGTAACTCTCTGTCGACTGTGATTCCGTCCGATTGTGATGATCTTCGATTTTGTTGCAACTCCGGATACATTTTTCTCATCGTCCGATGATTACTAGCGTTATTTTTCAGTATGGACGAGCAGGTTTTGGTGTAATTAGACCCATTTTTGGAGTGTTGTTTGTTCAAATGTTATGGTTTTCGGTGCTTTCTTTCGCTTGTTCTGTAGCATTCCAGAGTATTATAAAAATTGGATTTCATTTTCAGCTGGATCTTTAGTTTTCTGCACGCTCTGTTTGTGCTATGAAGATTTCATTTCCCGACTCGTTTCCCCTAGTTTGTGGATTTTGGTGATGTTTTGATGAAAACACGGGATCCATTCACAAGGATCATACAGTCGCATCTCTCGTGGCCGTTTCCTTTACTTTTCCAAAGAAAAAGGACATTCGTTCCTTTTGGTTCTAATGTCGAACTTCTCTCACATGAATCCATGCTTTGGTTGTTCAGGCAGTAAAGGAATGAAAAGAAGTAGAATCAAAGCTGATTTGATTCGCTTTAAATCAGCTAAGGAACTTTAGGAATTTTTTGTCTCCCGGGTTTAATGTTATGTACTGAACTTTCCAGGCGTGCATCATCCTTAGGGATTGCCTGCTAGTTTTTGTTAACGCTAACCACATTATGTGGTCCTTTCGTTTTCATAGGGAGAGGTGACCACACAGTTTGAGTAACTCGCTTGTTTGCTTTTGTTGTGCTAGGTATACAAGATGTTGGGATCATTTCTTACTAGAGGACTTGTGTAAGTCATCAATTGCTCGGTGTTATTTCTTACCATTTCGATATAATGGATGACTTGCATAACCTTCAGAAATAAAGTAACGTTGATGATGTGTTGACAGGTTGGTTTTTGGCTATGCTTACCCAGCATACGAATGCTATAAAACAGTTGAATTGAATAAACCGGAGATTGAGCAACTTCGCTTTTGGTGCCAGTATTGGTACAATTCATAGTCTGTTTGTTTGTTTGAATTTCTGTCCCTTCGGGGACATCTGATAAAATTTCAATTTCTATGTTTGCAAATGGGATAACTCAGTTTATGTATCTTTCCTGTTTCTTATGACTTTGCAGGATTTTGGTTGCTATGTTGACTGTTTCCGAGAGAATTGGAGATGCTTTTGTTTCATGGTAAGAACTTCTGAGCTGACTGCTAAAACAAAAGCTTACACGACCTGATGAATGTAGGTTTTATACTAACATTCTGTTTTCCTTTCATATAAAGGGTTCCCATGTACAGTGAAGCCAAGTTGGCATTTTTTATATACTTGTGGTACCCTAAAACCAAGGTGCGTAGCTATCAGAAACTGAACTAAAACTTTTTCCTTTGTTGCTGGACTTTGATCCCCTTGAGTCGTAAATTATGCCTCTTGGCGTACATTTTCTAGGGAAGTACATATGTGTACGAGTCCTTCTTCAGACCCTACATTGCGAAGCATGAAAATGAAATTGATCGCAACCTACTGGAGCTGAGGACAAGGGCTGGTGACATGGCAATAATTTACTGGCAAAGAGCTGCTAGTTATGCTCAGACAAGAGTTTTTGACATTTTACAGTTCGTTGCTGCACAATCAACCCCAAGCCCTCGTGCAACTCAGGTACTAAATTCAGGAAGACATTAATATTCGTGTTCTATTACTTTTACCATTTTGTCTGCTTGATCCACTAGTTCCCGTTACCTTGCTTTTGTGCTGAACTGAGAAGCCTTGCAAAACTCGAGTAATCATTACTCTTCTTTTCATGTGCATTTTGTGCTGGCAAAGCCACCTCTGCGAACTTGATGGAGTATTACATTGTTTGCAGCAGCAGCAAGGTCCTAGGGCTCGTCAAGTTCCGAATCCTCCTAATCATCAACCTTCTAATGCACGTAATCGTCAACCAGCAGCATCAAAACCAGAGATGGAAGAGCCACCATCTCCCACTTCCAGTACATCATCGAGTCAGCATCAGGTAGAAGCAGCAGACGAGGTGAGTTCCGCTGAAGCACCTGCTGCTCCAGCAGTAACTAAAAATCCACCAAGAGCATCGAATGCTACGAAAGCTCCGAATACACCAAAAAGATCACTCTCTGTTCCATCTGTACCACCGAGTCCTCCTGCACAAAACAAGGCAGAAGTGTTGCAGATAGAAGCATCACCTTCATCTAATGACAACACTACTAACCCTGCTCCGACAGATACCATCATGGAAGAGGCCATCCGGGTCACTCGTGGAAGATTGAGGAAAACCAGATCAGGAACGAAGTGAAGTTTAGATCCTCTTGTTTTACGGTGAACAAACACAACACAGTCTGATGTAAATTTGCCATCTCTCGTCATGTTCTTAATCCATTTGTTGCTTTATTGTTTGAACACCGTATAAGGGGAGCTCTAATTGATTGCAGAACTTTGGAAAAAAGAAATGTAACGAGGATATGCAAATTTAACCTGTCCAAAGATGGCCATTGAAATGTTAAGATGCTGTTAACGGAATAGTAATGAACATGGTAGGCCTGGGATGCACAGTAGGCCTTTCATTATGAACCATGTTCTTGATTTTGGAAAAGATAAGGACAACGGTAGCAGAATAATTCGATTGTTGACTTCACTTTTTATAGTGACGTTAGGTGAAATTGTCTGAAAATGAAACAACCGACAGTTACCGTTAGGTTAGGTGAGGAGTACAAAACGACTTTATGAGTGTTGCTCTAACTTTTGTGAAATTGAACGACTTCGTTTGCCATATATACTCTTCATACTAGATCCAACTTCCAAGGGCCTGCTAACTGCAAAATCCCAGCTGGTTTGAAAAGAATGACAGCATCTAGATTCTAGATCAGAATAATTATCTAAATACAAATGCAGACCTACACAATTCGGGTAGAGGGTCGAGTGGAGGAAAGCAATCATTAAACAAAAACACTTTGAATGTGGTGAAGAGACTTCGGGGTGGTTTGGTTGATGGAATTGGGTCTGAGAATTGGATTTTAATTCCCGGCCCAATGAGAATTGTAGTGCAATTATTTGAGTCAATTCCCAATAGACTGGGAATTGAGTCTCAATTCCCGGACCTAATTCCATCAACCAAACGGCAACCTTTCATGAAATATTGTCACAAAAATGAAATCAAAAGACAACAAACAGTACAATATACAACATAAAAAGGGTGTGGTAAAATGGAAAAGTCTTACCATTGTAGAGATGACAATGAACATAATCAAAGGCAAGAAGATTACTAAACAATTGTGGGCAAAAGCCGTAATTATATATATCCTCAACAGATCATGACCAAAATATAGTTTGGAACAGAACATCATTTCATGCATGACACTGCAAAAGGCCACGAGTGTATCAACTACGAGTATTTGAGTGTTTAATTAGCTTGTGCACATATCTCAACGCCAAATCGCGACAAGTTAAAAAAAAAAAAGAGAAAAGATGATCTTTCTTCATTAGATATAGTGACGAATTTAAAGGCTACAAACCCTATAATCTAGTGAAGAACGAGTTGGTGAGTTCAAGAGATGTTATATTTGACAAAATGATTGAGTGGAGTTAGGAGACTCAGAAATCTCATTCTTCAACAACATATGAGATCTTGGAGAACCCAATAACACATGAAGTCACAGTAAGGCTAATCCAAATCCAAGCCCAGATCAGATAGAAGCTTGACAAGTACTACTGGGTGGCGATTACCCATCCGCGGATTATTTTGTCCACATCCAACTTGATCCATATTTAAATGGATCGAATATGGATCAACATTAAATGGATTGAATTTTACTTGGATCGGATCGGATAGGATATGGATTTTGAATTTAATTCAAGTTGAATTTGGATCGGATTTGGGTAATTCATTTACAATATATTAGAATAACCCAACACATCATCATGATTTATAATTTCATATCAACATGAATCATGATGAACAACAATTTTAGTAACTCTAATCAAAATCACATATTTTTTTCGTTAGATTTTCACCAATCAACTTTTTACTGGTAAAGTTTCAGTAAAAAAATATGTTGCCGTAAATTTTACCGACATAATACTCAAGATTATACCACCAATTTTACTGACGTAAAAATATGATGCCGGTGGTGGTGACAAAAACATGGCGGCAGAGAAAGTCCGGCGACATCAATGGAAATTTGGCGACGAAATTCCGGAGACATCGATGAAAATTCATCGACGAAATTTTGGCGTCATCTGCGGAAGTCTGGCGACAAAAATTGCGGCAAAAGTTTGGCGATGGTGACAAAATTCCAACAGCGAAAGTCCAGTGACGTAGACAAAATTTGGTGGCGAAGAAATTTCGGCGGCGGAGAAATTATGGCGACGACGATGGAAATCTAGCGGTGGAATTTTGGCGACATCGATGAAAATTCGTTTGCGAAAGTTCGTCGACATATGTGGAAGTCCGATGACGAAAATCAAGCGGCGAAAGTTTGGCGACATCTGCAAAATTCGGATGACAAAAATCCGGCGACGGAAGTCCGCCAATGTGAATGAAAATTTGACAAAAAAAATTTGATGATGGTGGCGAAATTTTAAATACGTTGATGAAAATCCGGCGGCATTGATTGAAATTCGGCAGCATTGACGAAATCCTACAATAACTGTGATACTGTGACTGTGCGGAGGTCCAATAGTGACGCAGATCAAACCTTGCTCTTAAAAGAAAGGTGAATTAATTGGATAATTGGATAAAATCCATCCAAAGAAATCCAAATCCTAATTTGATCCATTTAAATGGATTTGGATGTTGATCAATCCATTTAAATTGGATATCCATTTATATGGGATCCGCTCGGATGGATCGGATGGATATCCACGAATTTGGATAAAATTATCACCCCTAACTACTAGCCGAGACAATTTCAAAGATGTCATGAGAGAATCAGACTGACCTCCATTAAATGAAGCAAGATCTTTAAGAGAAATATATAAAAGCAATCACATAACATATTTATCTTGTGAACCTCAAACCTATGAAGAAACATCAAAAGAAAAAGTTGGGAGTTGCACAAATGTACTCAATCAGCGATTTCTCGTCCATACCTTATTCAAGTTCTCCCGTGGGCTTCTCAACAACAACCACCATTCAACCAATTTGTTATGTCAATCGTCGTACAAGCTTAAAAAAATGGTGGAACACTATAAAAAAAACTGGAGATCAAGTTGAGTCCCTGTTATTCCCCTTACTCTACCATCGCATGCAGTGGTGGAGGGTGAAGAAGAAGATGATTTTCCAAAAATTAAAAACCCACTTCCCATTTTCGTGTTTCCTCTTTTTTAATTAAATTGATAATTAAACCAACGATAATAAGTAATCATCGTCTATTAACTTATGAATAAGTGTAAGGGTAGTTTGGTTATTCGTAAATAGTGTAGGTACTAGAGTGTAATTCTCTTGTATTATTTTCCTATATAATCAATAATAAGCCACCTAGAGTGGCACACTTTCCGCTTCTTTCATTCACTCTGTTAATATGGTATCAGAGCTGTTCAGCATTCTCCACGTGTAATTATGCGTGTGTTTTCTCTCTTTTTCTGTTTCACGCCTCTGAGCGTTGTTTTCTCTTTCTCTCTCTCTTCCCTTTCTTTGTCGCCTTTCCTCTTTCTTTACTCTCAAAGAAAATGGTTCGTGGTGGTTCTTCAAACTCTGATACCAATCTCATCAGAGCTGATCATCCGTTCTACGTCGGAGCTAATGACAATCCCGGCGTGATGCTTGTCTCTCTGGTGCTCACCGGACCGGGAGATTATTTTTCATGGGCAAGATCTATGGAACGCGCCCTTATGACGAAGAACAAGCTAGTCTTCGTCGATGGATCTAATCCTCCCCCAGCGCCTTCTGATTCTTCTTATCCTGCTTGGGAGAGAGCCAATGTACTTGTACTTGGCTGGTTGAACAAGGCTATGGCCCCAGAGATTGCCCAGAGTGTTTTGTGGTTAGACTCTGCTCGCGATGTCTGGCTCAACTTGAAGGAAAGGTTCAGCCGTTCGAATCTTGTGAGGATTAATGATCTTCACGATCAAATCAGTAACTTCCGTTAAGCTACCCTCTCAATTTCGTCCTATTACACTAGATTCAAGATGCTATGGGACGAGTATACAATGTTTCGGCCGATTCCGACCTGAGTCTGCAATCCAAAGTGTTCATGCGATGCTCTAAATCGCGTCAGGGGTTATTTCCAGTCTGAGCAAATAATCAGGTTCTTAAGAGGATTGAATCCAGGATATCCTGTTGTTAGGTCACAGATTCTCCGCTCGGAGCCACTTCCCACAATTAACCAGGTGTTTTCTATGGTTTCCCAAGAAGAGCAAGAACTTGGGTTGCCTTCTTCGTCCGGTGTTGAAACTAATGGGAACCCTCAAGTCTTGGCTACTGCGGTTGATCAAGGTACCAGTATTTCTAGTGGAGCTTCTCATATGTTCGCGACTGCTCAACAAAACGGGTTCAGGCGTGGAACGAAGAGGCCTGTATGCACTTTTTGTGGATTAATATTGTCCATACAGTCGAGAAATGCTACAAAAAGATCGGCTATCCTCCTAGATATCAGAAGCGAAGCAGGGCCGTAAATGTCGTTCAAACCTCGGTTCCGGCAACTGGTGGGGGTAGTTCTAACTCTGAGGATGCTTCCGGTGGAGTGACGATTTCTCACGAACAGTACCAGTCCTTGTATTCCTTGTTTCAGGGACATGGTTCGGCCTCTCAAGCTTTAGGGCCAAATCCCGGCTTTGCTAGTTGTGTGACTCGAAGTCGTACTGGTACTGAGAATGTGCAATTGGTGGCTGTTGATGCACCGTATGTTCCGACATCCTCTCAAGAACAGACTCCCAGTGGTGACCTCACGACAACAACTCAAGGTATAATTCTGAACACATCTCAATCTTTAAACTCTAGTCACGTTTGGGTGATTGATTCCGGGGTTTCAGACCATGTGGTTTGCTCCGTGAGCCTTCTTTTCCAGTATAAATCTGTTCAGGGTTTAACTGTTGCTCTTCCAAATGGAAATAAAATCCATGTTTCTCACATTGGTTCAGCAAGATTGAATGAATCATTGGTTATTCACAATGTGCTAGTGATCCCTTCCTTTTCTTTCAATATTCTTTCAATAAGTAAGCTGACCTCTCAGCTTGTTTGTAAGGCTGTGTTCTTATCCGATTCCTGTGTTTTGCAGGATTTGCACAGTTTACAGATGATTGGTATAGCTAAACTCAAAGGAGGCCTATACTTACTGGATCACATGTTGATTCTAAAGCTTTAATGGTTAGGAGTGGTACACCAGTGTTTTTCGATCTCTGGCATTACAGGTTAGGCCACTCTTCTGTTCAGAATCAAATGTTGTCTCAGTGTCCAGTGAATAAACGATTCCATTGTCAAGTTTGCCTAGCTGCTAAACAAACTCGTGTTCCTTTTCCTGATAGCACTAGTTATGCTACTAAGTGTTTTGATTTACTTCATATGGATATTTGGGGCCCCTATTCGATTACTTCGATGGGTGGTCATAGGTATTTTTTGACAATTGTTGACGATCATAGTCGGTATACCTGGATTCGGTTACTAAAGTCTAAATTTGATGTTCGCCCTTTTATCACTGATTTCGTTGCCATGGTTCGAAATCAGTACGGTCAGTCAGTTAAGACTATTAGAACCGATAATGGCTTAGAATTTCGAATGTCTGAGTTTTTTGGTTCACTTGGAATTGAACATCAAACAACGTGTGTATACACTTCACAACAGAACGGTAGAGTTGAAAGAAAACATAGGCACATTCTTAATGTTGCCAGAGCGCTTCTCTTTCAATCTTCCTTGCCTGTTGTTTTTTGGGGTTTTGCTGTTTCCCATTCGGTACATCTAATAAATAGGTTACCAACTCCTGTTTTAAAGGGTCAGACTCCCTTTGAGATTTTACATTCCAAAGCAGCCTCTTATGATCACCTTCGAGTTTTTGGTTGCCTTGTGTATTCTCCAAATTTAAATCCAGGACGTTTGAAGTTCGACTCTAGGTCTTCAACCTGTGTTTTTCTTGGCTTTCCTGCCAATACGAAAGGGTATTGTCTTACAGAGCAATTAAGTTTTGGTTTCTCGAGATGTTGTATTCCATGAATCCTTGTTTCCTTTCTCGAAGTCTCAAGGTTTTTCGAAGAGCTTTCATTCTGATCTCTTTAAGGTTTCTGAAACTGATTTTTCTGACTCCTCTATTTCAATGAATCAAGATAACCTACTTGAGGTTCCTCCAAGTAGTGCTAGTCATTCTTCAAATTCTGATCAGATTCTGGTATCTTCAGATACTGATCATTCTAGTTCTGATGATGATAATCATGATTCAGCTCATTCGAGCCCTAATGATAGTCCCATGCCCATTTCTAGAAGTGTTTCCAGGAATTCTGGAAGGGTTATTAAGACCCCTGCATACCTTCAAGATTATGAATGCAATTTTGTTAAATCCTATTCAGGACTTCATTTCTTTGATAGACTTTCAGCAGACTTTAATCACTTTGTGTTGGCCATTCATTCTGAAGAAGAACCAGCTAATTACAAGATTGCGGTTCAGAATTCCAATTGGGTAACAGCCATGGATTCTGAACTTGCCTCTCTTCATAAAACTAATACGTGGTCCTTGGTACCCTTACCACGTGATAAGAAACCCATAGGATGCAAGTGGGTTTATAAGATTAAATATAAAGCTGATGGGTCTATTGAGAGATATAAGGCCCGGTTAGTAGCGAAAGGCTATACTCAAACGGCTGGTATCGACTATGTCGAAACCTTTGCCCCTGTTGCCAAAATGACTACTGTTAGGGTCTTATTGTCGATTGCAGCCATTAAGGGATGGGAATTGCATCAATTAGATGTTAACACTGCGTTTTTACATGGTGATCTATTTGAGGAAGTTTACATGTCTCCTCCTCTGGGTTTAATTATGTATAGCCCTAATCTTGTTTGTAAACTTAACAAATCTCTTTACGGTTTAAAGCAAGCAAGTAGGCAGTGGAATTTTAAATTGACTGAGTTTTTGTTAGACTCTGGGTACACTCAGTCCAAGTGTGATTATTCATTGTTTACTAAGTCTGCCAATGGTATGTTCATAGCTGTACTTGTGTACGTTGATGATATCATCGTCACATGTACTATTTTATCTAGTATCCAAACTCTAAAGTTACAGCTTGATAAGACTTTCACAATTAAAGACCTTGGCTCTCTTAAATTTTTCCTTGGTCTTGAGATTGCTCGGTCTAGTAAAGGCATCAATGTTTGTCAGCGAAAGTACGCGTTAGAAATCCTAAAAGACTCTGGTTTGCTTGCTGGAAAACCCTCGGTTTGTCCTACAGAAGCATCTGGGCGATTATCAGCAAAGTCTGGGATTCTGTTGTCAGATCCTACTGTTTATAAACGACTTATAGGTCGTTTAGTCTATCTTTGCACAATGAGACCTGATATTTCCTTTGCTGTCAATTATCTTAGTCACTTCGTTAGTCAACCTACTGATTTACATATGCAGGCAGCCTCAAAGGTTGTTAGGTATATTAAGAATGATCCTGGGAAAGGTTTATTTTTTCCAGCTGATTCAGAACTGAAGTTACATGGTTTTAGTAACAGTGATTGGGCTGGTTGCCCCGACTCTCGTCGTTCCACGACAGGTTTCTTTGTGTTTCTTGGCAGTTCTTTAATCTCGTGGAAGTCGAAAAAGCAAACTACAATTTCTCGGTCATCTGCTGAAGCAGAGTACCGAGCCTTAGCAGCTGTGAGTTAAAATGGCTTACTTACCTCTTAGCTGATATGCGCCTAAAAATTCCACATCCTATCTCCTTGTACTCAGATAGTTCCTCAGCTATTAAAATGGCTGAGAATCCCGTTGCTCATGAACGGACTAAACACATCGAGATTGATTGTCATGTCATTAGGGATTCGGTTGCCTCTAGTTTTATTCGTGTTTTGCAGGTACCAACAACTCAGCAGTTGGCTGGCATTCTTACCAAGCCTCTCGGAGCTTCGAGTTTTGGTTCTTTGGTCTCCAAGCTTGGCCTTCTTAGCATCCATAGTCCAGCTTGAGGGGGGTATGAATAAGTGTAAGGGTAGTTTGGTTATTCGTAAATAGTGTAGGTACTGGAGTGTAATTCTATTGTATTATTTTCCTATATAATCAATAATAAGTTACCTAGAGTGGCACACTTTCCGCTTCTTTTATTCACTCTGTTAATATAACTTCCAAATGAATAACTAAACCAAGGATAATAAGTAATCATCTGCTTTTCTGCATTGTTAATTGGTTTCTCTCTCTCTGACTTCATGTAAATCAAGAAGACGCAGCAAACAAACATTCAAGACTCCCCAATATTCAACAGTCTTCCCTTTCTAGAAATATAATGTAAGGTTTGGATTCATTAGTGTAGCTCCACTCTGTTGGGGTCTTTCTCTTTCTCCATTGCAGTTTTTTATTAAGCCAAATGTAACCCTTTTCACAAGAGTTTCAGAACATCCATTACCATATAAATGGACTTGAACATTTCCTCAATGTAAGCAACATCATCTTTATATATTGATGATCCGTGTTATTCTTTCCGAATGCAACTTGGTGGGGAATTCACGAGAATGAAGAGTTGATTTTGGTGCTACTCACCATGTTTGTGCTATAAAAGGGATATTTTCATTTTAAGTTTTATGCGAAGCTGAGGAAAAGCTGTTTATGAGAAATTCTTCAACCGCCAAAGATGAAGGATGTGGGAAGATTTGCATGAAGATGACATTGGGCAAAGTTGTTTATGAGAAATTTTTCAACTGCCAAAGATGAAGAATGTGGGAAGATTTACATGAAGATGACATCGGACAAAGTTGTTTATGAGAAATTCTTCAACCGCCAAAGATGAAGGATGTGGGAAGATTTGTTTGAAGATGACATCGAGCAAAGCTGTGATGCTGAATAATGTTCTCCACGTACTGAAATCCGCAAAAATTTGATCTTAATATCACTCCCGGTCAAAACCAGCTTTAAGATTGTCTTTGTTTCTCATAAAGTTGTAAGAACTAATAATAACATGTTTATCAAAACGTTTTATCTTAGTGATGGCATTTTCAAGTTCAATGTAATGACCATCAATAATGATAATAATAATAACTAGTTTTGTACCTAGCCTGTTGGCTGGATAAATTTTTCATTTTTTTGAAATTGTTCACCCTTTCAAACCTGTAATAAGACGAGATCATAATATGATTAACATTCACCTCTATTTACTAATCTATAAATTAAATAAAATAAATTTAAAATATATCAAATTTACCACACTAACACCTCTAAGATTAATTTTTTATGATTTCCTTTTTTAATTTCAAATTTTATATTAAAATTTTATTATTTTATGTGGTAAAATAATTGATATGGCAACATGTATAGCGACAATGTTTGTCATGTCAAATTTGAAGCTTTTATTTTCGTTAACTTGGATGCAAAAAAAAAATTACTCAATTGTCTGATTTAGGGTTTTAAATAGTAGTGACTAGATTTGACATATTCGTGAAAGGTTTGCTAGATTAGTGTATTAGTCTTTTTATTTTTATCTTTAGGTGAGTCAGGAATCAATGTGAAAAAAATATAGTTGAAGTGGTTTGATGAGTGAGCAAACCTAAAAGAAGACTAATAGTTAGATTTACGGAAGAACTTAATTGTCAAGTTGGTTTAAGTAAGTGGGGATAAAGTATGCAATTTTTATTACGAGAGTTATCTTTTTTTTTGGTTTGTTTATCTAGTACTGATCACCATATTGAGTTTAAAAAATTATAGATTGGGGGGGTCAGTTCGGTGATTATATTTTCAGTCCCCTCCCCAAGTGGATGTCAGGATTCAAACTACAGTAATTTTCCTAGCTTAGTGCATCATCAATCACTAGGTCATCCCTTCTTGGGTCCAACGAGAGTTATCTATCATAATGTGGCAAAGTACAATCTTCTCAGTCATTTATGAAATAATTTTTAGTAGAACTATATTAGGCGATAATATCCTTTACAATTTTAAAGTTTATCAGAATAGAAAACATGTTGCAGATAATTGGGAACCTCTCCCCGATGGAGCCCACTCTCTCGGCCTCAGTATGATCATTGCAAATTCAGCCGAAGTTACGTTTTTTCCTTTGGAAAATGTTACATCGCATTCTCCCGGCATTACATGGCATTAAGATACGTATCAACTCAGACGTTTTGGATCCAACTTGCCCAATAACGAGACACTTTCTGCGACTGTGTTCGCTAGAGCCTCTGGATTTTGGCGACACTCACATAGCGATCTACTGGAAATATATTCTGGCGACCCAGCCGCATTTGCGAGACATCTGGATCTTGGCCTGGTGGCGAGTTTGGAAAGGTCGTAACAGAGTGGTTTTTGAGCATGCTCAGACCCGCTTTGAGGTTTTGTTTCAGCAGTTTCACAGCCAGTGGCGAGAACATGCTCAATTTCACACTCCCAACCCTCTCCCTCTCCCACCTCATCACCCCCCTCTTCTTCGTCATCCTATTTGGCTTCCCCCTCACCCGTTGCGCCTCAAGGTTAATGTTGATGGTGATGTTCGACCAGGGGTCGGCGGCTCCTCGGGTTGGGTTCTGCGGAACTCGGCAGGCGTCGTTCTCTGAGCAGTTGGAACTACTTATCTAGGTATTGTCGACCCGTTTGTTTTGGAGTTACTAGCTGTTAGGGATGCGTGCGTTTGGTGTTTGGGTGCCGGTTTTTTGCAGGTGGATATTGAAGACGATGCTGAGCTCGTCTTCACAAGGTTGCAAGCTGCTCAGGTCACTTCCAATCCTGGAGGTGCAATAGTGGAGGAAATACTGCAACTACATCGTGGAGCTCCGTCATGGCGTTTTCAAACGGTTCGCCATTCATGTAACAGGGTCGCCCATTACGTGGCACGTATGGCCCTGAATGACCTCCCAGGGGTCTTGGAGGTAGACTTGACTGCCTGGGTTGGGACTTGATTTTTCTTCGTTTGTGTATTATCTTTGTTTTTCCGTGAGGAGTTATCTATGCCAAAAAAAAATTTGGGAAACCCACTTGGTAGGAATATTACATGGTATAATTTGTTTTAAAGGACTAATAAAAAAAAGTGTCACGAAAATGGACTGTTACCTATAGAAAATGGAGCTAGGTCTATTACACGTATCATCAAATCACAAGTCATGTATATTTAATAGCATATTAAATTACATTTACAATGTCTTCTCATTGAACTAAGTATTAACATATTTAATATAAAATAACCCATCTTTTATTCCTCAAATTTTGGTTTCCTTCATTCAAATGGAGCTGATCATGCTTGTGTTTCTGGGGATTTAGTTTAATTAATATTGAGAGATAAATTGATAATGGATCAGTCATCAGAAACAGGAAAGAGTGATGAGAAATGGATAATGTAAGAAGCAGAAGCAGAAGCAGAAGCAGAAGCAGAAGCAGGTAAGTGGTCGGTTGAGTTGGAGACGACATCCAGACAATGCCATTTCATCTAACCTTTTGCTTTCTTAAACCCATTTTAGTATTTGTGTTTAGTTGGCCAAATCTGTGTCTTACTTCCAACAACTCTAAAATAGTATTATTGCTTTTCTGCCATTGTTATTTCTTTTGTTATGTTTTCCCCATTTGATTAATAATCGGTCGCTAACCTACTGCGTACTCAGTACGTATGTTGGGAATACGTTTTTATATTATAGTGCTCATATACATAATACATAATATTTAAGGAGATACGGTATCTATGTTGTGAAATAAACAAAAAATGAATTTCTTATGTCTTGAAAGTTGAGGCTCATAATTAGAGTAGTTAACTTAAATGATACCTAACGTTTCGGCGGAATTACATTTTGGTACACGTTGTTTAAAAATTTCATTTCAGTACACATCGTTCACGAGAATTTCAAAAAGGTTTTTCCGTCCGATTCCGTCTGTTTTACCGTGAAATTTGACACGCTAGTGGTCCAGTCATAGATGCCACGTTGGATTTGGTGCCACTAGGCTATTTACACGTCAAGGCCGGCCAAGCTAGAAACTCGGCTCGAATAGGTCCAAATCTGGTTAGAATCTGAACCGGCTTCCACCCCAAAAAGAAATTGGGACCACATGTTTATCTCCCCTTATCCATATCATAACCCATAGGTTCTCTCTCTTATCTGGAAACTTCTCACCCGCAACGCGAAAACCTACGACAACCTACGAAGAAGGTTCGATCCACTGAATCATCTTCGACGGCTGGGGATTCTTGCTTCGTCGACGCCCTAAATCAATCGGTCACCAGTGAGGAAGGAATTCGAACAAACGAATGACGAGTTTAAGGAGGAGAACCAATGATTCATTTTTGTCGAACGAATTCTTCGCGGGAATTTGAAGGGTTTGGACTTCAAAGTTTCCATCTTCCGACGGTAAGGTTTCCTTATTCTTCACATCTACTTCTTCATTCTCCAAGTCCGGAATAGCAGAAATGGGGGTGCGTTCTAATGAATTACCACTTACTCTCTTATCATGCAGGCATGGTGAAATGGGGGTTGGTTACCTAAATAGTCACTGAACTTTGGCCAAATAATTCGGAAGTCACTAAACAAAAAAATTGCTATTGACATTACCATACTTTGACTCATTATCCAGAAAGTCACTGTTAGCTACGGACATCCATTATTTCATCCATCCGCCTACGTAGACCTTCCAACTAGGCTGCCACGTCATTTAACTGTGCCACATCAAATTTTATCTACTCAAAATCAACCTAAGCACCCAGCCAATTACCCTACCCAACCCACCCAATTATGCAATCTAACCGAAAAATCATATTTGACCGAAACACTCTCTCTCCCTCCTCCTTCTCCTTCCTCCTCCCTGCGTCAATGGTTGGTCGGTGGTCCGTCATCCTCCGTCCAGCCCGAGAACTCAATCGGCGCGTCTCGTGGCTGCTCCGCGTATCCACCTCCGACAGCCTCCCTCCGATCGCAGGAAACGACCAGATCTTGTGTCTGATTTGGAGCAGATCGAGATTCTGTACACACAACAATACCCACAACCCCACCGCCAGAAATTTACTATTCTTCGACGGCGGAGAGGAATCAAGAGGCTGGAGCAAGAGGTTCCATTGAGAGGAGGAGGAAGAGGCTTTGGGTTGGCAATGGCGGCGGCTGAGTTGTCAATTTGCGCGGCACCGGAGGTGGGTAAGTGCTTCCGGAAAAATCAGATCTGGAAATCTGGAAGAATTAGTTGACCCTTTCTTCTTCTTATTGTTCCGCCAATTTTCTTTCCCTTTCTTCTCTTTCTCTTTCTCGTTTTCCTTTCGATTTCGGCTTCTTGACTAAGATTGGGGTGATTTGGGGCGGATGGGGCCAGAGTTGGTGAGACTCCGGCTTTAGGCCGTAACAAACAGCATTGCAATGGAGTCTTTGACGATCTACCATTTCACTCAAAAATGGAATAAAAAAAATCCTCAAATCAAACCATTCTTAAACTTGGGATTCTTCCGTGGAGCCTTGGTTGCAGCTTCCTTGGACCCTTGCTTCGGGTGGACTTTGAAACAAAATATGGATTATGGAGGAGGAGGAGGAGGAGGGAGGAGAAAGGAAGAAGGAAGAAGGAAGAAGTAAGAAGGAAGAAGGAGAAGGAGAAGGAGAAGAGGAGAGATCTAATTTTTCGGTCAGATCTGATTGGGTTGGGGTTTATCGGATTGGGTTCTTTGGTCGGATGACTAGGCATGTTAGGAAAAATTAATATGATGTGGCAAATTTGTGTGACGTGGCAGTGGAGTTGGCAAGTCCACGTACGCGGATGGACGAAAAAATGGATGTCCGTAGCTAACAGTGATCTTCTGGATAATGAGTCAAAGTATGGTAATGTCAATAACAATTTTTTTTGTTTAGTGACTTCCGAGTTATTTGGCCAAAATTCAGTGACTATTTTGGTAACCAACCCGTAAAATGGGTGATGCGGCCCTTGCACTACGAGCGGTCTGACTACGATGCAGGTATGTATCATGTTCTGGGATGGTGACCTAGCACTACAAAAAAATTGATCTTTAGCTACTGCAAAATTACAATGGCATGAAAATGCAATAGCAAATAGCTAGTATTTGCTACGGCAATCACTATTTCATGTAGTAATTTGCAGTAGCAACATACACTATTTGCGACGGGGATGCTGAGTATCGCAAATAGTGGTGTGACAAATAGTATTTGCTACTGCAAATTACTACATGAAATAGTGATTGCCGTAGAAAATACTAACTATTTGCTACTGCATTGTCATGCCGTTGTAATTTTGTAGTAGCTAAAGATAAACTTTTTTGTAGTGTAGGGTTGACAGTGGTTTGGGGTTTGGATATTTCGACTTGGGTTTAGGTTTAGGGTTTAGGCCTGAAAGACAAATGGGTTTACGGTGTGTGATACGAGTGTGATGTGGAGAGGTTAAGGGAGGAATTTAGTAGTAAATGCTTACGATGTTTGGTGGATTGTGTTAGTGCATCACTTTATTTGGATGCATGTTAGCATATTAATTTGATCGAGCTAGACGACGTATATGTCTTTATCTTCCGTGAAGAAGTGGTATAAATCTTTATCTCACACTGTCACACACTATGAAAGCATTTCCTACATTTTTCTTAGATGTGCTGAGTACTAATTTTTATGTACAACACATGTTGATTCGGTATGAAAGAGGAATCATAGATAAGACATGAAAATAAAATATATGAGCAACAGTGACATTGTAACAAATTAACTAGTAATCAGTTAGTAATAGTAGTTGATTTTATTGCTAGTCATACAAACTCAGCTGCTGTTGGCAACTTTTCCTTTGTGGACAATCCAAATTCTTCCATTTCTAAAAAATTAAGTCTAGAAGTAACAATAACCGCTTAACACAAGTAGAGAAAGATAGTAGAAACATGTACAAAACTGATCAAGTCATGAAAAGTTAGAAATAGTCAATCAACTAACTAGTTCAAGTCACAAGCAACTTATGGCTGATAGACTAGGGTTATATGATCCAGAATATAATCAAGTGTGAAGTAATCACGTTACAAGCATGTAGTAATGATGAATACATGACAACAATAATCTTGAGGTAACTATTTTTACTGTTTTGGTTAGAGGTGTTAACTTTTTTGGTACATTACTTTTGTAACGTAGTGTACCAAAATGGATTTTGGTCAAACTTAAGGTACCAAAAAAGTTAACACCTCTTTTGTTACTACATAGGTTACTAAAGTTTGGTCTTTTAACCCGCAAATCACCCGATTTACAAAGTTATCACTTAGATAACTGAATTATGAATTATTTATCCCTGAGGTCACCTTTGTCTATGGATGTTTGAAATTTCATTCAACATCTTACGTGAACTTGACAAATTGGTTGTCACGTAAATTAAAAAGGACAAACCAGCTCCTATCAATCTAATACCTTACCCAGAGTTTACCATCGTGAAATCTGTGAAAGGAAAGAGCTAGCTTACGATATGTGTGATCCAAAAAGGAGTTTTGTCTGTTTATGTCATGTTAGGTTGTTCTGGTAAAATGTAGTTAATTTTTTTGGGCAGGGTCACTCTGACCAGATGTGTTTCTGAGAAGTGTTTGGATTCATTTATGCTATTCTTCTAGGGTTTCAAAAATGCAGTCAATGGACCATAATATTCAAATTTTCAAATGCTTTCCGTTGAAATCGTGCTTTTGAGTTATTGTGCATGTGCGTGATTAACAAAACTTTTCACAATTGAGCTACATCACAAAGGTAAATTAGGAAAATGGGGGTATTTCAACAAAAACTAGCTCGACTATATTTACCCTAATAGGTACTCCTTGATGGAGACAATATGGTTATTCAGTTGTTCAAGAAGAAAGACTACATGATGTACTTGTGGTTGTTAGAGGGTAAGGACATTCACAATGATCGTATACCCATTTACAATGATGAGGATGTGGTTAGGATGGTGAATGAAAATCCACAATAGAATGTCATTCAATTTTACATTCGACATCTGAATGAGCCAATTGATGTACACATTGAGGAGATTGAAGAAGACTTTCATGGCTATGAAGTAAATTAGTCAGTTTTGGGGGGAAGGAAGAATTTTATGTCAGAATACAACAAAAGGCCCGAGACAGTATTTCTTTGTTACTATGGGGGAAGTTATCCATCCTAATGCGGGCTACGCAAATAGCAGGAATGAGACATCAGGTGGCTTCCAAAGGCCTAATGTAAAGATGATGAAATGAAATGTAGCTAATTTAAGTTCATTGGATGCTTAAAGTTAGGGAGGTGGGGTAAATGTTGAACCTACTAGAATTCAAGGAGGCAATGGAAGTGGGATGAATTTTGAACCTAGTTGCAGTCAAGGGGAAGTGGGTTAAATGTTGAACTTGTTGGCAGTCAGGGAGGTAATGAAGGTGAGGCAAATGTTGAACCTGTTGGCAATTAGGGAGGTAAAGGAGCTAGGGGTGAATTTTTAAGCTCAAGCTCCAGACCATGCTAGGATTCATGGTTAAAACAATGATGATAGAAAATTCAGGAATCAACCTCCTCCAAAAGTAGTGGATACGAGTTTAGAGATAGATGAAGTCAATCTCAACTCTAGGTACTACCATTGTTATTGAGCATGATAGACATGTCATTCAAAGAATTTATGTGTTGTTTGGATGTTGTTAATATGGGGTTTTGGGATGGATGTCGACACATTATTTCAGTGACAGGTGTTTAGAACCAATGCTTTTGTGCGATAGAGTTGTCAATAATTATGCTTTTGTGATTGAATATCACCTTAAAAGGCCAATATGGTGGTCGACGTTCTCAGTAGGAAAGAAATTAAAGACTTCCAGATTTACTGGAGTTCAAGGGATTGGGAACTGAGCTCGAGTTGCATCAGAAAGTGGGGTTAATGACTAGGTTTTCCATTCGATCCTTGTTACATGACATGACTGGGAGGAATAGAAGGAATCTAAGATGCAAGAGGTTATAAAGGACCAGGGAAGAGAAGGCTAGCCCCTATTAGGTAGAGTACGAGTTGACCACCATGAATGGGCGGCTTTGTATTCCATAGACGGGGATTGAGGAAGGAGATCTTGGATGAGGCCCACTCATCCATGTATTTCACACATAATGGAGTCCTTGGGATGTTTTAATTACCTTGTGTGTTAGAAGACAAGGACTGATCACTAAGAACCAGAAGGACTTGTACAGTTTTTTCCTGTTTTGTGTAGAAGTTTGATGACATTACTATGAAATGTCCAAATTGTAGGTGAACACGGTGGTGAGGTTGCATGGTGTCCTCATATGACCATAGTGTTCGATCAGGATCCTAACTTCACTTCTCATTTCTCGGGGAGTTTACATGCGTTTACGAGGACCAAACTAAATTTCTCTACACATTACCATCCCTAGAAGGATGGTTAATTCAAGCGGAGAATCCTCACCATTGAGGAGTTGTTTAGTCTTGTGTGTTGCAGTTTGATGAACCCTGGGTAAAGCTCCTACACTTGGTGGACTTTGCTTATAACAAATCCACCCATAACAACCTAGGTGTAGCATCGTTCGAGGCCAGAAGTGCTAGACTCCCTTGTGTTTTGATGATGAGGCTGTCATACATTTATCAGGACCTCAACTAGTGAAGGAAATGATAGATCAGGTCTCAAGATGATTAGAGCGTGGTCGGGCATCACCCAGAATTAGCAGAAACAATATGCGGACATTAATTCTTGTGATATGAGCTTTGAGGAAAGGGACTATAGGTTTCTGCCAGAGTAAACTTGCAGTAGATCTCTCCTTAGATATGGTGACGCTAACGATAGAAAACATGAGGAGGAAATATAAGATGTGAAAATGGCAAAAATAAGGGTAGAGAAACGATGGTGGCGGAGAATATGGAGGTTGCTCGGCCGGTGTGAATGTGGTCGATGCAAGTGACTAGGAGAGTTGAGGACGATAGCAAGCAACAAATTGTGATTGTGTGGAGTCGAGATCAGCGTTGCCAAGTCAGATCGTACAGATGGTTGGGCAACGGAAGCAACAGAGAAGATAGGCGGTGAGGGGATAGTTGAGTCGAGGTCGGCGACACACGACTAGAGGTGGTCAGGTGGTGATAATGATGTAGCGGTTGAGAATTTTTTTTTAACGTAATAACTAGTTTGTAGATAAAATAGAGGTAGAATTTTAATGGACATCATTGGAACCTGATTCACTAAAAGTAAAAAATGTTAATTGTTTGTCACTCCTTAAATTAGTACAAAAGCTGAGATGAGTTTCTCGGGAATTGGAATTTTATAGCACAATTTTAAAAAATATGTACCGTCAGTAGCCAAATGTGTAAAAAAGTCCATAAATAGCACAATCTGACTGGCAGCCAGCTACGCGCCAGCCAGGTAGCGCTGCGCCACCCAGCCAGCGCAGCGCTGGCTGCCTAATCAGATTTGTGCGTTGCAGCGCTGCGCCATGTGGCAAAATAGCCGTTACAATAGTATCCGTTACTTAACGGTAATATTGATCCTAGGCAGCGCATCGCTGCCTGGGATCAATATTACCGTTTTTTACAGCTTGTATAAATACCCCCTACCCCCCATACCATCTTCACACCTCCTCTCATACTTTCTGAAATTCAATTTTCTATAAGGTATTTTTTTATAGTTTGTGTTTGTCATAAGTTTCTTGTTATTATTATTGTACGCTAATGACGTCTTTTATTTGTAGGTTCGTAGCAATTGTCCGGCGAGGAAATTTCGTTTGAAGAAGGCCTAAACACTCCCTCAAAAGGTATCATGCTATAAATTATATCCAAATGAATTGTGTTTTACGATTTTATATCTACTTAACATTGCTTGTGGATATTAAATTGTAGATGGATTACATGTTTGGAGAGGTGCCGGTTGGGGTACGAAGTGGTAGTCCCGAGGACCCTTCGATTTTATGGGGTGATGCTGACCGACATCGAGCGTCGGGAATTTTCGAAGCTCAGGTTGGTACATTTGAAATGTTATTTATTTTTACAAGGTATTTATGTTTGAATGTTGCATTTATTTTAATAATATTCATAATTTAATTACTTAAATTGTAATATTAGGATCAAATTTGAATATTAATAGTAGTAACGGTTTTGAGCGAACATTAATTAGTATTAATTAGTATTAATTAGTGTAATATTATATTGTACTATTAGGATCAAATACAAATTAGGATCAAATTTGAATATTATATTGTAATATTAGGATCAAATACAAATTAAATACTAGTTGACTACTAATATTAATTAGTAGCGAACATTAGGTACCTTACAAATTTACTAATAATAGTAATTAGTAACGAATATTAGTTCCGAATATTAGTAACGAATATTAGTTACGTAAAAAAGTGAAAAAAGTAACAAATAATAGTAATTATATTTAAAAATTTAAATATAATTAGTAATTGACTACTAATGATAATTAGTAGTACCTAATATTAATAAATTTTAAACTTAGATTTAAATCACTAAAACTAATTGAATACTAATGGGGATTAAAAGTAGTAAATAGTAGTAACCTAAAAGATTACATATTGACTACTAATAGTGATTACTAATTATTTTTAAATGTTACTTATATTATAATACTAATTGATATAATTACAAATAATGTAAGTCCTAATTCATATTAGTATATTGTAATTATTGAAATGTTACTTCAATTTGAAATGTTAGTTATATATAAATGTTTGTTACATGTAAATGTTAGTTATATTTGAATGTTAATTATATTTGAATGTTAATTACATTTAAATGATTAGGGTGCACTCAGAAATTGAGTACTAGTTATTAATTTTGTTACATCTTCTTCCCCCAACTATTAGGACCCACATATGACGCTTAATTGTCGCTTCTCTAAGAAGATCGTGAAGTACGATCCTAGGTTCGAGGCATACCTTGCCCCCATTGGTCTAGATAAGTTGCGTGACTGCCTGGATTTTACCCCTGATCCTGAGCTGATCACTGCATTGGTCGAGAGATGGCGTCCCGAGACGAGTACTTTTCACTTGTACCACGGTGAGGCAACCATAACACTCGAGGACATGCACTTTCTCACTGGTCTGAGCATCGATGGTGTGCTTGTGGAGTCGCAGATGCGCATTCCGACTGTGGATTCTGATCTGCAGATTTACGTTGAGCAGCTTCTTGGGAAGAAACCATCTACTGCTGACCTTTCTGCTGGCAGAGTGAAGATGAGTGGTTGCGTAACCACTTTGGCACCATCAGGGGAGACGCCGATCAGGAGACTATCGAGCAGCACTGTCGCGCATACATTCTGGACTTCTTCGGCAGCTGCATCTTTGCTGATCGGTCAGGATCCCACGCCTCACTCTTCTTCCTTCCACTGCTCGAGGACATGAGCCAGATAGGCGAGTACGCTTGGGGGGCTGCCGCACTTTCATGGCTATATAGGGAGCTTGGCCGGTGTGCTTTCCGCATAGAGAGCAGCCGTCCCGCGACCACGTAGGTGAGATTGGAGGTTGGATGGCACTGGTTCAGGCGTGGGCCCTGGAGAGATTTACGTCCATTGCGCGTCGAGTCCACAAGAGTCGACAGATTGCACCGACGCACTCTCCCATTCCACGTATGACTAGGTTCGGGCTTCGACTTTTCTTCCATTTTCATAGTTTATTCCATCTGATCAAGTTGTATGAATGACGTGGTTCATTCCGCAATTTTTTAGCTGGACAGAATGAGTATCACGCGAAGACCAGATACATCCTTGTTGGGGGGTACCGCCAGCTGTTTGACGATGGGACTCCATTCGTGGTATTGTATTCTTACAAAGTCAATGTCATTTTCCCTTACAGTTTAGGTTTCGTAGTTGTCTAATTGTCAAATTTGTTTCATATAGTGGTGTCCGTACTCGGCGGACCGTGAGCATCACAGTCCAGGGACTTTCCCCAACCATCGCGTCGTCGCACCTCTCATCTACTTCTTCAACGCTATGTGGCATAGAACCTGATAGAGTGTTGCGTCAGTTTGGGATGGACCAAGCCTGTCCCTACGTACGATCAGCCAGTAGGTGAGGTCATCAATAACCTGGAGCTGACACAGCGTGGATGGCATCGTACTGATGTGGTAGCTAGATTTGCTGGATATCGGGACTTTTGGTCCACTCGAATTGACCACATCGCCTCAGGCCCGTGGCTGCGGAGCGAGGAGAGGGAGTCTTATCACTTCCACGACGAGATCAACCAGTGGTATCATGGCATCACTAGACGTACAGTTTCTCGCCGAGGAGCCGTGGACCAGTCTTTGGTACGTAGGCTTTGTCATAATTATTACAACTAATTCTAGTTACATGTTTAACCATTCTTATTATGTGTTGTAGCTTGATGGCATGGAGAGGCTATACGTGACTACTGTTCAGTCACATATCACGCCTCAGGAGCAGCAGGAGATGCATGCTACATTGAGGTCAATGATGCATGCTTCAGGCGGGATCCATAGGACGGCTGAGTCTAGGAGGGCACCCCGGCAAGCCACCCATCCACGACATGCTGACTACCCAGTACCTGACCCGCCAGCTGCCAGGATTCCTTCTACACGTAGAGTCCGACAGCATGTAGATGTCCCCCCTGTCCCGCGGTTGTGGGAGCCGGCATTGCCGCAGTGGGATCCACATCACCAGCAGACCCGATACTCGGAGCACTATCCATTCGACACTACAGGAGACGCGACTTTCGATTATATGGGGAATCAGGACTACACCCAGCCGGAGGACTACACACACATCAGGATTACACACAGCATCCGGACCCGACCCAGCCACACACCACTCCTACAGTCCCCACTGGAGGCTATGCATCTTACGCCGCTCCATCCGGGTCTCAGTGGGGTCCTTCCACATCTTACGCAGGTCCGTCTGGGTCTCAGTATTTCACACCACCCGTAGTGACATATGAGGCATCGTTCGATGATGATGATACTCCACCCGCCGACGGGCAGCATCGATATGGACTGAGGCGAGAGCCTACGCAGAGGATGTGCGCTACTGGAGGCCATGAGCTGGGGGCACATTGGAGGGGACAGGGTCGGCGTAGGGGTCGGGAGGGTAGGGGTCGAGAGGGTGGGGGTCGGAGGGAGGGTCTGATGGGAGGGGTCGTGAGTAGTTGTGGTAGTGCTTGTTTATTTCATTGTATTTCGTATTTCACTTGCCTCATAAACGAACAAGTTCTCCTCCACCGGCTTCTTCAACTTGTGCATTACCCTCTCAGTATCTGTCACTACAGAACAACAGTAATTAGTACACAAGATTAATTCGTTAAACGCATAAATGAGATAAGTACAAACACCCAAACGAATTTCACTTACGCTTACTCTTCCGAGACCTAGAGCCAGAGTTGAAGAACGACATATTCTAAGCTTGGTGACGGCTGCCTACTTCAAATTCTAAGTTTAGGGCTTCAAGGGAGGTGAGTGGTGCAAAACTGCATCATAGAGGGGGTATTTATACAAAAATTGAGGGGCTTAGGGTTTCTTCAGTCCCAGGAAGCGATGCGCCATCTAGCCAGCGCATAGCTGGCTGGGATTTATGAAACCCTAACGGAGCATTTGACGGTATCAAATCTGATTAGGCAGCCAGCGCTGCGCTGGCTGGGTGGCGCAGCGCTACCTGGCTGGCGCGTAGCTGGCTGCCAGTCAGATTGTGCTATTTCTGGACTTTTTTACACATTTGGCTACTGACGGTACATATTTTTTAAAATTGTGCTACAAAATTCCAATTCCCGAGTTTCTCAACTTCTTAATTAGAAACACCAAAGACCAATTCCATTCTTATAATTATCTAACATTGGATTTGGACGATATAGAAAAATAGGGAGAAAATTCCTCATAAACTAGGCCACCAATGGAGGTGGCATACTCACAGAACATATCACGAGGAAGAAATAAAGAGTCTGAGTGCAACTGCAAATCTGCAATGGTGGGTGTGATAATTAAGTATAGGAAAAAAACAGTGACACGTTGAACAATTGGATAACGAAAGACCATATAAAGATGGAAAATGAGTTTGCATGCTGAGTGCTGAGTGCTGAGTGCGACTCAGACTCTCAATTCAATTCTTCCAGCCATGCCACATGCTTTTGTGCTTGTTTTTATATGCTTTTTTGGGGTTCCTTGATGTTTAGCTTCTTCTCCTTGTTCACATATGACCCCACTCTTTTACTTGCATATGATTTCATGCATGCTCGGTGCTCCCTCCCTCTCCCACTATCAATCCAATTTGTCTACACCCTTTATGCTTAATTATTGTGGAATGTTTTGCCTCACTTTATGCTCTTATTGTGCATAGATTTTGGGCTTTTTGTTCCCACTTAATCTTCCATATATTGGGGGCATAGTATGTATGACTTTGCTAAGTTTGTGTTACAAGCATTTTTTATTTGCCAATGTTGTCCTAAATTATCAATTAAATTAGTTTAATTTTTTGTCAGAAATATATTCATTTTCACTATGTTACCATACTAAACAAGTAATCAACAATTTATAATTCGTGAGTGAGATTTTCATTACTATGAGGTATTACGAAAAACCTAAACATATATACACTAAGAATATATAGATAACCTTTTGCTTTCATAAAACGAGAAAAGTAGAAAACCACTTCATCATAGACATAAAATTAAAAGATAATCGTCTAATTAACTTTTAGGGGTCGTTTGGTAACAGGATATTGATATTGATATCTGCAGATATCATGATATTCGAGTTATCAGCTTTTTTTTCGTACCACATATCATGATATTTGGGGGAAAAAGTAATATCAATATCACTCCACACATGTTCTACTTCACCCTAGAATATCTGGGGAGTGATATTGATATCATATTTTCGAGACACTTTTACCCCTCACTTTAATTTAAAATAACACTGCCACTCATTACTTTACTCACCAATTCTTCTCTCTCACATGCACAAACCATTTCGACGACTTCGAGCTCAGGGTTTGCTCTCCGACTTCGAAGCTCCACAGATGGAAGTTTAGGTAGCGCCGCCGCAAATCGACGGTAAGTCACCATTAATAATCCGTTCATACCTTCTTCATTTCTCGTCTTCACCCGTGTTCTCGACCTCTGTCTATCCATCAAACAAATCAAACATAATCTCGATTACATTCAATCTTCTTCAGGGTTGTAATCGCAGCTCATACACAGATCGGTCGTTACCCCTCAACCCAGGTTTGTAGTATCTTCGGTTTGCCCGTCGAGGAAGGCTTGGAAGAAGGGGTTGTGTCTTCGATGGTGACGCGTCGACGAAGATGATGAGGGAAGACGATGAAGCAGAGAAAAAGTAGTGTTGAATGAATGAGCTGTTTGGATGAAATAGAACCCAACTTGAGGGTATTTTTGTCTTTTCCACATTTAAGGCACTTATCTCCTCTAGTACAGTACCACTTTACCAAACAATGATTTCATGGTAATTGCCTAAACATATCAATATCAATAACATATCAATCTCACCCTAATCTCAATATCTAAACATATCATGTTACCAAACGACCCCTTACTCAACTCATAGTTCAGTTACTTATCTTTTCTCATCCCCACATGCCACATCTAAAACTATATATAAGCATTTTAAGACAAAATCTATTTGACACATCAACTTTTGGAGGCTTCTCCTTAAATGTAGGTAAATATATATATTTTTTAAACTCTCTCTCTTCCCTAATTCTTTTCCCTTTTAATTAGTTTTCTTATCATAATATTTTATGTGTTACTCAAAACATATTGTTTCCTTCACAAATGTTGTTCGTTTTAATTTTTCGAATCCAACGACATCAATCTTAATATATTTTAGTAAAAAACTAATATTATATTAAAACTATGTAGAGGATAACCAAACTGTTACTAAGCATTACTTACACCTACACAATAAAGAACCAAATATCACCCCCCCCCCTTAATACACACTTTGATAATTTTACAATCTACTATAAACTAAAATTTTCCAAACACTTTCACTAAATTTGTTCTCTAACATCGTCAACGGACCTAACATACGATTCATTCAACATATTAAATCAAGGGAAAATGGTACTTTACCAAGTTAACAAACAATCCACTATGCTATGAAATGATCAATTTACCCTCTCCTACTATGCCAACCTAACAAACAACCACTTCCATCCAAAATTTCGTTAAGTGATGACTCACCAATATGACTCATCCTTAATTAATGACAGTACATTGCCACATCATCGAGTTTAATATATGGTACTTCATCTAAAATTTTAAATCGTCCAAAACAGTTTCAATTTCCAAGCATATTCAATCATATTTTAACTAAATTATTTTATATATGAGTGTTATAATTCTATATTATAAAATCATTCATATAAAAGTAATGTATCAAGATGTTAATCAATCAACTAAGAGGATCATCAACATTATAAATTGGATTTTTCATTTAAAATAATATGATCAAGATGGTATAGTGACTTTGAAGTAAATAATTAATCAAATATAAAATTTTAGTTAGAATATTTATTTCCCAACATTCTCATGTTAAAGGTATAAATATACATCATGATTTTGAAGTAAATAATATATTATGTATGTATATTGTTTCATTCAAATAAAAAATTAAGTTGGAATGGTTTGTTTTCCAGCTTTTTTAAGTTAAATTTCTTAAGATACATCGGGCCTTTAAAGTAAATAATATGTATGGCTCCATAACCTATAATGGATTTTGTTCATGACACGAGTTGGAATATAGTTTGAACATTCGTCTAACTCGATACCAGTAGAAAGATTTTAAGAATTAAGTGAGTTCATGTGCCTCAAAATCATAAGAACAACCATTTGTTCGTCATATATAATTAAAATATATATGATACTTAGATATATAATTTCACTATTATTGTTTGGTTCGAATAACTAAGGAAATATTGGTAACTATTTATTCAGTTGATTTATTTAGGTTGTCAATGTGAAGTGAGAGAAAAAATCTTGAATTGGCCAATAAGCCGAAAAACTATATACCAAGAATTCTTAGTAAAAGCAATGGTTAGTGAGGTCACGAGTGTATAAGGGTATGAATCATGAGATATTAAGTAAAGTAGATTACATGTGAATAACTTTTTCCAATTCAGATTATTGATCGAGTTGAGTTAGTTTGACTTGAACATATTCATGAAATCTAAGTATATATATAATGGGAAAACGCCCAAGTACCCTAACACTAAATTTTTTTCATATTTGTGTTTGAATATTAGAGTTTGAGGGTTGTAGTTTAGTGTTCAAAGATTAGGATATAGTGTTAGGGGTTTCAAGTTTATTATTGGGGGTTTATGGTTTTTTAATTTGGACTTACGGTCAAATTTAGAGTTTTACATGCGATTTAATATTAGAGTTTATGATGTAGTATTTGAGGGTTAGGATTTAGTGATCTTTACTTCTATATTCTTTTAATGTGTCAATTCAGGCTTTATTTTTGTTATGTTGAACTACACCTGAACATACTTTTTTTACACAGATGATGGTTTTTTAGTCTTGACTTTGTTTGTTTGTAAATGCTTCAAATGAGTTGTTATTAATTTGGTTATTTGTCTTGAATTGACTTTTGTTTGTAAGACTTTAGGATTAATTAAATATTATGTAACAAAATTTTTGAAGTCACGTTAGGTTTAGATGACATCACTCATTTGAAAAATTTGTTTGAACAATAGGTATGATTGTTTATGTCATTTCTCCTTTACAAATTTTTAATGGTCATAAGTGGACCTATTTTATTTGAGTATGTAATCAAACTTAATTAATATTTAAAATATCCTTAAATTTATCATAACATTCTTTTATTTAGTATATATTTTTTTGGTATTGTATTAACTCTACCAACAGGCCAATAATAATATACATATTATATGAGCACTTATATTAGAGAGGTATTCCCTTTAAATTGAAGATACGAACCAATAATATAGTTTTATTTCATTTATTTATTAGACTTAGAAATTAAATAATAAAATTTCAATATCTTTGAAGCGCTTTGAAGTTTTAGAATTTTTTTTCTAAACTCAAATACACTGTTTTCAAGTTGAGAATTTTAATAATAATTAGTTTTTTTATGAATTTTACTTGATGCATATCAAACATATCCAATATATAAAAATAATAAATTGACTAGAATACTTAATAAAAAATAGGGTAACCATAATAATAATATAATGTTTAAAGAGAAATTAAATACACACTTTTTATGAATAAGATATATAATAATACACCTACAAAAAATGTAATTTTTATTTATGTAGGGCCACTTATTTTTCTGTCATATTCTACTATATTAAAATAAAAATTTATCTTATACGAGAGCTACTAAGTTAAGTAAATACAAAATGACTTAAAGATGTTAGTAAAATATAAATATTTTGACCCTCGAGTTTTTAGTTTGATTTCAATATTTTGATTTAAAATTTTAGTTGGTTTTAATTTGGCTAAATATAATCCTAAATTTACTCATTTACATGATTATTTTTCATTTACTAATTATACCAAATAAAGTCGGCCAACGGGCCGAAAAAGTACTAGTTGTTCTTGATAAGGATATGTCATTGGCATCTAAACCCTAAAATCCAGTGGGTGACATGTCTATTTTCCATTAATGTCCAAAATTGCTATTGCTTGTCAATTAGATGCAGTTCTTCCATTGTATAATTCAAAGAATAAGTCATATGTATTATACTTGAATTAAATTTAATAATTTTAATTACATTTTTTTGTCAAGATTTAATTACATTCTTTAACATTAGAAAATAATATATTTTGTATATTTAATTTATATGAATTACTTGAAGAGTTCCTCAATAATTTTCTAATAGTTCGACCCTGATTAATCCAATGATTTACCTTTTCTATGGGTTGATCTCACAATTCGCATCTCACATGTAGCTGTAGATAATAATACTAAAATTATATCTCATTATTCGCAACATCATTTCATGATAACCAAACAGACAAATAATACACGAGAAAACTGAGAAATAAATAACAATAACATAGTCTGCCCAAAAATCCAACAAAGCTAAAATCATAAGTTAATTCACTTCCCTGATCACATTGTCTCCATCCACCCTGATCCAAAGAATTGGTGATGCAGCTGATCTCATGAAAGCAATCCACTCCTAATCCCTCCAAAACCATCTGACGCTCAAGTTGAATGAATATCATTGAACAGTAGTCATCTCTTGCACTCTTCTAATTGTGCCTTTTCGTTTTCATAAACCCAACTAGCGGCCCAATAGCAAACTTGAGATATCACCACTTTCGCATTGATTTTCTTGTCTTAAAAAGTTCACTTATTCTTTTCAACCCAAAAACACTCCAAAAAACAGGCTGATTAAAAAACAAAAAAAAAAATGGAAACTGTAAAAGTCCGACCTACCGGATTCGAACCAGTGACCTAAGGATTTGCTGCTACACTACAGTCCTCCGCTCTACCAACTGAGCTAAGGTCGGTTTGTTTGTTTAGCAAAATTTGTCATGTATATATACACTACTCCTTACGGAAACCATTTGAAACCCCCACAAATTTTGTTCTGTTTGATTATAAATGATGTGTGTGTATATAGATATGAATCAAAGCAAAAGTACAAAAGCGTCATATTACAACCGAGCAGAGAATTATTCAGGAAAGAAAATGAGAAAAACAACAATATAATTACACAGAATGTACAAACACCCAACAAAGTTGAAACCATAAACTAGCATACTTCTCTGTTGAGATTGTCTTCATTCATCCTGATCCAAAGAATTGGTGGATGCAACTAATCTTAGGAAAGTAAGTCTTTCCTAGCCCTCTGAAACCATCCAACTATCAAGTCGAATGGATATCATTAAATGTCAGGCATCTCTTGCACTCTTCTAACTGTGTCTTTCCGTTTTCATAAACCCAACTAACGATCCAATAGCATACTTGAGATATCACCCTCTTCGTATTGGCTTGGTTATCTTAAAAAATTCTCTTATTCCACTCCACGAAACAGCAACATGTAGCAAAACAAAACAAAAAAAATTTAAAAGTCCAACCTACCGGATTCGAACCAGTGACCTAAGGATTTTCTGCTACACTACAGTCCTCCGCTCTACCAACTGAGCTAAGGTCGGTTTGTGCAACAAATTTTGTTCTTATTACTAAGTGATAACACATGGCTGGTCACCCTACTAGTCCTAGGTTGACAAGATCAAGCACTATAAATTAATAATCTAATAATAATCATCAAAAAAATTATTATAACCGATTTAGTAGTTTCAGTTTCTACAAATAGACCTATTCACCAAATGGTCAAAACCATCAAGCTAAGAAGTAAGTACACATACATAGTCCAGAATATTAGGTGTGACCAGGAGCTAACTGTCACTAGTCTTTAACAACAACTAACCTAGAGGTTAAAAATCCCAATGCTAGACATACAAAAGTTGAAAATATATAAATTAAGGGGGTAAAAATTGATTGATTTATCACCCTTCATTCATTGCATGTCAATAACTAGAAATTAGGTTTGATGTTACAACTTAATTACACCCCCCTCTTGGTATTTCCATTTGTTAATATAATATAATGAATTATTTTGTAAAAATAAACACACATTATATAGGTTGATCAATTCTATTCACTAATAACTTGTGCAGAAAATAAAATAAGTTTCCACTTTATTTATGCCTTTTTTTTTGTCTTAGTTGCATGGTTAAATACTACTGATGGATAAAAATCTTAACAAATGACATTTCATAAAAAAATTAGGGTGCTGCTATTTGTAGTCCGTGTTTTACTGTACGCAGTTCGTATTTTCACACAAATAGACAATTATGCTTTTGCAATCCGTATTTACTAACGCATTCCATTTTTACTAACGCATTCCATTTCTTGCTAACGCACGCAGTCCATTTTTACTAACACAGTCCGTTTTTTACTAACGCATTCTATTTTTTACTAACGCATTCCATTTTTTTACTAACACAGTCCGTTTACTAACGAATAATGATAGAAAATCATAAATGTTTAAATAATTTAAATAATAATGATGCAAAATTATATACGGCTAAAAAATTAATATTTGATGGAAAATTATAAAATTTTAAATAAATCAATAATAATGATTAAAAGTTATATACTTCTCAGTAAAAACGGACTGTGTTATTAAATACGAATTGCAAGGACATAATTTTCCATTTGTGTGAAAATACGGACTGCGTACGGTAAAACATGGACGGCAAATAGAAACCCACAAAAATTATTGGTTCATTCGACCTAAATATCCAGTCATGTATATGTGATCTTTATATACTTGCATGAAATCGTCAATTAGATATATGCATTGTGACTCTAATTTAATCGCTTCAAGAAAAAACTAATCAACAAAACAAAGAAAACCAACTCTGTTCAACAACAAAAGAACTACTCCACTGTATTAAATAAACCAAAACCAATATTAGACCCACCACCACCCAGAAGGCCACATCATAATAAAATAGACACACTGTAGTATATAATTTCTCTCTCCTTTCTTCCTTCCTCTATTCATTTCACACCATCATCTTGGATCCCTCTCCCCCCACTTTCCCAAAAGCTCCTTCTTCTTCTTCTTCTTCTTCTTCTTCTTCCTTTGTTCAGTGTCTTGTAATGGCAGTCCTCACTCTCCACCCACAACCCACCTCTGAATCCAAACTCAAAACCCCTTCTTCCACTCCTTCTGGTAAACTCAACAACAACAACAACAACAAGCAGCTCACCAAAAACCAACTTAAACACAACAAGAAAACCACTACTGCTTCTAATAAGAAACCCTCCTCCTCCTCTTCCTCCTCCTCCTGGGACCATTTCAAGAACCTCCTCACCTGCAAACAGATGGAATCATCCACCGTCCACGTCCCCACCTCCAAATCCAACTCCGGCGGAGGATACCCCAAGATCGGCTCTTCCTGTTGTAGCTTCAGAGACGTGGTCAACACCTCCAGAGTCGTCCACCGCAACGACAACTCCCCCGAGGGAAGCTCCCTCGGTCAGGAGGCCACCGGTCTTCTCACCCGTAAAGGCGGCGGCGGCGGAGGCGGTCGGCCTTCTTCGCTGTCGGCCACGAGGTCGTCGTGTAATACGGCGTCGTCAAGGGGCATGCAGTTTAGGAAACTCTCCGGCTGTTATGAATGTCACACTATCGTTGACCCTAGCAGGTAATGCTTCGCTTTCACTGTGTTTAATCATAAATTTAATTAGAGTCGCTTTCGCGCTTTCGGTCTTTGTTTAGTTGTTAATTTAATTCACGGGGGCTATAAAGCTGATTAAATATCTAATTTTTTTTTAATGAAGAAGACTTTGATTAGTACAATTACTTCAGTCAATTTAATTTTTAACTGAATTTTGTTAATCAGGTTTCCAACTCCAAGGACCACCACATATTTGCGCTTGTTCTCAGTGTGGTGAGGTGTTTCCCAAGATAGAAAGCTTGGAACTCCATCAGAAAGTTCGCCATGCCGGTAATTATTATTTTTTACCATACAACATTTCTCACGCGCACATGGAAATCGAACTAGTCTGAGGTTAAAATAATATTAGTTATGATCTTTAGTCTTTCCAAGAATTTTCCTTTTGTTAGACTGGAATATTATCTTTGTGCCAAGCCCAAGCATATGGCAGACCAGCTTACGATATTTTAGGGACCAATTGGTTGATTGCAATAGAACTAACTACTAAGTATTAATGTCAATTGATGTACAGCTGTTATCTGAGGACCAATTACTTAATAAATGTTAATAATATGACGTGACATTTTGTCACGTAAGTTACTCTGTCACCCCCAACATTAATATAGTCACCCACCTTCATGCCCAAGAAGTAACTACTGTTTTTATTTCACAGTACAAGTATTTAACCATAATAGTAACGACATGTAACGAGATTGACATCGGCCCTATTATGGCATTTAACTGAATTTCGATTCTGTGACAGCTAATGAGCTAAACAAGTATTTTCCATAATTAATGTTTTGGTTTTGTACAGTATCTGAACTGGGGCCGGAAGATTCTGGTAGAAACATCGTGGAGATAATCTTCAAATCGAGCTGGTTGAAGAAGGACAGCCCCATCTGTCAGATCGAACGGATACTGAAGGTCCACAACACTCAGCGAACAATCCAACGGTTTGAGGACTGCAGAGACGCAGTGAAATCCCGTGCGCTGACTAGCACCCGAAAGAACCCCAGGTGCGCGGCTGACGGAAACGAGCTCCTCCGCTTTCATTGCACCACTCTCACTTGCTCCCTGGGGGCGCGTGGCGGGTCCAGCCTATGCGGCGCCGTCCCCGGCTGCGGCGTGTGCACTGCTATCCGCCATGGGTTCCAAGGGAAGGAGCTGAGAGGCGTCCGGACCACCGCAAGCAGCGGTAGGGCCCACGACTCGCTGGTCGGGTGCACGGAGGGGCGTAGAGCTATGCTCGTGTGTCGGGTGATTGCTGGGAGGGTGAAGCACGTGGTTGAGGAAGAGAACGCGCCGTCGGATGATGTCGGCGGGACGTACGATTCAGTGGCGGGCCCAGCGGGAGTGTACTCGAATCTAGAGGAGCTGTTTGTGTTTAATCCGAAGGCCATCCTGCCTTGTTTCGTTGTCATTTACAAGGCTGTTGAATCATGAGAAAAATGGAAATGAAAAGAAAAAAATGTTATAATTAAATTAAATTAAAAGTGGCTAAGAAGATTAAAAAATATTGGTCATAGAAGAAGCTTATATATGTTTGTTTTGTGTGCTCGTATGGGATCTGATCAGACAGGGGAGTTTAATGAATCGACGATTCACAATTAGGCGAAGCTAGGCCAACCAGCACAGCTGAATGTGTATAGATACTAAAATATCAAAATAATCAAAATATGTACAGCTCAAGTACTACAAGAGCACAAGTGTTGATAAACGACAGGAAAACGGAGACGGATTAAGCAAGAGAAACAAGAATTAACGTGGTTTCCGACCGAGAGGTCGACTAGTCCACGGAGAGAAGACGGGAGTTTTATTTAGGGTTTTTGGGTGAATGACGGCTTCAATACAATCAGGGGAGAAACAAGCTATTTATATACAATAGAGTTTCGGGTAACTCTTAACCAAACCGAAATATATTCGGTATATCAACATCCCCCCTCAAATTGATGGTGGCTTCGCAACATCAATTTGTGTGTCAAGAACCAATGCCGAGCAGTAGATAGAGACTTAGTAAGCAAATCAGCAATTTGGTCTTCTGACGTGATGTAAGATAATTTGACCGTACCACCTGTCACCAAATCTCGTATGTAATGCACGTGTGTCTCAATGTGCTTAGTGCGATCATGTAGCACAGGATTAGTGGCAATCTGAATCGCACTCGTATTGTCTCCAAATAGCTGAACTGGTAGATCAACTGTAGCACCCAATTCTGCCAATAATCGAATCAACCATACAACTTCAGAGCATACGTCAGACATAGATCGGTATTCAGCTTCAGTAGATGATTTGGCAGTTCGATCTTGTTTCTTGCAACGCCAACTAATGAATGAACTTCCATATCTGATACACCAACCTGTCGTGGACCGACGTGTGTCTACACATCCAGCAAAGTCGGCATCGGCAAACGCGGTAAGAGTAGAAAGACCCTGCAGCTGGAAAGTATAACCCGACATCTCTAGTGCCAGACAGATAGCGCAGAATCCTATGTACTGCATCAAGATGGCTCTTACAAGGACTGCTCATAAATTGACTGACGACCTGAACTGGGTAGGCAATGTCTGGACGAGTTGAGGTTAAATATATGAGACTACCAACAAGAGTCCTATAATGAGACGCATTGTCGATATGCGCAATGTCATCCTTGCTCAGTTTCAAGTTAGTCTCCATAGGCGTAGTGTATGTTTTTCCATCCTCAAGCTTCGCTGTTTCTAATAGGTCTGTAATATATTTTCTTTGACCAAGAAAGATTCCCTCCTCCGATCTGGATACTATAAGTCCAAGAAAATAGGAAAGATTACCAAGTTTTTCAACAAGAAATGCTTATGGAGAATACCTTTAAGTTCATCAATCCCGTTGGCATCACTCCCCGTTATTACCATGTCGTCAACGTAGAGGAGAAGTATTGTAATACCATCATCGGTGGAGCGAATGAATAGAGAGGGATCATTTCAACTTTGAGTAAACCCCGAGTTGACGACAGTGGTTTGAAAAGTTTCAAACCACGCACGTGGTGCTTGCTTTAGACCATACAAAGACTTCTTCAAACGACATACTGTATTAGGTCCTGACTGATTATAACCTGGTGGACACTCCATATAGACAACTTCCTTTAGCTGACCATGAAGAAATGCATTCTTTACGTCTAGTTGATATAGCGGCCAGGCACGTTGAGCGGCAAGCGATAACAAAACTCGCACAGTCTGCATCTTTGCCACCGGTGCAAAGGTCTCATCATAATCAATCCCATACTCCTGTCGATAACCCTGAGCGACCAGCCGCGCTTTATACCGATCGAGACTCCCATCCGGTTTAAACTTTGCCGTGTAAACCCATCGAGACCCGATCACAGGTGCATTAGTCGGTCGGTCAACGAGCTCCCAAGTGTCGTTAATCTTTAAAGCCTCAAGCTCGACATTCATAGCTTCTTGCCATGGTGGGAGATGGCAGGCTTCACGGTATGTTGTTGGGACATAAACAGCCGAGGCAGCATAGGAAACATAATCAGAGAGGTGGCTGGGTTTCTTACCTCGGGTAGAACGAATTGGCCGATTGGGTGGGAGATCATGGATAGGTGAAAGGATAGGATGAGGTGGCGGGTGTAATTGAGTAGGTGGGAGGTGAATTTGATTAATATGATCAGAGGGAGGTACAGAGGAGGAATTAGGTGCAGGAGCAGAATTGGTAAATGTGGGAGTGAGAGGTGTGGTGGAGTGGATAATTGGTGAGGGAGTTGGTGTATGAGATATTGGAGTGGTAAGGGTTGGAGTGGTAAGGGTTGGTGAGTCTGGTGCCTCGTCGGTGATATCCTCTACAATTCGAGTAGGAGATGGTTGAGTAGCATGCATGACATCTTCATAAGTCGGAAGAGCTATACGAGTAGGAGAGCTTGGTGTAGACTCGTTATGATAGTAAAAGAGATCTTCACAAAACACAACATTGTAGGCAATATGAACTCGACGGGCGTGTGGATCATAACAAAGATACCCCTTGTGATGGTCTGTGTATCCCAAAAATACACAACGAGCAGTCTTAGCTGTGAGCTTCGTTCGACTCTGTTTAGGAAGAAGGACAAAACATAAACATCCAAACGTCCGAAGGCGAGTATAATCCGGAGGACGCTTATATAATGCCTCATAAGGAGATTTGTTGTCAAGAGTTGGAGTCGGCTGCCTGTTAATAAGATAGAAGATTGTTCTCACAGCTTCTACCCAAAAGGAAGATGGAACTCGAGACTGAAGTAAGATTGCCCGTGTAAGATCTAAAACATGTCGATGATTACGCTCAACTAAGCCATTTTGTTCAGATATCCCAGGACATGATTGCTGAAAAAGAATTCCTTTATCCATATATAACCGATGGAGAGAGTGAGAGGAGAATTCTCCTCCTGGATCTGATCGAATCAGCTTCACTGTTTTCCCAAACTGAGTTTGGACGAGTTGAAGAAAGTCTGTTGCAGCTTGAAGTAATTCAGACTTAAGTCGAAGAAAATACACCCAAACATGACGAGTAGCATGATCAATGAATAATGCAAAATATTTGTAACCAAGCCGAGAGATGACCGGAGCAGGGCCCCATAAATCGGTGTGCACCAGGGAGAATGGTTCATCAATGACAGTATTACTAGACGGATGAGGTAAAGCTGTCGTTTTGGCTTCAATACAATGCACACATGATGGAGCCGAAAAATTCTTAGTATTAATATCAACGGGCAATAAATGTTTCCGAAACATGTTTAATAGTCTAGCAGAATGTAAATGACCAAGTCTAGAGTGCCACAACTCCCAAACTTTATTCGAACTTTGAACTTGAAAAGAGGATAATGTTGCATTGAAGGAATCACCATGCTGCATAACTTGACAGCCTTCTCCATGTTTCCCAGCTGCAGTACTGCGACCATGAAGAAGATGCAGATAGTAATTTCGGCCCACTTTATTTCCCTTCCCCAGGATCTGCTTGGTCATCCGATCCTGTATAACACATTCATTGGAATCAAAGGAGACCACACAACCAGTTTCAGCAAGCTGTCCAACAGAAACTAAATTCGGAACCAGTGCAGGAACATGAAGTGTGTCAGGTAATGTCAACTGTGAATGAGCCACAGTACCAATTCCTGAAACTGCCAATTTTTACCACTAGCGACTTCCACAGACATGTTGTTAACCGGTTGATATGATCGAAACAAAGATAAATCTCCAGACATATGATTAAAGGATGCTGAATCCAAATGCTAAGGGCGAGTAATACCTGACACGCCGACTGATGCAAACGCTGCGTTTAGAGCTGTTGGGAGTGCTTTCTGAATAGTGGCTGCAATAAGCTGGTCAATTTGAGAGCTAGAAGATTGTATGATCAAATTAGATGTTGGAGATGAATCAACAGCTAACTTGAATTGGAACCCCCACGAGGATAATTAGGATAGTTATTTCCATGTCGAGATTTGCGTAGACGACAATCCAATATAATATGACCTGGCTTCTTGCAGTAGTTACAAAAATTGCGCTTACGACAGTGATTTTCACGATGGCCAAGGTCATTACAGTGACGGCATCGGACATCCCCAAGCTGACTAACCTGTTGCTGCCCAGAAAATTGTTGGCTAGATCCGAACTGAGGACGAGGACGGTTTGCAGCAAAGGCTAAAGAATTCCCAGATTGGATGTTTCCATCCAATCGAGCTTGAGTCGATAGCCTCGTTTCCACACGAACGAGCTCAGCGAGAATATCATTCATATCTGTTTTGTTCTCCGAGATCAGTTGAGAGCGAGTGACTTCGAATTCAGGTCGAAGTCTCATGAGAAATTGGAGGCTGCGAGAACGATTTCTTTCCCTCTGAATTTCCAAACTTGCCTCAACAGAAAGCATAGTGTTTGTCAGAAGATCCAATTCAGTCCATAGAGCACATGTCTTGAGATAATAGCTATTGACGTCCAACTCGCCTTGGGAAAGATTAGAAAGCTCGTACTCAACATCGAACAGCCTTGACGCATTGAATTGAGAATAGGTTTTGGTCAGGTGTATCCAGATAGCTGCAGCAGACGGAAAATTTCGGAGAGTAAGAGCAATGGAAGGCTCGACTGATCCAATAATCCAAGAGAGGACACGGGCATTGTTAGTTTTCCAGGTTGCAAGTTGTTGCTCAAGAGACTCGGCCGCGGCAGCCAAACCTTTCTTCTTTGATTCGGCATCAGCGGCAACGTCGGATACAGAGGAAGGGGATGACCCACCACGTTGGAGGCTTGATGGAGCCATCAAGATAGGCTAATAAGCCCTTCCTTCAACGTGGGTACGGAATGAGAATTCCCACAAAGCGAAGTTCTTCCCGTTGAAGCGGACAGCAACGAAATCGGAGGACATAGCGGATGATGCAAGCTCTGACACTACAAAAAAAGAGCGTTTTGGCGTCGGTTGAAACGAAAGAGGATAGCGTCGGTCGCGTCGACCGACACTAAATAGAATCTCGCGTTTTAGCGTCGGTCGTTTGGTCGACCGACGCTAAATTCTAACCCTAATGAGCTGAACGCCAGCCGCCTCCTCTCTTCTCTCTTATCTTTCTCTTTTCCCTTCTTCATCTTCCACTCCCAAACCTCTCTTCTTCTTCTTCATCATCATCTCCTAAACCCAAACCTCTCTTCTTCTTCTTCTTCAGCCACCGCCGCTCCACCTATTCCGCCGCCGCCACCCCTGGCCGCTCCACCTCTTCCAAAGCCGCCGCCGCCTCCCCGCCGCTCCACCTCTTCCAAAGAAGCCACGCCGCCCCCGCCGCTCCACCTCTTCCAAAGCCGCGCCGCCGCCCCCGCCGCTCCACCTCTTCCAAAGAAGCCGCCGCCGCCCCGCCGCTCCACCTCTTCCAAAGCCGCCGCCGCCATCGCTCCACCTTTTCCAAGACTGCCGCCGCCGCCGCTCCACCTTTTCCTAAGAAGAAGAAGGAGGGAAGAAGAAGAAGAAGAAGAAGGAGGCTAGAAGAAGAAGAAGAAGGAGGCTAGAAGAAGAAGCAGATGCAAGACGGAGGGAAGAAGAAGGAGGGAAGAAGAAGAAAAAAGCTGCAGCTGCATCTGCAGCTTTTTTTTTGTGATGTGAACGCATATTTAGCGTCGGTCGGTCTGTGCCGTAGCGTCGGTCGACCTAAAACTGACGCTAAATATTAACGTCACCACATCTGGCGTCGGTTTTGTCGACCGACGCTATTAAATTTAGCGTCGGTCGGTGACCGACGCCATAACGCGCGTCTGACCGACGCTAAACTACCTTTTTTTGTAGTGTGATACCATGATAAACGACAGGAAAACGGAGACGGATTAAGCAAGAGAAACAAGAATTAACGTGGTTTCCGACCGAGAGGTCGACTAGTCCACGGAGAGAAGACGGGAGTTTTATTTAGGGTTTTTGGGTGAATGACGGCTTCAATACAATCAGGGGAGAAACAAGCTATTTATATACAATAGAGTTTCGGGTAACTCTTAACCAAACCGAAATATATTCGGTATATCAACACTTGGTAGTCTGTTTTTTCCTTTAATTTATAACAAGTTTTATATACGTTCCGTATTTTATTACGTGCAATCCATAATTTTTCAGAAACTCGCCATTATACTTTTATAATTTGTGTGATTCGTATTCTACTAATATAGTCTGTTTTTGTTAACAGAGTCACAAATTTGACTAACATTGTCCATTTTTATTAATACAGTTCATATTTTACTAATGCAGTATGGATTTTACTAACGTAGTCTATTTTACAAAAGCATTCCAGATTTTACTAACACGGTCTGTTTTTACTAACACAGTTCGGATTTTACTAACGCAACCAAGATTTTACCAGTGGAGTTTGTTTTTACTAACGCAGTCCTCTATTACTAACAACTTTTTATATATTTTACTAACACATTCCATTTTTTACTATTGCGGTCTGTATATAAATAAATTAGTGATATTCAGAGGCGTCCAATCATTTTTGGAGGCTCTGTTCTAAAGTTAGACATGGTCACGCAATTATAGCCAATTATTTAAAATTAAAAGAAAAAATTATTACACCAAAAAAAAATTATTTACAATAATATAATATCATTCTAGCATTTTTTATATAAAATTATTTATGAGCTCTTCAATTTTTTTATTCCAAAATATTATTCTCAATCGTTGTTATTGCTAATATATTAAGTATTTTTTGTGTCATTATAGAACAACTTTAAATATGAAATACTTCTATAAACAGTAGCAAGAATCATACAACTAGCAACAAAAAGATACTATAGTTGCATTACGCAAACAATCAACGAAATTTCAAAATTTTCAAAATTTTAAGAGGTGAATATAGAAGTCCTAGTGATTATATTCGAGAGCTCTTTGATTAGCATTAGAAAAATTGATGCCCCAAATAAATAGTCTCTTAATTAACTTAATTTTAGACGTCGGCGATTCGAATAATACTAAAAACACTTAATTAAATTAATAGTAGCCAGTAACTTGGACAAAATATTTGAGGCATGTGTGGTAGGTCTTCCCAAGGTAATGGACCCCTCTGCTTATATATAATCTTTTAAAGTAAAAATAAATTTTCAAAACTACAATACATGATATATCATTAAAATAATACAATACAAATAAAAAAAATATATCAACAAAATAATTCAAATAACTATAAACTATTATATATCATTGAAATATCTGAAAACATAAATGTTATTGAGAATGTAAGGTAATCCAAAATGCTTTCCCCATAAACGAAATCTATCTATATAATAATGGATTCAAACTAAGTCATTGTTTCGTCCCTGTTGTACATAAAAGATTGATGGGAGACATGTGACAATCGTCACAAACATGTACCTGCACGAAGTGGTCTGTATGTAAAATCCATATAATATCGTAAGGTGCATGACTACCAACAACACATAGTGGAAGATTACTGCTTGAACCACCCCACATTTTTTTCCCCTCACGTTCACGCAAACCATTACTACATATATACCACCCAATAATACAAAATGGCGAACTCTAGAAAGTCAAGCGTATTCATCCAATGAAATAAGTCACATGATAATTATGTTGTCAAATTGATTCTAGGGAAGTCATGATCGATGTTGTCATAGATATCCCGATAACACGGTTGTCTTAATTCCCCTAACAAGGTGGCCCTCACCTATATATGGTGATTTTCATCCCCACTAAGTGCGTGTGAAATAACTCTAAATCACAGCGACCGTCAACCATTGGGTTATATCAATAGTTAAAGTAATTTTGAAAAACCCATTGGAAGAGCCCAATTGTAGCGGAAATCAGCATTGCCTATGTAGTTCAACTCCAAAGGCGCACCAGGGTCTAATAGTGCAATATATTGTAAGCCAACCTGTTTCTAGACATCACCCTATTTATGTGGATATGGATCGACTTTGCTATGAAGTTGCACCAGACCGTTTGAATTTGGTGAATTTCTTTGGTGTATGATACATTCTCCTTGCACGTTTTACTTCATAAGGGTCCAGACTTGTAGACTTCATTGGTCGGCCTTTGCGAGTTTCGTTTTCCATTGGTTCCTCAAGCTCTTCATCCTTAGGATGCAATTGTCTATATATGGTTTCAGCTATGCCTCACCTCAATGATGGGTAAGATATATGTAGGGGTGGGAAACGGGTTGGTATATATCATGGGTACCCATACCCATAATTTCAAAAAAAATCATTTTCAAATCACATACTCATATGGGTAGTGGGTACCCACTTACCAATGTAAAGTGGAAAAGAAAATCAACAATCTATTAGTAAAAAATCAATTACTAATATCACATGTAGAAAATACTAAGATTTTAGTCTTGGGGAGTAAAAAATCATAACGTTTTTAATTTTACGAAAAAATGCGAGTAGAAAGTCATGAGGATTTTAGTCTCGGGATAGGTAGAAATTCACAAAATGTTTAATCTTGATTTAGTACAAAGTCAAGATGACTTTAATCTTGAGTAGGAGAAAAAATTTAAAGATTTAGCTTCCAACGAGTATATATATAACAAAAGTAATAAAGTAAAATATAGAATGAAAAAAAATTCCTTAATAAGATTGTTATCTATGCAATGTAATGCTTGAAATAACATAAAAACCAATGAAAATGAAAATTTGAACCAATTGATTTCACGATTTTTTCGTAAGAAATTTTATCCCCTTCTTGATAGCCAAAGTTATTAAAATAATCCTCTCCAAGGATAGAAGAAATAACTTCTAAGGTGTTGTGGTACTTCAAACATCGTTGAACAACGAACTCAACGGACAGAGTGAACCACACGACTCGTACTTCTTGCTCTGAAACTAAGGAGAGTGCATAAATCGTTTTTTGTGTAGAATTTTGGCATAGAGAGGAAAAATTCAGTGAGTCGAAAGTGCAGAGACAATTTTTATATTTATAGGAACTGAAGGGGTGCAATTGAATAGACACAATTGTTCGGTTGGCAGTTAGGTAGTTGGTCAGCTAGACGAATAGACGTGACGGTTTGGACTTGTAGCCATTCGTATTTTGTAGCCATTCGTAAACTGACTTCAGCTAATAACCTACGAACACAACGACTAAAGCAACAGCTACGACAACAACAAAAACAAACAACACATACAACAACAACATCAACAACAACAGCAACAACAACAACTGCAACAACACCAGGCCTAAGTTGGTCGTCACTCCCCTGAATGATTTTTTCTTGGTTGCCACAAGGGCTTGTTCTTCACCAGCTTGTCGACATAAGTATTGTACTCCTTCAGTTGCTTAATCCGATTGACACCGTGACTAAGTTGGTTGTTCTTCACTACAAGAAAAACGGTGTAAAATCGCGGTTATAACATTGGGGGTTGTGGAACAACCACTATGTAATTACCATTTTGTCGGTTGCATATTTGGTGCAAAAATTTACGCACACTAGTTTTACTCTATGGATTGCTCCAAAGAGATCGTTTTTCCCTAGGGTCTTCCTTTCTCTATTACTCAGAAAAATGTGTAAAGCTATTCGAGGTTTCGTTTCGGGTTTGAATTGGTTTAAGAATGAAATTAACTAAAGATGCAAATGAAATCAAACAAAGCAAGTAAATAGATTGGGGTTTCAAAGATAGACTAAGGCGGTTGTTCAGACTCAATCCACGCTAGTTCGGTTAAGATGGATGAAGTTATGCAATCTCAGTTTCAACAGACTAGATGACTCGACATTTCCTTTTGTAATCTCTACTCCATGGTCAGGCCGTAGAGATTCTATTCTATCAAACCTACAAGTTTCTATGGTCAAGCTAACTTGCAAGAAATCAAGAACGATGAAATGCCACAAAGAAATGCAAAGAGATTAGTTTCACCGGCCCTATTGTCAAGACACCGGCTAATTCTAATGACCTCCTAAACTCTAGAATGTTTCACGTCCATGGTCAGAACCGCAAATCAAAGATAAACTCAGAAACTAACAATTGATCAAGTTGTCAGGATCAAAACGTTTAAATTAGGGTTTAGGAGAAATCGCATCTAAGTCTGAATAAACATCGATTAACATAAACGGGTTAGAAACCCGAAATCATCCATACAAAATCCTTTCTAACGCTTCATCTAATCTAAACAACCCTAGGAGTTTAGCCAGACATCATTACAGACGAAATCACAGAAACAACAGAGAAGAAAACCGGAGAAGAAGACATCTTACTCCGAGAAAACCTAATCCTGATGAATCTTAGAAACTCCCAAGCTAATCCTTGCTTCCTCTCCCTCAATCGTGTCTTCAAAGCTCCAAAATCTCCTCCCGAGAGTGTTGGTTCATCGAGAATCGAATGAAGAATGAAGAGTGTCTACAATACTCAACACCGCCACGTCCAGTGCTCAACACCCTCAGCCACCAGATTACGCCTTCATCGAGAAAATCATGTGTCATGATGATAATGGAATCGTTTGCTTCCTCTTCAATTGAGAGCGAGAATCCAGATCTTAGGGTTTCTGAGAGGGAGCTGTTGAAGGTTGTGGTGGAGAATCGCCCGTTCTCTTCTCCCACGCTGCTATAGAGGTGAGGCCCGAGGTAGCGAACAAGAAGAAGACGTCGGCTCTGGAGGTGACGTCGGACCAGTGAAATAGCCGGAGAAAGAGCCTGAATTTAATGAAATGAAGCCGTTTAAACTCTGGTTTTAGAGTGGGTGGGAGGATGAGGTGGTGGAGTGGGTATGCCGCTGGGGGGAGAGCAGGTTGTGGGAGAGGAAGCCGGGATGGATGCGGGGTGAGGGCGGTTCAAAAGTGGCCGGGGATAGCGAAGAGAAGAAAGAAGAAGATAAACAAGAGGGAGCAGATGGAAATGGTGGGGTTGATTTGTTGATGAGGGTTGTTGTAACAAAGGATGAGAAAATAAGTCTTTGTTAGATGAAAGAAACACAAATGGGATTTTTGTTAGTGAGAATTGCCGTGGATCGATGACATGTATTAATTGAGAATTTTTAATTGTGGTGCTTTAATTTGGTTGGCTAGTGAGAATTGACGCGGATTGATGTTTTGGGTGATCTGGACCGTTGATCTAAAAATTCTGTTGTAGCGGTTCTGTTGTAGGGGTTATATTTCGTTATAGCGGTTCCCATTGTAGCGGTTTTTCATAACCCCTATAACGGAATCCGTTGTAGGGGTTGATGTGTGGATTTCAACTCACAACATTCAAGGTCGTATTCCACGGGGTTCTCTCAATGGCCACTACTCACATTCCTCGTAGACGGTCTATTCATTTGAAAGGAGTTTTGGTTTGAAATAGAAATTAAAAACTTAAAGGAAACTAAAAAAAAAAGAAAGAAAAATAAAGTGGTGCAAATCAAAGACAAAGGGGGTTCTCTTGGTGGGTAGTTTCATCATGCTCAAGAGGACTAATTGAACAAACAAGCCATTCAAGATCGAGTTTGCATTCGGATGACCATGCATTTCACTTCTATAGACTCAATGCACTCTCGTAGCACCAAATCCCTATCCTAATACCACTCAACTTAGGCTCTCGCTCCCAAGCTAAGTGAAAAAGGATGCATTCTAGTGTTTGATGAAATGCCAAGACACAAGACCCTCTCTTAAGACTCTATGACCACAAGGCTAGGCACAACACTCTCATATCAATGCCCTAACACTAAGAGATTCACCAAAAAGCCTTTTCAAACTCAATTGAATGAAAATCCACATGCACACCAAGCGTTCGATAAAATGCCCAAGAGAGAAATCAAGTGAAAATGGTTGAAATAAGATGATCTAATCTCTTAGAACACACTCACTTCAATCCCTATGTAAACATCCCCGCCCAACCGAACGGGTTAGAACTCAAGTCTGGGTGACCAGAGTGCCGGAAACGGTACTTAAGAGGGTCTCTTGAGGTCTGGGACGTTTGGGTATGTGCCGGGTTGAAGTTGCAAAAGAGGGGAACAGTGAACAGTACCAAAAGTGCTGATTTTGGGCCCTAAAGTGCGCAGGCGCACATTTGGAAGTGCCAGGCGCACATTTCAATTAATTCAGCAAACTTTCGGCTGAATATTCAAAATGTGCTCCTTTTGGGGGTAAATGTGCGCCGGCGCACATTTGACATGCCAGGCGCACATTTCGTGCATAAAAGGACGAATTTGCACGGAAATCCAGAACTTTCCCCCCTTCTTTCTCTTTCCCCGAAATTCGTTTTTGACGAACCAAAAACCCCTTATCTTCAACCTCGATTCCGGGAGTTGTAGAGCTCCGATTTGTGATCCGTTTGTTGCTACGGGTTCGTGGCAACGAGAGGAAGAGATCGCACATCGTGGTTCTGGGTGGTTCGGAGTAGGCTGCTGTCGGTGAGGAGGAGAAGAGCTACGACTTTGGAGTGGTAGAGCTTGGTCGTTCGGGTTCCGGGAGTTGTTTTAGAGCCTCGTCTTCTTGTCAGTTTCTCTTTCAGGTGCTCGTGGCTAGTGCTAGGTTGGAGTTGCAGTTGAGAGTTGAGTTCGAGAAGGTTGTCGTTTGGAGCCATGAGGTGAAGATCGGTGACTTGCTTGAAGTTGACCTTGCCTGTATTTATTATATTTCAGTTGACCAGGACATTTGGGTTGGGGACTTTTGTAAACCTTTGAGGTTGGATTGGTTTGAGTTTCGGTTTTATGTTGGATTTTATATTGGAGGCCTCCGTTGGATTGTGGATTTTAATGAGAAGTTTCTTTCTTCCTTTATTATTTCGCGCTTTTGGTTAAACCTGTGCTTGCATAGCATTCTATCTCGAGTCAACCTCGGGTAAACCGGGTTGAATTGGGACGGGTGTTACAAATGGTATCAGAGCCTGGTTAGCCTCTGCTGTATAGGTGAGCTGTCCTTTCTTCTAGGGGATTTGCTACCCTCTTAATGGAAAGGACGGAACGTCGATGCAGTACTGGCCTTTCAGGGATCTTTAAACTGTTTGAAATGGGTGGGAGTTTTAAAGTGAAAGTGTTTTGAAGTTGGTTGTGAGTTTTTCTTCAATGGTCAACTGAAATGTTCTAAATGTCCTCCTGTAGTGAATCGAGCCAAGCCGTGGGAGAGTGGTAGTGGTTGGTAGACTAGGAGGAGTTGGCTTGTGGAGTAGATCTTAGTAGTCTTTGGTGAAGCTAGATAGAGTGGTTGAAGTGTGTAGAGCCTTAGTGTGGTGGCGGTTGTTAGTGTAGTGTTTTTCCCTTGGTTGCTTGTGTTGTGGTGTTGTTGTGCTCTTGTGGTGCTTTCGTGGTTCGGTTGTGCGTGTTTGTTAGAAGGAAGTTCAGAGTAGTGTGGGAGTAGTGCCCTTAGAAGGTGTGTGTTGCTAGAGCCGTTAGGGGAAAATTTGGGAGGTAATGTGATCTTGAATTGCTGCATTTGTTGCTGTGATGTATGGTTGCATTGCTAGAGCAAGTCGGGTTGTGATTTCGGGGACGAAATCTCTTAAAGTTGGGGAGACTTGTAACATCCCCGCCCAACCGAACGGGTTAGAACTCAAGTCTGGGTGACCAGAGTGCCGGAAACGGTACTTAAGAGGGTCTCTTGAGGTCTGGGACGTTTGGGTATGTGCCGGGTTGAAGTTGCAAAAGAGGGGAACAGTGAACAGTACCAAAGTGCTGATTTTGGGCCCTAAAGTGCGCAGGCGCACATTTGGAAGTGCCAGGCGCACATTTCAATTAATTCAGCAAACTTTCGGCTGAATATTCAAAATGTGCTCCTTTTGGGGGTAAATGTGCGCCGGCGCACATTTGACATGCCAGGCGCACATTTCGTGCATAAAAGGACGAATTTGCACGGAAATCCAGAACTTTCCCCCCTTCTTTCTCTTTCCCCGAAATTCGTTTTGACGAACCAAAAACCCCTTATCTTCAAACCTCGATTCCGGGAGTTGTAGAGCTCCGATTTGTGATCCGTTTGTTGCTACGGGTTCGTGGCAACGAGAGGAAGAGATCGCACATCGTGGTTCTGGGTGGTTCGGAGTAGGCTGCTGTCGGTGGGAGGAGAAAGAGCTACGACTTTGGAGTGGTAGAGCTTGGTCGTTCGGGTTCCGGGAGTTGTTTTAGAGCCTCGTCTTCTTGTCAGTTTCTCTTTCAGGTGCTCGTGGCTAGTGCTAGGTTGGAGTTGCAGTTGAGAGTTGAGTTCGAGAAGGTTGTCGTTTGGAGCCATGAGGTGAAGATCGGTGACTTGCTTGAAGTTGACCTTGCCTGTATTTATTATATTTCAGTTGACCAGGACATTTGGGTTGGGGACTTTTGTAAACCTTTGAGGTTGGATTGGTTTGAGTTTCGGTTTTATGTTGGATTTTATATTGGAGGCCTCCGTTGGATTGTGGATTTTAATGAGAAGTTTCTTTCTTCCTTTATTATTTCGCGCTTTTGGTTAAACCTGTGCTTGCATAGCATTCTATCTCGAGTCAACCTCGGGTAAACCGGGTTGAATTGGGACGGGTGTTACACCCTAGACCTACAATCTATGCAATCCAAGCACTCTCATGCATCAAATCACATTGAATGGACCAAATTAAGCAAACATGGCATTAAAAACAAGTCTAGGAATCATCCTCATACAACCAAGATCAATCATGGCAAGTTCTATACAATCATCCCTCTATCATAGCACAACTAATCTACCCATCCAAGATGAACCCTAGAAACTCAGCCACACATGGCCAAGGGAGTAAAGAGAAAAGAAGGAAGAATGGTCACCAAGAACACCATGGATGAATCCTTGAGATGATCTTCACTTCTCCACTTGTAAGCACTTCTCCCAAGGTTTGTTGGCTTCAATCCTAGCTCCAATGGCTTCAAATTGCTCCAAAAATGTGTTCTAGGGTTTGAGGGTTCGTGGGTATGTGTTTGGGGTTCAAAAGATATGCAAGAATTTCTCAAAATGGCCAAAAACAAGAATATTTATAGTGCAGGGGACAGTGCACGGCGTGCACCCCTGCACGGCGTGCACCTCTGCACGGCGTGCACCCCTGCACTCTGCAGAAAGCTCGATCTTGTAATGCTCATATCTCCCTTGTCCGGCCTCCAAATGACCTCCCGTTTGCTCCTATGCGCTCCTTGTCATCCGTACTTTGATGCCATAACCTGAAAATGCACAGGGGCAACTCCGATAGACCACGAATTTGGCTCCAAAGTGGCAACCGGACAACAAAATGACACTTTGCACGAAACTTCAATAAAAGCATATAAGTCATGTCATTTCACGAATAAACACGGGTATTTCAAAGGTCATTCATAAGCTTAAAATGCACTAATTAAAGTCACATCAAATTCCCCTACGACTAAGCTTTGCTTGTCCTCAAGCAAATGAATTAGAAAACATCCAAGTTCACAAATGACAAGTTCGGTCCATTGAGATTCAAGCAATCACAATTTAGCTTAAACTGTTCCACGAACAAACTAAACCTACACATGCAAGAACATCAACCAAACAAGTCTAAACCTCACTAATTTCTGCACACTTCAAGTAGTGGTTGATTGGGACACAGCAAAACCGACCACGACAACACCAACTCTAATCAAAAGGACTTGAAATCGGGACATGGATCGTAAGTGGTGAGTGATTATGATGTGGCTATCGACTCGACTTCATCCGCTTCTAGATCCGCACTTTACAAAACTCTGGCTAGGATCAAGGGCTACATTTGAGAACTCTTTTTTTTTCTTTTTTTTTTTCTTACAGCATACTAGTGCTCGATTCAACACTTCACTTAGGTGTTGAACCTGCCTAGCTCACAGCCTTTGCCCTTTTGCTTAGTGCTCAACCCGACACTTCACTTAGGTGCCGAGCTTGCCTAGCTTTTCTTTTGAGCATTTTTTGTTTTTTGTTTTTTTTTTTTCAATTTAGCCACTTGATCCTTAGCCCCTTACAACTTCCACACAAGATTTCGAATTGGATTCCGTCTAATCTCAAGCCACAATCACGAAGGATCAAAAAGGGTAAAGAAAGACATGGAAAAGGGGAAAAATTCTGATTGCCTTCATCATCTTAGACCGGTGTTATCGAGCGGTACAAAAACACGTATCAAACCAATCAACCAACATGCAAGAGTGATAAAATCTCAGTTCTGGCCCAGACTCATTTGATATTAGTGCTAACATGCTGGTTATAGGTTCTAAGCAGGACAGTCTAAACGTCATTGTGAAAACTTGAAGTCAATTAAACACCAAAAGTCAAGAACCGAACGATTCTACAATAGAGGAATTCGACATTCAATTAAGATCAAGCAACACATCACAACATAGCTTTAGACTTCTACCGACAAATAATCACACCAAAACTCAAACTCCCCTACGACTAACATGAGCATTGTCCTCATGATCAGAGAGAGAGAGGATAAGGTGGAACGAATATACCGCGCGGTGAAGAAGAGAAGTCGGAGATGGAATCCCGGGTCAAGTAACCTGTTCAGGATGAGGACCTGAATCAGGGGTACCTGTATAAAACAAGGGAGGGCACACCACTCAAACACAACCCATAGTCGACAAGATGAGAGTACGGATGAGATGTGTGATCCAACAACATGACAAGTGCAAAGCCAGAAATGAAAAGAGAAAATCAGAAGTCAAACACAACAAAACATGCAGTCATAAACAGAAATAAAAGAAAAGAAAAATCCAAAGTCCTGAGAATGGTGAGTGATCCTGTGGCTCTCAGTGGGGTTGTGGTCGTGGGTGCCCAGGCCACTGTGACCATGGATGGTAGCCGTCAAACGGGGGAGGCGGTGGAAAGACTGCCCAAGTGCTGGAGGTGGCGAAGGCGACCGTGGTGGAGGAGCAGAAGACTCCCCAGTCTGTCCCTTCCTCTTCTTGGAAGCTGGTGCCTTGGATCGCTTGGGGGCGGAGGATGAAGAAGCTGCTTTACCCTTAGGAGGCATCCTGCAAAAGAAGTGCAAACAAAGAATCAACAAGATGGGCACACTCCTAACACAAACCCTATCAAGGCGCCTAGTCATAACACATGATCAAAACATTGAGCACAACATTGAGCACGATTCAAGATCATCAAGTTCAAGTGCAACAACCTATGCTAGCAAAAATCAAATCATTGAATTCCAAACTTAAGCAAAGGCATGCATCATGGATCAAAAACACGAATCGATAACATATAAGCCTAAGTCCACACAATGTAAGGAGGAATGCACAAAGTTTAAACCAATGAGTGGTGATTAACCACACCCCTCCTCACACAAAGAAGGTAAATCAGCCCCTGAATTCATCACCTGCAACACCCAACAAAATGACATACACCACCCTCAACCAACCATCCCAAGAGAATATACCATTCACCATGAACTCAAGCAACAAACCACAATTGAAGACGCCAATGGCACAACAATCATGACAACAATCAAACCACTTAGCCAAACTCAACAAGCCAATTTTCATGGGCAAAACGTCATGAACAAATACCACAATAAATACCAATGAAAAACCAAATCATGATCACCCCAATACCTCATTAACACCCCCAAACGAATCAAACAGTGAAAAAAATTGTGGAAAAAAAATTGCAGGGGGGTGCACGGCGTGCAGGGGTGCACGGCGTGCAGGGTGCACGGCGTGCACCTTGGAGCTGAAAATTTTTTCGAATCCTCCTGGACAGCACGTGCACCAAACCGTGCACGGTGCACGGCGTGCATCATGCACGGCGTGCAGTGGTGCACGGCGTGCACCTCCTCAGCTTAAAAACAAATTTTCACCTCGATGAAAAACGACCAAAACACCGTCAAAACAACCCAAAACGGACCCCGAACTTCAGAATTTCAACACCTACGAGACCACAAAGGACACCACAACAACTCAAGGACCTTGAATACCACAAAAACACACAATCATGCTATCAAATCAAGAAGAAAAGACATGAAAAACACTCGGGTTGCCTCCCGAGAAGCGCTTGGTTAACGTCTTAAGCTCGACGAAGCACACGGACCAGCTAAGTAAAACCATCCCAACTCATTACCTCTTTGAAATCGAAGTCATTACCTTCGCATGGCACACGGAACTTGAATTGAACCTTACCGACTTCGGGAGGTGTGAGCTCGGATTTCCCGGATGATGAAGTGTGAGCAATGGAGAAGGGCCAAACCACTTGGAGTGAATTCTCTCATCGGGTGGCTTCTTAGTCTTGCTAGTCTCACCCATCGGTGCGGCTTCCTTGCCCTTCTCGGGTGGCTTCTCCACACCTTTCTTCTTAGCCTTAGGTGGAGTCTTTTGAAGCACGAAAGGTGGAGCCTCCTTTACTTCATCCTTTTTCTCCTGCACATCACTAAGAGCAAACAACTCCGCAAGACTATGACGGACAAGGTTAGTGCTATTAGTAGCCGAAGTAAGCTCATGCGGATTCTTAGGATCATGGTGACTAGCATAAGACAAAGTAAACTCCATGCCATTTGAACGGTCAAAGATCATGCATTCATTATCGACCCTAAGTGTAAGTTTACCACCGTAGACATCAATCAAAGCACGAGAGGTTGCTAAGAAAGGTCGTCCTAGAATCAAAGGCACATCGGTACCACCCATAGCATCTAGAATAACAAAATCCACAAGGAATTCAAAAGCACCAACCTTAACCAACACATCTTCGACAATACCACGAGGGGATGTCACAGATCCGCTAATTGAACATTCATTTGAGTTGGTTTTAGTTTCCCTAGGCCTAACTTCTTAAACATGCAATATGGCATAACATTGATACTAGCACCCAAATCGGCTAAGCCTCTACTTATTGCATGTTCACCAATAGTGCAAGGAATAGTAAAGCTACCTGGATCCTTAAGCTTTTCCGGTGGCCTCTTAGAGAGAATGGCGGAGCATTGTTCGTTGAGCTTTGCCGAAGTCACATCCGTAAGCTTGCGTTTGTTGGTGAAGATCTCTTTCATGAACTTTGCATATTGAGGCATCTTTGTAATTGCTTCCCCAAAAGGCATTGTAAATTACACCTTGTCAAGAATCTCAACAAACCTTTTGAAGTCCTTTTCCATGGAATCCGCCTTCAAGTGAGAAGGATAAGGTGGCTTAGGCTTGTACGGAGGTACAACCGGTGCGGGAGGAGAGACCGGAGTAGCACTCGCCGTAGCCTCTTGAGAACCAACCTTATTGGTCATCTTAGAAGCTTCTTTAGCCTTGGCTCCTCTATCTTTAACTTCAATCTTATCCGTGTCATCATCGGAGTCAACATCTTCAACTATAACCAAATCATCATCTGAGCACTTACCACCTTAGGTATGGCATCTTGTACTTGCTTACCACTCCTCAAAGTTACCATCATAAGCTCCTCGGGAACCTTGGGGTTGACCTCGGTGTTGGAGGGTAAAGTACCCGAGGGTCGCTCCGAGAGTGTTTTAGCAATATGACCCATTTGATTCTCCAAATTTGCAATTGAAGCTTGTTGATTTTTTATAAGTTGAATCATTGCCGCGTTGGTATCCTCTTGAGATATTGGAGAACCGCCCTCTTTGTTGTGAGGTGGTTTGTTGAATCCGGGTGGTCCATCACCTCTATGGTTGTACATTCCCGGTGGGGTAGGACCTTGGGGACCTCGATTTGGATGTCCACTTTGATTTCATTGATTTCCCCCTTGGTTCCCTTGACCTTGGGTACCTCCTTGAGTCCATTGACTACCTTGGTTTTGGTTACTTCCTTGAGTCCATTGATTGCCTTGATACCCTCTATAACCTTGGAATCCTCCTTGATTTCCTTGGTTGTAACCCTTGTTATAACCACTACCTTGACTCCCTTAGCCTTGGTACCCTTAGTTAGACTTGCTGTACCCACCACCTTGGTTCCAAGGTCGGTTATAGGTACCTTGATATTTACCTTGGGGACTGAAATTACCATGGAATCCTTGACCTTGTGCGAAGCTTACCTCCTCATTGTGGTCGCCTTGGCCAAGCTCAGGAGTGGCGGAAGGGCAAACATTAGCATCATGGCCTTGGCCTCCACAACACTCACAACAAAGCACCGAGGCAACCGGTGGATTACCCAAATGAGATGATGAAGCCTTAGAGGGATGCTTAGGCATACTAAGATTACTTACTTGAGAGGCCATGGCATCAATCTTGGACATAAGGAGAGCAATCATGAGATCATCTTCATCTCGGTGCCCCGGTAACTTAGGCTTCTTCCCATAGCTAGACGAATCCTTTGGTGCATCAACACTTACGGCCCGAGAGTCATAGTGAGTGTCGCTTCCATACTTAGACTTAGGAGGTTGTTGTCGAGACCAACTCCTTGTCGTGTTGGCCATCTTCGCGAAGAGTTCTAGAGCATCTTCGGGAGTGAGCGTCCTTAAGTCACCTCCGGCGGCTTGGTTGATCATCCTTGTATTCTCAAAATCAAGGGACCTAGCAAAGATGTCCGCCAAGCTCCATTCGACGAAGTTGTGATGAGGACAAGACCGAAGAATGGCTTGGAACCTATTCCAAGTCTCATGGAAGAGCTCTCCCTTGTGTTGTGTGAAGTGGTTGATACGATCTCGGATTGCATCCGTCATATAGGGAGGAAAGAACTCTTCAAGGAAAGCTTCGGCTAGGCCCTCCCATGTAGTGAAAGCTCTACTCGGTTGATTCTCCAACCATGACTTAGCTCTACCTTTGAGTGAGAAAGGAAAGAGCCGGAGTCTCACACAATCCGGGTGAACTTGGTCATTCTTAACCGTGTCACATATCTCCAAGAAGTCCTTGAGATGCCTAGATGGACATTCACCATCAATGCCATTGAACACCACTCCATTTTGAACCATTTGGATCATATTAGGCTTGAGCTCGAAGTTCCTAGCATTGACGGGTCTTCGAACAATGCTAGAGGCTGCCCCTTCAAGAGTAGGACGAGCATAATCCGCCAAGGTACGTCTTGCACCCCTTTGTGAGTGATCATCATCATTGGTATGGTGAGAATGCTCCGAAAGGTTGTCTTCATCTTCATGGTGAGACATGTTGTTGCGAGTGGAGCTATGAACCAAATGAGAGGGAGAGAAGGTTGATGGCTCAATCACTTGCGCAAGACCTTGAAGTCGTGCTTGAAGACGAGTGAGTCGACTCATGCACTAGTACAAGATACCTACAAACAAGCACAACAAATACACCCAAGTAATACGACAATGCGGAATAACAAAACCAAACAACAAGTAAAAGGAAGCAAAAACTAAATTGGAAGGAAGTGAATAGATCGGTCTACTACTAAATGCTTTCAAAGGAATGAGAGAGTCCCCGGCAACGGCGCCAAAAACTTGATGTGTGGATTTCAACTCACAACATTCAAGGTCGTATTCCACGGGTTCTCTCAATGGCCACTACTCACATTCCTCGTAGACGGTCTATTCATTTGAAAGGAGTTTTGGTTTGAAATAGAAATTAAAAACTTAAAGGAAACTAAAAAAAAAGAAAGAAAAATAAAGTGGTGCAAATCAAAGACAAAGGGGGTTCTCTTGGTGGGTAGTTTCATCATGCTCAAGAGGACTAATTGAACAAACAAGCCATTCAAGATCGAGTTTGCATTCGGATGACCATGCATTTCACTTCTATAGACTCAATGCACTCTCGTAGCACCAAATCCCTATCCTAATACCACTCAACTTAGGCTCTCGCTCTCAAGCTAAGTGAAAAAGGATGCATTCTAAGTGTTTGATGAAATGCCAAGACACAAGACCCTCTCTTAAGACTCTATGACCACAAGGCTAGGCACAACACTCTCATATCAATGCCCTAACACTAAGAGATTCACCAAAAAGCCTTTTCAAACTCAATTGAATGAAAATCCACATGCACACCAAGCGTTCGATAAAATGCCCAAGAGAGAAATCAAGTGAAAATGGTTGAAATAAGATGATCTAATCTCTTAGAACACACTCACTTCAATCCCTAGACCTACAATCTATGCAATCCAAGCACTCTCATGCATCAAATCACATTGAATGGACCAAATTAAGCAAACATGGCATAAAATGGCATTAAAAACAAGTCTAGGAATCATCCTCATACAACCAAGATCAATCATGGCAAGTTCTATACAATCATCCCTCTATCATAGCACAACTAATCTACCCATCCAAAATGAACCCTAGAAACTCAGCCACACATGGCCAAGGGAGTAAAGAGAAAAGAAGGAAGAATGGTCACCAAGAACACCATGGATGAATCCTTGAGATGATCTTCACTTCTCCACTTGTAAGCACTTCTCCCAAGGTTTGTTGGCTTCAATCCTAGCTCCAATGGCTTCAAATTGCTCCAAAAATGTGTTCTAGGGTTTGAGGGTTCGTGGGTATGTGTTTGGGGTTCAAAAGATATGCAAGAATTTCTCAAAATGGCCAAAAAAAAGAATATTTATAGTGCATGGGACAGTGCACGGCGTGCACCCCTGCACTCTGCAGAAAGCTCGATCTTGTAATGCTCATATCTCCCTCGTCCGGCCTCCAAATGACCTCCCGTTTGCTCCTATGCGCTCCTTGTCATCCGTACTTTGATGCCATAACCTAAAAATGCACAGGGGCAACTCCGATAGACCACGAATTTGGCTCCAAAGTGGCAACCGGACAACAAAATGACACTTTGCACGAAACTTCAATAAAAGCATATAAGTCATGTCATTTCACGAATAAACACGGGTATTTCAAAGGTCATTCATAAGCTTAAAATGCACTAATTAAAGTCACATCAGGGGTTCTGTTGTAGCTGTTTTTAATAACCCCTACAAACGGCCCGTTTCCAGATTCCTTTGCAACAGTTCGTAAACCCCTACAATGGAACTCCTACAACGGACACAATTTCTTGTAGTGTAGGATCAGGTGGAGGAATTTCAAATGTAATAACTTTTCCCTTATCCCGAAAGGTTATCCTCCCAGCCTTTGCATCTATGAGTGCACTAGAAGTGGCTATAAAGGGTCGTCCTAAGATAAGGCAAATGTTAACACTCTCCATGCAATCAATAACCACAAAATCAGTCATGAAGTAGCTATCATGCACCCTAACTACAACATTTTCAGCAATACCCCTAGGATGTCTAACAGTTTGATCAGCTAGGTTGATATTAATGGTGGTAGGAGTTAGCTTAGCAGTCCTAGACGCTCAAACAACGAGTAAGGCATAACACTGATGCTAGCCCCTTAAATCTGCAAGAGCTCTTTCAATCAAATATGTGCCAATAGAACAAGGAAAAGAAAAACTCCATGGATCAGGTCGCTTTAGCACCACGTGGCTCTGCTTCGGAGCAGACTCGCCAGCTTCATGGAGGGTAACTGAGGCTATCTACTCTATCTCATCTACTCTCGTCTTTTGAGAGGAGTTCTTTGGAAGAGGATTGACAGCCTTGTCTTTCTTCTTGTCAGGAATCACGCTTCTCAGCTCCTCCACCACAGCTAGCAGCTTCTGCATTTTTCAGCTTCTTCTTCTTGGAGAGAATTTCTTTCATATGCCTCGCATAATCGGGTTTGCAAGAAGTTCTTCCAATAATGCAACTCCCATCTTCTGGTTATTAATTGTCACCAGAGTCTTCCCCAAATTCTCCTTGTTTAGCACAGGTCTGTTCAAGGTTGCAGTATAAGGTGTTTTTGGTCGGTAAGGAGCTACTGGTGGAGTAGCTTCTTTTCTTTGCTGCTCCTTCTGACACAACTGCTCTATTGGCTTCTCCAATTCCTCTGTGCCATCCTGAAGAGAAACTGCTCCACAAAATTCTTCCTTATTTTTACTTCCTCTGGAATTGTTAGATGAAGAGGAGGGGTTGTGCTAGGTAGAAGACTAACTACCTTCTCCTGCAAAAAGTTGGTTATTGCCGTCACCCGATCGTCTAGCTTCTTGATAGAGGTCTCGGTGAGTGAGATGTCCTTCTTATTGGATTGAGTTTCAGCAAGAATCTTTTCCAGCATGATATCGGAATAGGACTTAGGCGCAGAAGAGCTCGAACCACCGTTGTTGTTCTGATTTTGGTTCTGGTTCTGATTGCCATTCCAGCTCCCTCTGTTCTGCCATTGGGAATTCTGATTCTGATTCTGATTCCCATAGTTCCTTTGGTAACCACCTTGGTTCTGATATCCACCCTGGAATTGATTTTGATTTTGATTCGGATTGTTATTCCAATTTCCTCTATTCTGACCACCAACATAAGCGACCTCCTCTTGTTGTTGGTCTTGGTCGCTCTCAAATATCCAAGTACAACCCTGTGCTACATGACCTGCACCACCGCAATTCGAACACGAGTGGATACAGCTGATACATTCTCTGTCCGAGTAAGCATCTTGAACCTGGCGGTGGAGCTGTAGGAACACCTGGTGAAGGAGCTGTCTTAGCCCTTTCCAACTCATGCTTCAATCTCTGCACTTCCATCTCCAAGTTCTGAGTTATCCAACTCCAACTGACTTCTAAAAACGTCCACTGGTGCAGGAACTGTGGGAACAGGGTATGATGAATCAACAGAGAATCTCTTCTTCTCTGGATATCTGTTGTCCATCTTCAATGGGTTAGCTTGCATGAGAGATTTGATTTTCATGGCAAAACTCTTGCAAGCATCCAAGGCCGCGGTCGCGATCATGTCGTTTAAGTCCATACTCAGCTGCAAAGAGAAATCCTTCCTCTTCTCATAGTCCAGGCCTCGGAGGAATGTAGAGACCTTGTTGTAGTCATCCCATCCATGGTGAGGACAAGCCCGGAGAAGCCCTTGAAATCTCTGCCAAGCCTCATAGAAGTTCTCCTCCGAACCACTCTTGAAACCTGCTATCTGTGCTTGAGTGCATCTGTCCAGAAGGGGAGAAAAACTCTTCTAGGAATGCTTTAGCCAGACCATCCCAAGTAGTGAAGTGATTCGTCAGGTGATCATACATCCACAGTTCTGCTTGACCCTTCAGAGTAAAAGGAAAAAACTGAAGCTTGACTGCACTATGATCCGCTTCATTGTTTGAGACTGTATGAGCTAGCCTTAAGAAGTTTCTCACATGAGCATTCGGGTCCTCATTGACACCCCCAGAGAAAGTTTTCCTGTTTGCTTAAATCATGTTGATCAAGTGAGATGGGATGTGCAGATTCCAAGTTCCCGTGTTGGGAATCTGAATGCAAGAAGTAGTCCCATCTATGGTAGGTCGATCATAATCCTTCAATGTCCCTCTGCCATAATTTCTATCTCAGGAGGAATAGGAGGATCTGTGGGAGGGTCTGTAGTAGCAATGGTGGACGGTGAAGGTGAAGATGTATATGAAGAGGTTCTTCCTTGCTTTGGGTGTCTTGGCGGGAGGAGGAGGTATAAGAGTAGTGCCGAACTGAGTGTAGAAAATTTTACCCTTGTCAGCTATGCGCTTACTCTGTCTTCTTTCTTCCGTACCTGCAATCTTGCCTGAAACAACAAAAACAAGAAATACCAAGTAGTATAAAAATGTGGGAGATAAGAAATGATAAAAGAGTGAATGAAAAGCTTAAAACGCACATGCCTTTCCTAGAAAAAGAAAAGCTCTCCGGCAACGACGCCAAAAACTTAGTGCGAAAATTAACGCACACTAGTTTTACTCTATGGATTGCTCCAAAGAGATCGTTTTTCCCTAGGGTCTTCCTTTCTCTATTACTAAGAAAAATGTGTAAAGCTATTCGAGGTTTCGTTTCAGGTTTGAATTGGTTTAAGAATGAAATTAACTAAAGATGCAAATGAAATCAAACAAAGCAAGTAAACAGATTGGGGTTTCAAATATAGACTAAGGCGGTTGTTCAGACTCGAATCCATGCTAGTTCGTTAAGATGGATGAAGTTATGCAATCTCAGTTTCAACAGACTAGATGACTCGACATTTTATTTTGTAATCTCTACTCCATGGTCAGGCCGTAGAGATTCTATTCTATCAAACCTACAAGCTCCTATGGTCAAGCTAACTTGCAAGAAATCAAGAACGATGAAATGCCACAAAGAAATGCAAAGAGATTAGTTTCACCGGCCCTATGGTCAAGACACCGGCTAATTCTAATGACCTCCTAAACTCTAGAATGATTCACGTCCATGGTCAGAACCGCAAATCAAAGATAATCTCAGAAACTAACAATTGATCAAGTTGTCAGGATCAAAACGTTTAAATTAGGGTTTAGGAGAAATCGCATCTAAGTCTGAATAAACATCGATTAACATAAACGGATTAGAAACCCGAAATCATCCATACAAAATCCTTCCTAACGCTTCATCTAATCTAAACAACCCTAGGAGTTTAGCCAGACATCACTACAGAAGAAATCACAGAAACAACAGAGAAGAAAACTGGAGAAGAAGACATCTTACTCCTAGAAAACCTAATCCTAATGAATCTTAGAAACTCCCGAGCTAATCCTTTCTTCCTCTCGCTCAATCGTGTCTTCAAAGCTCCAAAATCTCCTCCTGAGAGTGTCTGGTTCGTCGAGAATCGAATGAAGAATGAAGAGTGTCTACACACTACAAGAAACTGTGTCCGTTGTAGGGGTTATGGATCGACACCGGTAGGGGTTATAACCCCTACAACGGTCCTTGTAGCGGTTATTCACAACCGTTGCTAAATCGTCTGGTTTAAACGGCCAATTGTAGGGGTTAAGGAACCGCTACAACGGGATATACGGTTGTAGCGGTTCCGTTGTATCGGTTTTAACCCTTACTACCGTCAGTTGATCTACGATCCAAATTTAACACCAAAAAATGAATATTGAATTAATTTATTACAGTTGTAGGGGTTATGAGTTTGCCAAAACCGCTACAACCTTATTAATAATTTAAAAAATGATTTCAACCAAAATTTAATTTAAATTAAGCCTTTTCTGTTTTAAATTTTGTTTCAACAAACTATATATCTATGTTAGTTTAGAATTTGCTTTGAATTTAACTTAATAATCTTTAACAAACTCTAACAGTGTTTACAATACATTAATTATTTTACAATTTCACAATATAAATTGTGAAACGTAAAAGAAAGAGAATGTTACAAAAATTAAAAATTAAATCTATTGATAACTCTCCTCCCCTGAACACAATAATCAACACCCAAATTTGCCTATCTTCCACCTACGTCACCAACTTCAACCGCCATCCCACCGCCTCCTCGTCCGACACATGCTGAGGAAGCCACCGACAGTGGTAAAAATAGAGCGACCTGAACCATAAAAAAATGTAGAAATAGAACTCGCCACTACCGCTCCTGTTGAGTTTCCTTTCACTTGCAACCTCTGCATCTCAATCTCCCTTCTCCATGAACAGCTTCAAACTTCCCTTAGGACAGAGGACCGACTTCATGCATTCTGTTACATCCCGAATTTAGGGATCGTAATTTTTTTTATAATAAGGTTGATCCTTGTTACGTTGGAATTTAATCGTAAGCTATCGACTAAATACCTCGAGGCTTAAGGATTGAATCGATTTGATCGTTGGAAGAATCGATTTTGAGAAAGGAATCAAACCAGAAAAACCAGGTAAATAGTAGCCGGGTGGAACTATTCGCTGAATCAACCCGTAGCTGAGCTGGTTACGAAACCGGACCAGCACCCAGCCGACCCGGGATCGAATCCCAGCACCAACATTCTTTTTTTTTAAGGTTTCAAACCCGCCCAGCACCAAACGACGCCGTTTTGCGTCTGTCTTCTCCGGCGTCCTCTGTTTCCTCCGCCGCTGCTCTGTTTCCTCTGCCGCTGCTCTGTTTCTGTCCGGCGACCCTTCCTTTTGCCAAGAGCCAGAATCGTTGAGCAGCCGGATAAGAGAGTCCCCGGGATGTGACCAAAAGGTTAGGAATCTGCTTTCTGACCTAATCCGTCCAAGAAATCAACGAAATGGATGGAGAATCGTCCCTACCCGGCGGCTGATTTTCAAAAGATAAAGGCCACCGTTTTGACTTAATTGGCCAGTTTCGGCCACCTTATTTGGCCTCATTAGACTCGGCAGGGCCTATAAATACCGTGCCAAGCCTCAGTTCTGGAATTGCAACCCCCCAATCACTCAACCCTCGTTGCTCCGACTCTCGCTCCGGCGACACCTTCGTCGGGACGTTCCAGAAAGTTCCAGACCAAATTGAAACCCTTTTCCATTCTTCTTGACTCCCCGAAACTTTCCCCTCCGTTAATTTTCAGTCTCAAGCAAGTTTGGAGGGGTAATTAGGCCGACGACGCCGGCGGCGCAAAGTCGGGGAAGAAGACGGCGTAAATGCCAGACTGGTCCCCCAAATTTCCGTAGGTAATAGATTCAGTCACCCAAAATCTGTGTTCCTGTTATTTTAACCCTCAGACTTTCTCTTAGTGACAGATTAGTCACTCGAACTTATTCCGTGTTCAAAAGTGGTTTCCCTGTTAAGCAGTTCAGTCTCTAACTTAAATTAATCAATCAAATTGAACCCAAACAGTTATCGGAGTTAGGTTAAATCGTAAAATTGGATGGAAAACTCTAGAATCGATATTGGACCATATTCGAATAATTGTTCTATAATAAAAAAAAGGTGGCAGTAACCAGGAAATATAGTTTTGTAATAATTAGAATATGAAGATAAGTTAGGGTATCATTAATAATTAAGTTAAGATTAGAAATATTCTATAATTGGATTTAGAAAATTGTATTATAGATTAAATAATCTAGAATTTGAAACATTTAGATTAAATAGAATAATATTAATAGCAATTGGATTTTACTTATGATTGGTATATATATATTAGTAATAATTAGTTGAGGCTAAGACATGAAAATGAATATTAATAATAATAATCTTAAGATTAATATGTCTCTCTTAATCTTTTAATTAGAGAACTTAGGTTGTCCAATAATGAATCTCTTTAGGACCAAGGGAACCTTGGTTCAATTTCTAATAAACTCGTTCCAACACTTCTCGAATAATTGAGAAGTGATCCTTTCTCGAATTTACCTTAGTCGTCGCCGGTACCAAATTAGTCTAGCCTTGAATTAATTAAGATCTAACCAAAATTCCTGTCTTTAGGATCCTCTAGAGTCGTTCCGCCATTGGATTAACCTCGACCCCATTCTTTGACTTCCGTCACTTAATTCAAGGTGGGTTGGTTTAAGGGGGTAATATCTTATCGTCGCTATTTTATTTATCTATTTATTTTACGTTATGTTTTATGCTACGTTAATTCCTATAAGCCAGTTATGTATGCATGTTGTAATTAAGTTGTGTGCATGTCTGAGTATCACACCTCACATAGTAAATAATAGGTGGATTAATAAATGGTACTCTCTAGCTAGACCTCCGCCCCACCCCAGTTTTCAGTTACGGTCGCGAGCGACCCTCAGTATGATATTGGGCCAGAGACCATGCAATTTGCCCCTCAATTCAGTGGACCAGAGAGTCCTTATCAGTTACCACTGCGGTCAGATACGTGCTCTGGGCAGTGTGTCAGTTTTCAGGGGGCGGTAAGGCTAGTTAGTTGGGTTGGGGCCCCTAAGTAAAAGTTAAGCAGATATAAGTAAAGTCAAGTGATGTTATGAAGCATGATATTATGTTTCACAGTTTCAGTTATGTGTTCCATATTTTAATCACAGTAGTGTTCATGAGATATGACATGCTTACTAAAGAAATGCTTAGTTTCAAATCACCACTACTACTATCCAATAATGAACCTAAGTATTGGATCGAGTTAAGATTCGATCCATTTTAGCTGAAGTAATGTGAGTACGAAAGACTGACCCCGAGCCACCCACCAGGTCGTCCGGAAGCTGACAAGGAATCTTCTGAAGACTTGGCGTATCATTTCTGCGAGCTATGTCTGAGGCCTCAGCTTTGAGTAAAGACTTGAAGTGGAAACGAGTGTTTTTATGTTTTGTTGGATTGTTGGACTATTTGGAGATTGTTTGGAGTTGGACTTTGTGTTTTTATGTTTTGGACTCTTGCCCACGTGTTAGGGCTCTATTCTCCGTTTTATGTTTTACACTTTGAAATTTATGTATAAACGTGTGGTTTGGGTTTTATGCTATTCCGAGATTTCACGTTGGGTTTTATTCAAGTGTCCGCCCCAGGGCAAATTAGTCTTTTCTTTATTATTAAAAGTTTAGGGCGTTACACATTCTGAAGAACACGAGGTCTTCTTTCATGGTGGATGCGACGGAAAAGACATAGGACGATCGACGAGATCTTTTAGAAGGAATTTTGGCGATTTGTTTCTACGGATTGGGGAAGGGAGGGATGGATTGGATTAGGGTTAAGAGGAAAGAGATGACAATGGTGGTGTCGGAAGAGGAGTGGCCGACTGTCGGCGGAGGGATGCCGGCGAAGAATATGAACAGAGAGAGGGGCTTTGAGGAGGCGGCAGCAATATGAACAAATTAGGTTTTGTGTCTCATTAATTTTAAAAGAAAAAGAGAGAAGAAAATGTGAGGAGAGAGTGTTTTTAAAATTTATGGTTGTGATGAGTGAAGAGTGTGTTTGTTTGATTTAAATCTAATGGTTGTGCTTCTTTGATCCGTGTGAAGTTAAAAGAACCAATAGAAGAGGAGAAATGATTTTGGGATTATTTTATTAGTCATTAAATGGAATAAATCTGGACCATAGATCTAAAATGTCCGTTGTAGGGGTTCCGTTGTAGCGGTTAAATGCCTTTGTAGCGGTTTCCGTTATAGCGGTTTTTAATAACCCCTACAAACGACCCGTTTTCAGAATCCTTTGTAGCAGTTAGTAAACCCCTACAATGGAAACCCCACAACGGACCCTGTTTCTTGTAGTGACAATTTTCTCTTTCCTCTCTAAAAAGTCTAATATATACTCCAAAATTCGTGGTCCCCACTTAGAAGGCAATTTCCCTTAATTAAAACTCTTTTCCTACATGGAAAATGGTTAATTTTCGGCCCAGGGTGTGTCAGGCAGACACATGGTGTCCAGAAGACACCATCAGCATGATTTTTCCCTCAATTCAGCTCCCATTTGTCCCACTTGGTTCCTTCAATGATTTCTGCTCCGTCTGAACTCCGAATTGATCCCCGTTTGAAGTACCGAGCTCGTGAAAAGGTTCTCCACAACGTGGTAACCTGAAATCTTAACAAAAAAAACTCGAAACGACATCAAATGGCCCAAAAGAGGGCCAACGAGGAATAAAACACATTTTTCATGAAAGTCATTCGAAAACATCACAATTCGGTGTCAAACAAGGGGAATGTCGCTCAAATGTGGCGAGATAAACGCGGTAAATCTAACGTCATCAATATTGGTGGTTTTAACCTCTAATTTCAAAAAAATTATCATTGTGGGGGTTAAAACTACCACTTTGTAAAAAAAATTAAATCTATCGATCCGCGTAAAACCAATCAACCAATGTGAAAGGCCCAAATTTGCTCTTTTATCTTCTTCTTTTCTCTATTCCAATAAACATTCTTCTTTCATCTTCAACCTCTAAATCTCCATTGATTCAACCTTCTTCTTCTTTCATCTTCCTCTACAGCCTCATGCTCTAGAGAACCACCGATGATGACGTCCCGAATTGGCGACAAGATTCATGGAATCCATCTACCATCTCTAGCATCCATTGATCCTCGTCCTCCTATACCCAGTCAAAAATCTAACCCTCATCATCCCCAAAATCCTCTCCGGAATCCCAATCCTCGGAACCCTAATTGACCTCATAGTCAACAAAATCGAAGCTATGATGATCTCCTCATCGTCAAATCTGAAAAGAGAAGGTGTGAGGTTCCGTCCAGAGGGAGCTGACAAGGGGAGGAGGACGTCGAGGTTTTGAGAGAGGTTGGAAATGTCATCGACGGAGAGGATATGGAGTTCGTCAGAGGGTTGTTCTTATGGACTCCGTCGACAGTGAGGGGGCGAATGTAACCTCGATCGACGTGTCGCTTCTATGTGGGAACGACGCCGATGAGTTTTTTTGTGGAAAATTTATAATGAATAGTGGCAGTTTTTACCGCCACTATATATTATTTGTATCAGACGGTTTTGTGGCGGTTCCTCCTTCCAACAGTGGTGATTGTGCAACCGCCACTATATATTCAACAGTGACGGTCATAACCTCCACTGTTGAAAAAAACTCGCCACAAATTGGTCTTTTTGTTGTAGTGCTTCTGCTGAATGATTTTGTCCTTTTCCCTCTTCGCATCATCCACGGCCTCCCGCACCTCCAGTTTTCATAAAACCCACAACCCTTATCCTACACAAAAAAAATGAACTCAAATGGTTTAAAATTGTGATAAATGCATGAAATATGAATGAGGGAATGGTTTTATCTTCTTCGCGAGGGCAGCCGAAATAACGTTCCAGATCCCTCATGTCAACGGATCTGGTTGCCCTTAAATCGCACCAGCAGTTTACTACATTTTCCTCGTACACTAACCAGTCCTCCTCCTGCTTCTTCAACCTGTGCATTATCCTCTCAATATTTGTAACTACAGAACAACAGTAATTAGTGCAAAGCATCAAATGTGCATAAATTAGATGATTTGAACAACACATAGTTGTTGAGACTATGCTGTTTAACCGGTTTTGTTTTAGTTAAACCGAACTCACTCTTTTGGCCAAAAACCAAGAAGGGAAAGTGTCTTTTTGCAGATAATGAATGAGAAGAAATCAGACCTACGCCTTTCACTCCCGAAGAATATCGAAACTATCATTGCAGAAGATTGAGACATACACTACAAAAAAAGTGGGTTTAGCGTCGCTTGAAGGGGAAGGGCTTAGCGTCGGTCGACCAAAAACTGACGCTAAACCCTTGACTCGCGTTTGACCAAGGGTTTAGCGTCGGTCGATCATCGACCGACGCTAAATTCTGACCAAAACCGACGCTAAATTTAGCGTCGCTTACCGACATGATTTAGCGTCGGTCATCGACCGACGCTAAATTCCGGACCTATTTAAACCCCCAAACAGACGGAAATTTCATTCTCTCAACCCTCTTGTCCCCCTCAATTCTCTCAAACCCTTCTCCACTCTCTCAACCCTCTCAAACCCTCCTCCAAGGCTCCTCCCACCACCACCAACTCCTCCCATCACCACCAGCTCCTCCCACCACCACCACCACCTCCTCTAAGGATCCTCCCACCACCAGCTCCTCCTTCAAGGCTTCTCCCACCACCACCAGCCTTCCACCACCACCAGCCCTCCACCACCAGCAGCTCCCACCACAGCAGCTCCCACCACCAGCTCCCACACACCACCAGCCCTCCACCACCACCAGCCCTCCACCACCAGCCCTTCCTCTCCAGATCCGTCGGTCAGCCACCACCTCTCTCAATCCTATCCAGAACCGCCACCCTCTCCAGATCCACAACCTCTCCGCCGCACTCTCCAATCCGCCGGTCAGCAATCTCTTCAGATTCACCGGTCAAAACCCAGATCTGGAAAAAATAAAAAATAAAAACGAAATGAAAAACGAATATTAAAAATGAAAAACAAAAAAAACGAAAATTATAAACAAAAATGAAAAATGAAAAATTGGGTTGATCAGCCACCCATTCGGTCAACCCATTTTTAGCGTCGGTCATGATTTATTTTAGCGTCGGTCGCCAAAGAAACGACGCTAAAATTTAGCGTCGCTACATTTTGCGTCATTTTTTTGACCGACGCTAAATTATTTAGCGTCGGTCGATGACCGACGCTATCCAGCGTTTCTGACCGACGCTAAACAAGCGAATTTTTGTAGTGATAAATTAAGGACAAGATTGGCGATAATCAAGTCCTGATTCAGTCATTGGTGGCGGAAGCAGAAGAGTATATGAGCTCAGCTTGAAGATCAGAAGAATAAGAGAAAGGGCGTGGTTAAGCGAGTTCTCTGGTTGTCACTCACAGTTGCAGTGAGGAAGATTTGATTGGTGAATCGTTGCATTCAGGCTGAATCGTTTCAGCTGGTTAACTGGATTGTTGTAATCCTGGGTTTGTATTCGCTTAATAAAATTGACTATCTCGAGCTCTGCTCGAGCGTGGATGTAAGCAAGGTCATCTTGTTGAACCACGTTAAGATCGGGTGTTGTGTGTGTGTGGTTCTCCAGTGTCTTCTCATTTCTCTACTCGATCATAGTTCCGAATTGCAGATTAAGCTTTGCGCTGATTTAGGGTTTTCGTATCAAACCCTAAAATCTGGTTTCATCTGATTTCTCAATTCGTCCGTACTCAAATCGTTAAACGTCTAACTTAATTTACATTTGGTATCAGAGCAGGTTCTCCGAATTGAACTCACGGTTGCCGAAGAAGATTATCGGACATGGCCGCTGCAGCTGGACATGGTGTTGAGGGATTATCTCATTCCAGGCCCCCTTGGTTTGATGGCAGTAACTATCAGTTCTGGAAAAATCGGATGAAAGTCTTCTTCCAAGGTATGGATCTTGCACTATGGAAAATTGTTGAAAAAGGGGAGTTGATCTAACTGGTAACGATGAGGAATGGGATGAGGATAAAAAAAAAAGTTCAGCTAAATGCTAAAGCCTTGAATATTTTCTACTGTGCCTTATGCAATGATGAGTATAATCGTATATGTTCTTGTGAAACTGCAAATGAAGTTTGGCTTACCTTAGAAACTACACATGAAGGTACCTCACAAGTTAAGGAGACTAAGATAAATGTATTGATGCATGAATATGAGATGTTTAAAATGAATGAAACTGAAACTATATCTGCTATGTATGATAGGTTTAATCTTATTGTTTCTAAGTTAGAACATCTTGGAAAGAAACTTGATAGAGGAGATTTGGTTAGAAAAATTTTAAGGTCTTTGCCAAGAGAATGGATGCCTAAGATCACTGCTATAGAGGAAGCAAAGGATCTAACTGTTCTGTCTCTTGAGAATCTTATTGGTTCATTAATTAGTCATGAAGTAGTTTTAAGACAAACTGATCCGGTTAAAGATGAGAGTCAATCTAAGAATATTGCTCTTAAAGCAGTTCAAAAGGGGTTGTCTAGTGATGATGAAATTGAGTCAAATGAGGATGAAATTGCTTTCATGACCAAACAGTTTAGACAATTCTTAAGGAATAAAAGAGATTTTTCGAAAAATAAAAGTCAAACATCTAAGGATAGGTACATGACTAAAACTAAAAGAGATGAACATAAGTCTGTCGATCAAAATCAAGATGTCATTACTTGTTTTAAGTGTGGTAGACCAGGGCATATAAGATCTGAATGTCCAAACAAAGGATATTCAAAGGAAAAAGCTTTCTGAGTTTCATGGAGTGATACAGAATCTGATAATGAGGAAGCATATATGGCGGTCACAGATGATGAAGCTGAAGGTTCAGACTCAAATGAGGTTCGTTCAAACTCATCTCTTCAGTTTTCTAAAGAAGACGTTATGAGTGCTTATTTAAAGTTATCTGAATGCTTTCAAAAGTTGAAAATTGAAAACAATGATTTGAAATGCATGATGGATGATCTGAATGTCTGTAAGATAAATCAAAATAAGATTGTTAATGAGTATGAGACTCATATCAGTAGACTTGAAGTTGAAATAAGTGTTCTTCAAAGACAGAATTATTACTGGGAAAGAGCTAAAGTTACCAAGAATACAAGCTTTCTTTACTGGAAACCTGAAACGTATTGCAACTCATATTCTGTTTTGAACGACTATTCAAAAAGGAAGCATTCTGGTTTCAGATCTCCTAGGTGTGAGTATTGCTACATGTCAGGCCATTATAGCTATAATTGTACTTTTTCACTCCCTAAACGGGTACCCAAGAAAATTTGGGTACCTAAGAAAACTAATCCTTCTCCTTGTGCAGAAAGTTAAGACTGAATGGTACTTGGACAGTGGGTGTTCAAATCATATGACTGGTGACAAAAGGAATTTTAGTTATCTTGAAGAAAAACAGGGAGGAAAAGTTACTTTTGGAGACAATAATAAAAGCCGATAATGGGCAAAGGTATCGTTGGAAAAGCCTCTGATCCAATTTTTCATAACGTTTTGTTTGTTCCTAATCTTAAGCATAACCTACTATCGATTAGTCAACTTTGTGGGAATTCAAATCGTGTCATCTTTGAAGTTGATTCCTGTGTGGTTGAACGAATTTCTGATGCTAAGGTTTTATTCACTGGTAATAGAAACAAAAATGTTTACTCTATTAATCTAAAAAATCATCTTGCTTTTAATGAAAAGTGTTTCTCAGCAATCAAACCTTCGTCTGAACATATATGGCATAGAAAGCTAGGTCATATTAGTTCGACTCGTATTGCTAAACTCTGTTCACTTAATATTGTAAGAGGCCTTCCAAATCTTAAATCGAATCAAGATTTCTTTTGTCAAGCATGTGTTCAGGGAAAACAAACTCGAACTTCTTTTAAGAAAACTTCAGGAGTATTTACTGATCATCCCCTTGAGCTAATACATATGGATTTGTTTGGTCCGGCTAATGTGAGAAGCTTAGGTGGTAAAAGTTTTGCTTTTGTTATTGTGGATGACTTCTCACGATTTACTTGGGTGTTCTTTCTTGCTCGAAAAGATGAATGCTTTTCTGTGTTTCAAACTTTTGTTAGACAAATTTCCTTAACAACTCCTTTTCAAGTACAAACACTACGTAGTGATCATGGTGGTGAATTTATTTCCACTGCTTTCATTACGTTTTGTAAGACTTTAGGTATTGTTCACACATTTTCTGCTCCCCGAACTCCACAACAAAATGGAGTTGTGGAGAGAAAAAATTGCTCTCTTTTGGATCTTTCACGAACGATGTTGTTAGATCACCAAACCCCTAAGCACTTCTGGGCAGAAGCTGTTTCAACCGCATGCTATGTGCTGAATAGAACCCTCATTAGGAAACCCATGAATAAAACTCCTTATGAATTAATTAAATCAAAGTCTCCAAATCTGAATTACTTTCATCCATTTGGATGTACGTGTTTGTTCTTAATACAACTTCTCAAAAGGGTAAATTTGATGAAAGATCAAACAAAGCTCTCTTTCTTGGTTATTCCCAAACCAGTAAAGCATTAGGATCTTCAATCTTCGGACCTCCAAAGTTAAGGAATCCATTCATGTAGTCTTTGATGACCTTCCTTTCATTCCCCCATCATCAACTCCTGAGGATGATGAATCCTTCTCGTTATTTCGGTCATCACCAGAAATCTGTCCCTCAACACAATCCCCGGAAGATACTGGTTCTTCTGGTCAGCCTTCTCTTCTGGATGATAACACTCAAACTCAAAGTCCAATTTGTTCTTCTTCAAGTTCGACTCTGGTTGCTGCTCCTGTGCCATTTTCTGAAACGCCTGTACCTGAATCTGTTCGGTTCCAAATCCTCCTCCTCATATTTCAAAAAGACATCCTCCTACTCTTCTTATCGGTGGACCAGATGATCGATTAGTTACAAGATCGAAACGACCTCTTGATTTCATGACCACAACTGACACTGCTTTCCTTTCTACTATTGAACCAACGTCTATAAAGGAAGCCTTACAAGATGCAAGCTGGATTCTTGCTATGCAAGAAGAGTTGCATCAATTTGATAGGGCAGACGTCTGGGATCTTGTTCCAGCTCCTAAAGGGAAAATCGTCATCGGCACAAAATGGGTTTACCGGAACAAGACTAATGATAAGGGAGAAGTGGTTCGTAATAAAGCTCGACTTGTAGCACAAGGTTACAGTCAGCAAGAAGGAATTGACTTTGACGAAACCTTTGCACCCGTTGCAAGGTTAGAAGCAATTCGTATTCTCTGTGCTTTTACTAGTCATCTTAGGTTCACTCTCTACCAGATGGATGTCAAAAGCGCCTTCCTTAATGGATTCATTAAGGAAGAAGTCTTTGTCAGACAACCACCTGGCTTTGAAGACCCTCACTCTCCTACATCTGTCTTCAAACTCAAAAAGGCTTTGTATGGGTTAAGGCAAGCTCCACGAGCTTGGTACGAACGTCTTACATCTTTTCTTCAATCAAAAGGTTTTAAAATAGGACAGGTTGATAATACTCTCTTCATTAAGGTTCAGTCTTCTGAAATTCTTCTTGTCCAAATTTATGTCGATGACATTATATTCGGATCTACAAGCTCTTCTCTTCGTCAAGAATTTGCAACTCTCATGACGACATCATTTGAAATGAGCATGATGGGAGAGATGAAATTCTTTCTTGGACTTCAAGTCCAACAACTACCATCTGGGATTTTTATTCATCAAGCAAATTATACCCAAACTCTTCTTACTAAATTTAATTTTGACCAAGCCAAACATGCCTCCACCCCAATGGCCACAACGACAAAACTCTCTGCAGACGAGTCTGCTGAATCTACTGATCCAACTCACTTCCGAGCACTCATTGGCTCCTTGCTCTATTTAACTGCCAGCCGACCAGACATTTTGTTTGTGTATGCCTTTGTGCTAGGTTTCAGGCCAACCCTAGGGCATCTCATCTTTCTGCTCTTAAAAGGGTCCTCCGGTACCTACTTTCCACCAAAGATTATGGTCTTTGGTATCCCTCATCCGACTCGTTTGACCTTGTTGGATATAGTGACTCGGACTTTGCTGGCTCGTCATTCGACAGGAAGAGTACAACTGCATTTGTCAATTTCTTGGTCCTTGTCTGGTTTCATGGTCAAGTAAAAAACAAGGCTCTGTGGCTCTTTCCACTGCTGAAAGCCGAATATGTTGCAGCTGGAAGCTGTTCCACTCAAATTTTGTGGATTCGATCTCAGCTTTCGGATTATGGTCTCTCTCTTCCATTCACACCACTTCTTTGTGACAATACAAGTGCAATAAACATAGCCAAAAATCCTGTCCATCACTCTCGTACCAAACATATTGATATTAAGTTCCATTTTCTACGAGAGCTTGTCTCCCAAAGAGTGATTGACATTCAATTCATTCCTACTCACTTCCAGCTTGCTGATATTTTCACAAAACCGATTAAGGAAGATCAATTTGTTCAAATTAGGCGAAATCTTGGCCTAATTTCAGGAAAGGACCTTCCATCTTCTTCTTAAAACTGATTCGATGCATCGAATCAAGAGCCTTCCTTTTTCTGCATCCTTTCCTTTTTTTCTTCTTCTTTCAACTTCCTTTAAATTCAATCATCGTCTTTACTTTTCCTCATAAAATTCACTCAGCTTTCCTCCCAGTCTTTTTCTTCTTCTGACAATGGCAGCTCGTTTGATCTCTGAAGTGAATGGTCTCATGTACCGAACGGAAGCGGACAGACAATGGTACATTCGGAAGTTCAGGACACGTCCCTTACTTCCTTCTCTCCGCTATTTTCCTCATGCCTTTGAAAAATATGGTATGAATATCTATGAACCTCTTTTCAATCTCGGCTGGTCAAATCTATTACCCTCCTGTACTCCTCTTTGCTATCCAGATCCTGTACGTATGTTCTATGCAAACATTCGTGTTACCTCTGTAACTCCTCTAGAACTTGAGACTCAGGTATTAGGGCATTTTATTCGCCTCACACCTCAGCTTCTCTCTCGTGTTCATGGAGGATGCTTATATGGTCATATGGTCCACAATGAAAGTGAACTTGCTCAAACTGGTTTTTCAATTGATATGGCTCTCTCTCAGCTGCATATCTTTGCTCCAACATCTGTTCGCCCAATCCCAATTCGATATCTTAACACAAAGTATCGCGTTCTTTTCTTCTACATCACTCGTCATTTTTTGCCAAGAACGCATAATCTCACTACTCTTTTGCCTCTTGATATTTGGATCCTCTATAATGCCTTCATCACCAAACATCCCATCAGCCTACCACATCTTCAGCTACAAGTCCTTCATGATGTTGCATCGGCTTCTTACTCTGGAGCACTCCCACTTGGTCCTTTCGTTACTTCCCTTCTGCACATGCTCAATGTCGATCTACAGATCTTTCCACAGGATGCCCAAGTCCACCTGATTCGCCCTCAGCACATCCTTCGCAAGCTTGATGCTTACGAAGCTCACCGTGTCAAGTCGGATATCTCCAAAGGGGGAGAAAACGACAAAGGAATTTCCTTCTGCTGCTCCAAAGGACAAATCTCTGTGAAACTTAACCTGCTTGCATCTTCAATCAATGAGCGGAATGACTGGACTATTCCAACCAAAGCACTGCAGGAGTGCTCTCTGCACAAAGCAATTCAAAACTTTGTTGGAGCACTCAAGTTCCATGGAGACTGGGAAATTGAAGACCTGCGGACTTTGGAACTCGGAGAAGATCAGCTTGCTAAGGATGTCAAGGAGCTGATCTTGGAAGCATATGAAAAAGGACCGGAGAAGGACGATGCCTCGAATTATGAGAGTGATCCTGAAGTTGATTTTTAGGGTCCTGATGTTGAATCATGTTGTTTTGGTTGAATTAGTGTGCTTTGAACACTGCTTTTTGTTTTTTCGTTTTGTTTTTTGATTGCTGGCTGTTCCTCTTTGGTCTTTGAACTCTTTAATGATATCTGGTCGTTTGAATCACTTGAAAGGTTGGAGATATCCAACTTAGGGGGAGAATGTTGAGACTATGCTGTTTAACCGGTTTTGTTTTAGTTAAACCGAACTCACTCTCTTGGCCAAAAACCAAGAAGGGAAAGTGTCTTTTTGCAGATAATGAATGAGAAGAAATCAGACCTACGCCTTTCACTCCCGAAGAATATCGAAACTATCATTGCAGAAGATTGAGACATAAATTAAGGACAAGATTGGCGATAATCAAGTCCTGATTCAGTCCTTGGTGGCGGAAGCAGAAGAGTATATGAGCTCAGCTTGAAGATCAGAAGAATAAGAGAAAGGGCGTGGTTAAGCGAGTTCTCTGGTTGTCACTCACAGTTGCAGTGAGGAAGATTCGATTAGTGAATCGTTGCATTCAGGCTGAATCGTTTCAGCTGGTTAACTGGATTGTTGTAATCCTGGGTTTGTATTCGCTTAATAAAATCGACTATCTCGAGCTCTGCTCGAGCGTGGATGTAAGCAAGGTCATCTTGTTGAACCACGTTAAGATCGGGTGTTGTGTGTGTGTGGTTCTCCAGTGTCTTCTCATTTCTCTACTCGATCATAGTTCCGAATTGCAGACTAAGCTTTGCGCTGATTTAGGGTTTTCGTATCAAACCCTAAAATCTGGTTTCATCTGATTTTTCAATTCGTTCGTACTCAAATCGTTAAACGTCTAACTTAATTTACAATAGTTTCACTTAATGTTACTGCAACTGGAAGAGGCCATATTCCAAACTTGGCAGATGACGGCTGCTGGAAATGCTGAGTTTAGGGTTTGGGAGAGAGATGTGTGGTGGAAACTATCTTGAAGGGGGCATTTATACTAAAAATTTGGGATCTAGAGTTTCAAGGATCCCAGCTAGCGCCAGCCAGCGCATAGCTGGCTAGGTTCGAAGAAACCCTAACTCCGTTAACAAAGATAGACAACAGCTAGTAAATGACCAGCTGCCCAGCGCTACGTTGGCTGGCTGGCTATGCGCTGGCTGCCAATCACATTTGTCTAGTTTTGGATATAGCTACGACTTTTGCTACTGACGGTCCATAAAAAAATTAAATATTGCTAGAAAATTCCAAAACCTAATTTTGGATGATTAATAAAACAAACTTATAAACTGGTCAGATTCTAAAAAATTTAATCAAATACTAGGTCGAGCGTAAGGCGAGCAATAACGCTGTCACAAGGACCCATCTCTATCTCAATCTTTTAACAAACTTTAGTGAGATTTAACACATATAAACAACTTCACTAGCTTGTTTATTAGAAATGTAGTATTGAAAAAATATTGTACTCTTTTCTTATATTACTCATCTCTTCACTCACATCACATATAACAACATGATTATACACAAAAACCCACGATTTTTATTAGAGACATATGCTTGAATAATAATTATCGAAAGATTCATAAAAAAAATTCAAAGAAAATTTGTTATATTACAACATGCATAGAACTTTGAACTAATTAGTGATATCAACACACACATGTTCAAGTGTAAGTTCTTGAACGTGAATACTTTGGGACAAAAAAGTATAATAAAAGCATCATCACATGATAAAAGATTATTCAAACATCAACAACTTTAAGCAATTTCATGGTGGTGTTGGTGTCCCTTTCTCTTAGAAGAAGAGAAGAGTCCTCCAATCAAAGGAATCAATGGCTTCTTCTTCTTCTTTCTCAAAGAAGGATGTCTCTCCAATGTTTGATTATGATGATGGTCATCAAACACTCCTCTCAGCGGAGGAACCATGACTTGAGCTATCGAAGATGAATTAGCAAATGTCACGTACCTCTTCTTCTGAAACTCGACATTTTCGTCGGGCACCATCACTAGTTTCACGTCTTGGCCATGAATGTTGACATCATTGTCTGGTTGCGGAGTCATTGAGATCATGGTAGATTGTTTCATAATGTGGTGGAGTTCCTTCTGTTTAAGTTTTTGGAGCTCTTGCTTTGTTTGTTCAAGCTCTTGTTTAAGATGGGAAAGAGAGTTTGCCATTTGGGTACTTTCCTCCTTTGCCTTTTCCAAACTTTGCTTTGTTTCTTCAAGCTGTGATGTCATCGTGCCTAGCTTTACATTCCCATTACCACCACCCTGCATCTAGATTATATGAAAAAAGGTCATATCATTGACGATGTTAATTTTTCTTCGAACCTTCATAATAGATTGTTTCAAATAAAGGGATAATGGTATTATATGTCCCTTCTAGTTTGCCAAGTTAACAAATAGTCTCTGTGCTATAAAATGATCGATTAATAAATAGTTAATTCTGAAGGACAATTTTATAAAATTCATTAGTCTTCTGAAGGGCAATTGAAGAATTTTATTAGAAGAGTTGAATAAATAATTACTAAATCGTGAGAAAATTTGGCGTGTGGTTATCAAAAGTGAGATGATTCTTTGTTCTTGAACCCTCTCTTTAAGTTAGTGTTACTGGTAGTTAATTAACTCAACTGCACAAGTGGGATATCGCTGGTACTATATATTCCACAAGCATGAAAGAAAGAATATTGAAGCACCATTTGGTTACATTAATATTCTATGTCTCATAAACTGGATACTAGTTAATTCTCTGCATGGAATATCGCCGGTACTAAATCAAAATCTCATAATTACTTCTCATCATCATTATAAAAAAAAATTACAAAAATTACGCAGCCCATGCATGCACACATTAAATTACCATACACTGTTGTACAACGCTTATAGTATAGTGTGAGATCAAATTTAAAGATGAAACCTAAACTAGCTAGTACGGAAAATTTCGTTAAAACCCCACAGTTTAACGGTCGATTGATTAGAAATTGATAAACAAAATTAAACTAACCCATATCCTTGAGCTATCAGGAGTCGTCATTTTTGTAGAACAAAACCAAGAAATTTGGAAACTTAAAAAGGGAAAAAGGACTCAACCTGTTTAAGCTTATTGGTGTTGTTGGGGTAAAGCTCTGCAGCCAAAACTTTCTCGCCGAACAAGGTGACAGCCTCTTTAACCGATCGGAAGGGCGCCCTAGTGTCAATTTCCGCCCGCTTCATCATCCGGGCAGCCGCCACTCCTTCGCTGGATCCCATTTGTGGAGGACCAGAGAAACAATATAACTTTGTAGAGGAGGAGTGATTGGGATTTAAGAAAGTGAGAAGGCGCTGGACCAAACCAAACAAAATTGCTGACAGCGACTGTTCTGTTTGGAAAGAAAGAGAGAGGGAGAGGGAGAGAGAGAGAGAGATTGGTTGGTTGGGAAGTCGCTGCTTTGGTTTAGAGTGACAAATATTAATGGGTGTGAATTAAAACAAATAAAAAATAAAATGGGAGGTGGGATGGATTGGAGAAGAAAGCTTCTTTGCTTGGCGTCCACTTCATTCACTAGATTAAATTTATACCTCCTCCCCTCTATGTGTGTCTGATCTGATCGCTTCCTTTTACTTTAATTTCTTTTGTGTTTTTTGATATTCTAGCTCTTAGTAGTAAGTACGTATGCTTATTAAACCATTTTCCTACTACTTTTTATTTATTACTTAATTAACTATGCATCACGAGGAGATGCTCTCCATTATCTTATATGTAGAGGTAATTACTTACCCAGCCGTTCGTTCGATGTTGGGAATTCTCATGTAATTACTTATCTATTCATGCTCATTAAGCTATTCATTTATTAACATTATTTGAATAGCACAAGTATTTTAAATTATAAGATTATGATATTATATTCGCTTCAAAATCTAGCTCTTTGAAAGAAGTATTTATCATCAACTTTTTCTATAACCACCCAACCACTTTCACCTATGTTAGAATTTCAAACCCTTATTCGTAAACAATACAAAATATTCTCTTCTCTTATCTAATACAACTGGTTGGAGCAATAAGTAATTTGACATGGACGCTCGATTGAGTTGGATGTTGGGTGATCGTGGACTTCTCTTGATATACTTAGTAACCTTGGACTTTCTTGAGCTGTTCTTCATAAGGTGTACAAAGGAGAACAAAGTTTATTTAGGGTGAGTGTAAGGGATATATAAGGCATATTTAAGCACATGGGATAGATAAATATTGGTGCGTGCTCATAGTTGTATAGTGTATAGTCCTTAAATGTGTGGCGTTTAGGCGTGTGAGTAGGTAGAATTGTAATATAGTCTCTTCAATATTAGGGTTACTCTCCTATTCATAGTTTCTTGCAATCCGAGTTTGACTGCCACACATATCAGCTCTAATTTGATGACTTGCATGTAGCAGGATCCTTGTTTTGGGGGAACAGAGGGCCAGAATTTGTTGGGTGTAACACTAGGCGAACAGCTTCTAGAACACAATGCATGTTACTAGTATGCAGGTCGTTGGGTCAAGACATCAAAACGGGCCACTGGATCGAGTCCGCTGAATCTTGACCCATAAGTATTAGCTAAAATAGTTATAGGTAATGATGTATTAAAGAGTCCATTGGTGTTAAATGTATTAGTATTGTATTACCAATTTCTAGTTTCACAATGAAGATTCAAAATCCCTCTATTATATAGTACTACTCTTCATACTTCATAGTGCATGGTATATTAATTAATCCGCATAAGTAATAGTGAGGGCATGCATGAGCCATGAAGGCACCAATTAGGTCATATGAGAGATGGAGTACGCACGGCCGATCGGTGGTTGGAGGAAGAGCTAGCGGGAGATGATCGGATTCTGCCAAATTTTGCAGGCAAAAGAGAGAGTGATGCTTCAACTAATTCCCAACAGAATTCATCTCTTATTCAGCCACCTCCTACCTAAACCTTTCACTAATTTGGGTTCTGCAACGTACATCTTTGTTTCTTCCATTCTTTAACTTACTTACTTGTGAGTTATGTGACGTAGACCAAGTCTTGGAATTCAAGTCATTTGGTATTGGGTACTACTTACTTACTACCGTATGTTCTTTCACTTTCCTATTACGTATTTTCTTTTATCCTAAGCTTCTAACCTAATCCTGCAGGAGGAGAGAATTCGGAAGTTGATCCGTTTCCAACTATTTTCATGGGTTCATCTCAACTGCTGGATCACTTTTGGTCTACTAACCATTCTAATGATCGGCAAAAGATCCGGACCCAACCTTTAAAAGTTGGGCCGGTCCAACCCAAGAACACGGAGGGCTATTTTTGGAATTTCGGAAAAAGTTAATAACCTAGCTCTTTCCTCTAGGTTTCTATTAGGCTTGGCAATCTAAACCGGAAAATCGGTTAACTGCCCGAAACCGAACCGGTCAAATGGAATTGAGAAAATACGTGAGTCTGTGTCTTATTGGATGGCTACTCCTAAGAGATTGGAATTCTTCCAAGAAACTGCTAAGCAATTGAAACTTAGACATGATAACAAACTTGTTTTGGACTGCCCTACTCGTTGGAATTCTACTTATGCAATGTTGATCAGTGCCATGCCTTATAGGGATGTGTTCAATAGGCTGAAACTTAGAGATGCTCAATATAACTGTTTGCCATCTACTTCTCATTGGCAATTTGTTGCCGTTGTCTGTGAGAAGCTTGAGGTGTTCAGCTTGATCTCAGACATGTTTTCTGGCTCCAAGTACCCCACAACTAATCTTTTTTTCCCTCGTGTATGCGATTTGAGGGTAAAAATATGTGAATGGATTTATGATCCAAATGTTGTGATATCTAACATGGCTCAGTCTATGTGGTCTAAGTTTAGTAAGTATTGGGATGGAATTCACCATATTTTGGCAGTTGCTATTGTCCTGGATCCTAGATACAAGCTTGAGATTGTAGAATATTATGCTGAAAAAATCGGGCCTGATGATTGTGGCTTCAGTGCTGCTTCTGTGAAGCAAGTACTATGTGATCTTATACTGGAGTATCAATCGAGGTTTGCTAAAAACCAATCCTCCTGTGGTGTTGGCTCATCTGCACCAGAGGATGGTAATGCATCCTCTAATGATCATGATTTTGAGTTGTTCCTTACTCAAAGGAAAAAAGCTCGTACAACTGCTATTGTTACTGAGTTGGACAATTATTTGAACGAGGATGTTCTTCCTCGTTCTTCTGAATTTGATATCTTGATGTGGTGGAAACTTAGTGGATTGAAATATCCTATCCTGCAAGCTATAGCAAGAGATGTTCTTGCTATACATGTTACCTCTGTTGCCTCTGAGTCGGCCTTCAGTTAAGGAGGCCGACTTCTAGACCCCCATCGTAGCAAATTGCATTCTGCCACTGTTGAGGCATTGATGTGCACCAGAAGTTGGCTTAAAGATGAACATGACAAAGGTAGAGCAGTACTACTACACAGTTCTAAGTTCTAACTCTTCAACTATTCCTTTGTTTAGTAAATTAGTACACAGTCATAACTAATTTCTTTTTGATGCAGAGCCTGGTGTTGAGAAACGAATTATGGAGTTAGAGGGCTGCTTCACAGCTATGGATATTGTCTCTGTGAGTGGGAGTGATGATGAACCAGTCGACATAGAGGAAAGAGGTAACTTGCAAAAACCCTAAACCCTAAACCATGTTCATATACTAATATATTGATTAGAGAACATGTGTTATTTAACTACATGGTGTAGGCGGAGCTCAAGTGCCTACTAGATCAACTACAGATTACAATCTTGATGACATTGACTGATTTTCATAGGAAAGGTATGCGTAGTTAAATAATTTCTCTATGTATGTATTTTACAATGTGAAATGTTAAGTGCAGAACTGATCTAAAAACTGATAAACATGTGTTCTTTGTTTCAGTCTTCCTCAAATGATAACTTGAAGATCAGTCAGATGAGGCTTCAGGAATGAGGACAGATGAGAGGACTTTTGTTGTTTTCTGTCAGTAGTTACTAGTTAGTAGTCAGTAGTTATTTAGTTTGATCCAGATTCCAGAATCCTGACTTCAGACTTGAGAGAGTTAGATTTCAAGCTACTATTTTGGTGTTTCATTTGAGATTTCAAGTATATATTTTGGTGTTTGGTTTGGTACTTGGTAGTAGTAGTACAGTACCTGGTTGTTTAATTTGCAGCAGATGCAAGTTTGAGACTTGGTTCAGTGTTGATGTTATTGACTTTTCAAATTTTTAATGCATCAATTTTTACGGTTTTGATTTTTGGTTGTTATTGTTCGGTTTTTTATCGGTTAAAAATCACCGACGGATAACCCAAAAACCCGTCGGTGACGGGGATGGAAGGTTTTGAAAACCCTATGGGTATTCGAAACCGGGGATTATCCGTCCCCGGGGCTGAATCGGGCGGGCAATGGATACTATAAATTCCGTCCCCGATCCGCCCGATTGCCAAGCCTAGTTTCTATTTCCTTTTCTTTTGAGCTCCATCCCCGATCAACTACTCTGCCGCGACGAGAAGCAACATCAACTCCGACAGCTCGACATCAACTCCGATAGCTCGAGCCCATCCTCCCTCGACGGCCGAAGTTTCTCGATAGATCGGAACCCTAATTTTTACTCCTCAATCTACAGCATCCTATTATGGATCAATAAGTCAGTCGAAGCTTTCTCTCCCCGTGCTACCCTCCTCACCTAGAATCGTCATCGGAGCCATTAAAGCAGCCGGCAAGACAACACAACCCCAGCCCTGCTCCTCCTCCGACGATTTGGTTGGCGGTGGTGGTTGAAAATAGTACGATTTGGTTTGTGATTTGGTCGCCTAGAATCGTCATCGGAGCCATTAAAGCAACCGGCGAGACAAAACAACCCCCAACCCTTGTCCTCAGACGACGATTTGGTTGGCGGTGGTGGTTTGTGGTTGAAATTATATGTGAAATTGGGAAGATGATAAAGTTAACATTTTAATCCCTTAAGTTTTCTAGTTCACAGTTTGGTACTCAATTTTCATGTAAAAAGCAAGAAAGTCTGTAACTTGAATAATTAGTTAACTAGTTAATTAGATTTGTTAACAAGAAAACTCGATTAGAGAACTAGTTAAATTGATAAGGTAATTAGTTATCAGTAACTTGAATAACGCTGCTATAACATATTAACTAGTGATCAGTAAAAAACTAGGTTAACTAGTTATCAGCAAAAAGAACATGTTAACTAGTTTAGATAACTAGTTAATAAGTTAACTAGTTAACTCGACCGGTTAACTAGTTATCATCTTAAAAAATGTTAACTAGTTATCTTAGTCATGATGTTAACTAGTTAACTCGATAAGTTATCTAGTTAACGAATTTTGATAACTAGTTATCAACTAAAAATCTTGTAAACTAGTTATCTAAATCATGATGTTAACTAGTTAAAATAACCTGTTAACAAAAAATATTGTTAACTAGTTATCAGGTTAAAATCTGTTAACAAGTTATCAAAGAAAAAACGTTGTAAGTTAATTATCAGTTAAAAACCATGTTAACTAGTTATCAGTTAAAAACACTGTTATCTAGTTAACTAATTTTGATAACTAGTTATCAACTAAATTTTTTGTTAACTAGTTATCTAAATCATGATGTTAACTAGTTATCAAACAAAAAATGATGTTAACTAGTTATCAGTTAAAAAACACTGTTAACTAGTTAACAACAAAAAAATGTGTTAACAAATTTTTACTTTTAAGCAAAAAAAAGGAAAAAATGTTAACTAGTTAACATGCCTTCGCCGGAAAAGTCACTGAAATCTTGCCAGAAATTGGTCGGTCGTCAGAAAAGTCGCCGGCATCGGTCGCCAAAAAAGTTGCCGGCGACGGTCGCCGGAAAGTCGCCGACAACGGTCACCTGAAAAGTCACCGAAAAAGTCGCCAGAAAAGTCGTCAGAAAAGTCACCGGCAATAGTCACCGGAAAAGTCGCCAGCGACGGTCACCGGAAAAGTCACCGCGACGGTCGTTGGAAAAGTCACCGACGACGTTAGCCGGCAACAGTGGTTTAAATGGAGTCCGAATATTTTAAATATTAAACATAATATATTTAAATAAAAAATAATATTAAAATTTAAATTAAATATAATAAAAATCAAGTGTAAAGTCCTAAATACCCCTAATAAATCTGGACCATTAAATTGGTCAAAAGGTCAAAGGTGATCTAATGGTTGAGAAAAGGTTGGAACACTTCCAATCCTTGGAAAGGGTTGGAGGTGGATCCGCACCCCTAATGATCTAGACTGTTAGGAGAATTTAAGACAATATTTTTTTTGTTTTGAAAAATACATCTTTTTCGGCGACCGACTGGCGAGTCTCAGGTCCCTGGTCTACAACGACTTTTCCGGCAAAGGCCATTTAATAAATAGTTAAATTTTATATTTTAAATATGTTGTCTAGCTTGTAAGGCAGAAAATATCACCAAAATAATCAGGAACACACCATTCTTATCTTCAAAAAAAATTCAATAACTCAAGTAATTATTGGACAATAGTAATTCTTCATACAATATCAAGTTTTTCTCTAAACAATCTTGATACCAAAATTTGTTAGTAATATACATAATGGGTTGTTTGGTATAGGGGAAATCCAGTTGTGTTTCTTGAAAACTTTTGTATTCTTAGATATTCTTGTTTGTTTACTGTCTAATGGGGCTGAGTTTTCGTATTTCAAATACCCAGAGTTTTTTATTGCCTCCAAAATATGTATTCTGACAATTTCTACTTTTATTAGAAATTCTGACTTCCTCCAAATAGAATAATGGGTCTCACTGTCTTCCCCTACTATTTTCTTTACCAAATATGCATACTTTCAAGCTAATTTAACATTCTCCCACTTTTAACAAACACTTTTCACCATTCTCTTATTTTTCATATTTCCCCTAATTCTCAATCCCCTATACCAAACAATAATAAATAGATTTGTACAATGCTAAGCATGTTAAAAAATTGTTGATAAATCCATTTAATTTATTTTCCAACATTAATGTTATTGAGGTAGTTCTACATGGGACACAAGTTTGAATATTGGGCTAGTAATTAAATGATAGAGAGGAAGCCTAATAATAAATAGGGAGCCCCCAAATCGGGTGTGGAATGGAATCGGCCCCAATATCAACAGCTTATGCTATTTTATCAGATAAAAGCCCAATTAAGATTCGAACATTTACCCAAATACACAACAACATCTCATCCCACCAAAATGTCCCCATCACAAAACTTTTAAAAGAAAAGACAAAGCAGAGATGCGCATTTGATGGTAACCTGTCATCCCCAATTTTGCAATTGCTCTCACCTAAAAATAGTTTAGGCATATCTCTATTTTGTTTGTTTTAACATTACAGTTGGTTACATTATCTCTCTATAAGGTATGATTACAAACTACTCCTACTTAAGATGAGAACAAAAATCTGTATGCCATATATGACAATGTCAAAGATTTAAACTTCAAATGTTTAGATAAAATTAGAACTATTTGTTTACTATAAACTTAAATTATAAAATTGTCAATAAAAAAAATGAATTTCAAAACGCCACTAAATTTTTATTCCATTATCATAACTAACATCTTTCTTTCCAAACATCTAGGAGACAATCCCTCGCCAGACAAGTCTTGCAGCCTTTTTGAATTCATCTGACAACCACTCAACTTCCTTTTTTCTGCACCTGAAATTTCTATAACCCTAAAACGTAGTATCTTTGATACCCCCACATAAGAACCATAAACAGAAAGATTTTTTTTTTTATCTGACATAAACAGAAAGATGATTATGATCCTCTGCTCCATCATCACTAGGGCTGTTGACGAGCCAAGCCGCTCGTGAGCGGCTCGGAGCTCGGCTCGGAAAAATGACTAAAAAGCTCGCTCGAAACTCGGCTCGTTTGTAAATGAGCCCCGGCTTGCGAGCCGGCTCGATAGTAAATGAGCCGAGCCCGAGCCTACCCTGGCTCAGCTCAGTAGGCTCGTGAGCTGGCTCGGCTCGTCAACTCATTGAGCCTGGCTCGCGAGCTATCTCATTTATGGCTCGCGAGTTGGCTCGAATAATATAGCTCGCGAGTTGGCCCGTTAAAGGCTTGATTAAGAGCTCGTGAACCGGCTCGATTATGGGCTCAATCATTTTTAGATTTACTAATTAGGATTTGGAATAACGATTTAAGGTTTAGGTTATAGAACTTAAGGTTAATAATATTTTGTGGTGTAAGAGTAACGATTGAAGATTTCAACTCGATACATTAATATGGTTTAGGGATTGATTGTAATGATTTTGGTTATACTTTATAGATTAAAGTTTAGAGTTACCAATTAGGATTTGGAATGATGATTTAAGGTTTAGGCTATGGAAATTAAGGTTTATGGTGTAAGAGTATCGTTTCAAGGTTTGAACTCGATTCACTAATAAGTTTTAGAGAATGGTTGTAATGATTTTGGTTTATACTTTATAGATTAAATTTTAGAGTTACTAATTAGAGTTTGGAATAATGATTTAAGGTTTAGACTATATAAATTAAGGTTAATACGGTTTTGCGGTGTAAGAGTAACGTTTCATGGTTTAAACTCGATACATTAATATAGAGCCGGAGTTTTACAACCTCTCCATCTTCAACCAATTCAATAGCATCCTCCAACCATAACTTACCCATTTACCAGTTCAAATTTCTAAGAAACAAAGAGTAACTACTATTGATATTTTCTCCATTCAACCACAATGAATCTTGCGAAAAAAGTTGTGAAGGATTGCTAGAGAAGTTGTGAAGGAAGTTCAACTTGGTAAGTCGATTGTCCCTAAAATGTCACACATCATCATAAATACTACATCGCTTCATAAAGACCCTAAAATTTCAGGAGAAGATGTACATCTTTTCAATCCATAAAGGTTATTTGAAGGAGTTGTGAAAGCCATGAAAAATAATCCATCAGTGTTTCTGCCGTTTAAGATAACTTTCCAACCAATAAGGTATTGTTGTTGTAGCCCCTCAGCAATACCACATCAGTGGTTTAGGTAAAGAATACCACATTGGTGGTTTAAGGGAAGGAAGGAATCCATCAAGGCTTATAAATAACAAGGCCTAGACATTTAAATGAATAGTCTCAAATTATGTAGAGACTTGGATGGTCCATGGATCATCTAGTCTTAATGAGTTTGTATTGGGTTGTACTCATTTTAAGCAAATTAGTATGGCCTTTGAGCCTGACTTGAGCTTGTTAAGGGTTTTTAACGAGTCGACTTGAGTTGGTTAAGAGTTTATATCGAGCTTGAGGTGAGCTTGATCTTAAATTTTTTAGGTCGAGCTGAGCTCTCGAGCTAGAATTTATGGCTCGATTCATGCTCAAGCCGAGCTCAACAAGCTTATCGAGCTTGGGCCGAGCTCGAGCTCGAGCTCGAATCGAGCCCGAGTCGAGCTTGAGCCGAACTTAGGCTCGTTAAGGCTCATTTCGAGCCGAGCCCGAGCTGAACCTGAGCCGAGCCCGAGCTCTAAATTTTTGTAACGAGCCGACCTCGAGCTCAAATCTTCGAGTTCGAAACGAACTCGAGCCAGCCATAAACCTTATCGAGCCGAGCCCGAACCTAGTCAAAACTCGCTCGGCTCGGCTCGGCTCATATACAGCCATCACACATGAGACAATTTGTATCCATAGAAATCTCCTAGGTCTGAATAATAGTTTGAAGAGACGTTATATTAAGCATTATCAACCAGTTGAAAAAAAAAAGTACTTAGAAATATTAAGTTTCCCCCAAACGGGAGTTTTTTCGGTGACAAAGTCTAAACTTTGTCACCTATACAAAGTCTAATCTCCACCCTTAATCTCATCCTAACTACCTAATTAGTTATTTAATTAAATTTAAAATTGTTAATTAAACTTACTCCTTCGGCTGCCACATTATAACCGCCTGCATTGTTTAATAGGTAATTATTATAATGATTTTTTGATTATCTCCTCCTCAAAATATGGAACAATATATTTTCTTAACTTTTACCTAGGATTAATCTTCTTCCTCTTATATTTACGCCATGCGGATTAGGAGTGGTGACAAAATTATGGATTATGTCTATAAGACATAATCCATAAGAGCCATTAGATCTCCATGGAATAGATCTAATGGTGGAGGGATTATAGTAATAAAATAATGAGATTCCCCTATTTATTGTGCCATATTAAATATTTTTATTACCCCAAATTCCATTATACTACTTACCTTTTCCATTTTCATTCCTCTTTTAACCGTTGCCACAAAAAAAACCGCACCCCTCATTTTCTCCCAAATCTTCTCTGCAGTAAAAAACGAGTCTCCTCTGCTCTTAGTCGCCGATTGAAATTGCAACCGCCGTTGCTGGAAGAGCCGACTCAGTCTTCTCATTTAGGTAAGCACTACCGAGCGACATTCCCTCTGCCGATTCATCCCAACTAATTTCGATTCCTGATTTGGTGCAGCCACTGTGGTTTCGTGAAACCATAAGAGCCGACAAGAACCCATAACTAGGTATTGGTTTCTAACTCTGCATGTGCAATCAGACGAAGTTGCGGTTTCGATTGTGTTCGGAATTAGGTTTAGGGACAGCATTCATCGCGTTTTTCAGTTTGGTTGTTGTGGTTTGGGTATGGTTTTGGTACTTTTATTAGGTTAATACTATTATCCAAATGATTCGTGGTTGAAAGTCAAATTAACTGTTATTCTGGCAAATTCATCTGGTCTATGTAATACTATTATCCATATAAGCTGATTTGTGTGTTTTGCTTCCAGAATGTGAAAATGCTGATACGACCTTGTATTGTACATGGTTCCTGCAGCTCTGTTTTGTGTGTGTGGATTGGCCTTTATGATGCAAGTATTGTATGATTACTATCTGTTCCACATATGTGCACCTATTGCGTTTGATTGAAAGATTATAGCTGTTGCAGTTCACAGTTACTGGCCAATAATAGTATTGTAGAATTACTGTTGTTGAATGAGGTAAACTTTGGTGTTTCTTTGTTGTTGATTTGAGAAGATAATAGTATTTTTGTAATACTATTATCCATGTAAACTGATGTGTTGTTTTAGGTCCATCATGTGAAAATGCTGATATAACTTGTAATGTAAATTGTTCCTGCAACTCTGTTTGTGTGTGTGGATTGGCCTTTCTGATGCAATTATTGTATGATTACGGTTTGTTCCACATATGTGCAGCCATTGCGTTAGATTCTAAGCATATAGTTGTCGTAGTTCACAGTAAAATGGCCAATAATAGTATTGAAGCATTACTATTATTGAATGAGGTAAACTGTGTTGTTTCTGTGATGGCATGTTGTTGTACAAGTGTGTGGTTTGATTGGTTTTTGTTGGGCTCATGTCCTTGATTGTGGTGTTTGATGTTAATGAAGTTTCTTTGTCAAATTCAGAGAACGAGATGCGAAAACTCCTGTTCAGCAAAGGGGCAAAAGGATTAAGTTGGCGGTATCCAAAAAGCCGAAGCCGAAAAAACCTGTTGCACCAAAAGACCTAAAGACAGGGTTGAACCAGTGAATAGGCCTGATGAACCTGTTGTTGGAGAATCTCAATTGAATACACAAGCAAGGAACAATGAACGAAATATCAACTGAAAATGATTATGAAACACAAAACATAACAAATATATCATACCGTACCTTGCAAAAGTTTATTATCGCATTGACAATCGAGTTCATATTGAGTAAGTAAAAAATGAATGTTTAGAAATACTAGTATTAGCGGGATAATAGTATTAGCTACATACCGTGTCCTTGCAAAATTTCGATATTTCCTGGCGATGGTACAGTATTCTCAGACGTTTCTGAATGATTTTCGTCGATTGGATCATCGGGTATGAGATTAAGATCAAAACCTCCGCTCCTAGGCTGCTGGTTGGCTTCATCGATTACAACATGAGACTCCATGAGACAAGCAAACAGCCGCAAGCTAGGGAAATGAGAATAAGGACTGAATAATGAAAAAATAGCAGGTAAGATATAGGTTTAATCTCGGATTTGAGCAGGAATAATATTAGTAAATAATTTGGTAACAAAATAAAGGATTGATTACAAAGAATAAGAATAATATGATTATATAAATGCTTTCCCAAAATGAGTCAAATATAATCAATGAAATTAATTAACTAATTCCATAATTAATTAGCCCAATCCGATCAGATCCTATGACTTGTGAATCCAACGGCTGTGAGTGGATATTGTTGGGGTGACATAATTTAAATTATGTCACCATCCTTTGGCCGTACGCCATGGATACTTAAAATTTCAACCATCACTTTGAATTTCTTTCAATTATTAATTAGATATTTATGCAATATCCTTCCTTCAAATTTGGTAACAGAATATTTTATTCCCTCTTCCCTGTTTAACTACGTTCACCTTCTTCTTCTTTGTTGTATGATTAAACCATAAAAATTCCAGCCGCCCATTGTTTTGGTTTTTCAACCTCCATTTTTAATAGTATTCAACATAATACAAGAAAATTCAAATATCTTTAAATACTAGTATTCTGAATGCAATACTAGTATTCCGAATGCAATACTAGTATTCTGAATGCAATACTAGTATTGAATGCAATACTAGTATTCCGAATGCAATACTAGTATTCCAGAAAAGAAATCGATGGATGAACGCCGGCCAGGGACAGCCTAAATGATTACTGGCGAGGGAGAAGATAGAGACTCGTCGGCGCCATCAAGTGCTCCCGGGAGACCACGATGGCAGAGGAAAGAGCAGAGGAGGCAATCGATCCGCTCTCGAGAATCGAGCGAAGCCGAAGATCTGCCGCACCGAAGAGAGCCGCCGCACCGGAGAGAGCAAACCGTCCATGGAGAGCTCGCCGTCCGGAGAGAGGGCTGAATCAATTTTCGCGGTTCAGAGGAGTGGGTGGCGATGAGGATAATAGAGTCACGCCGGCGCCGTCAAATAGCACCGGGAGTCAGCCGACTGCAGGGGAAAGAGCAGAGGCGCTCCAAAAAGATGTCGCCGAATGGGATATAGCGGCGCTGCACCGGAGACTGCCGCCGCACGGGATATAGGCGCCGGACTGGACAGAGCCTGCCGTCTGGAGGGAGATTGCCGTCCGGGAGAGCTTGCCGTCGGGAAAGAGGCGCCGACTGGGAAATTAGGGTTTAGAGTACTGGGGGGCTGTAGCGAAATTACCTAGGTCGTGGGTCTGCTGGTAAAAAATAAAAATAAAAATAGTAATTTAGCCCCCCTTATATACTAGTAATATCATCCGTTAGATCTAATTGAGGAGATCTGATGGCTGTAAACGAACTTTGTATAGGATACAAAAGTTCCCCTTTGTCACCCACTGCGCTCCCCCCCCCCCCAAACCATGCCAGCCTAGGGAACCACAACGACTTTGGCCCGAATAATATGCCACACTATAATTACTGAGAATTTAGTCATAATATTGTTATCTCGCGACTAGTTTTGTTCATATCCCCACAATAAGAGAGCATCAAGTTTCTAACATTCATTCATATCCAAGACCTAGGGGAGGCCATTGGAGGTTTGCAATCCATACGTCTCGCCCCCTAATCTGAATTTGCTTGGTTGGAAAATAAGAACATGTACATGAGTTGAATCAACAAAATTATTCAAGTTATAGTTTGAGATCAAAATTGTAAAGTTGTTTCATATACTGGAGTAGCGATTTTTAATCTTTTGTTGTCAGAAAATTAAATTTTATGTATCAATAAAATGCAGAGCCCCGTTGCAAGTATGAAAACAAAGTAGCACTCGACGCCAATCATTTGGAAAATGTCCCTCTGGAACTAACTTAGCAACCCAATTGGTTGCTGCATTAAGACGTCGGGGCACAAAAGAAAGAGAGATGAAAAGACACCCGTCAAACACTCGTCGCATCGTCAGCAACCACGTTGAGAAATCTCATAGTCATCTTACTTTTGGAATCCTAATGGCAATCACTGAAGATAAACTGTCTCAAGAACCATTGATACAACAACAAAAAGAACTTTAGCTTCCGCAACAATCGATGATAAACAAAAAAAATATCAGTCTTTCCTTTTTTATTTTCCCATTTATCCACTTCATCTCTATTTTCGTTTATGTTTGGTAATAATATAATAAGGTATGATCCGGGGTATTTTTAGATGGATAACTTTAACAGACAAGGCTCAAATAACATAATTAATTATAAAATAATTAATGGTAGGCTGGTATCCCCCTAGAAGTTATCTCACAGAAGCAAACTAAGAGTAAACCAAAATCCAACTGTAATATGAGACTGTTCGTTATGTCTGTTAATTTCATAAACAAAGTGGATAAATACAACCTTGAACAAAACAGTATTGAAGAAATAAGTAATCTGACTTCTGTGTGTTTTAATTCAACAACCATACTAGTCCTACTACAGTACTATTGACTCTGACCACTTTTTCCTATTTTAAAGTCTCAACCTCACATTTCTCCCATTTTTCCCAAGTTTTCACCTTTCCCCAACTCATCTTCTTTGATCTTACCGCCCAAAATACACTGCTCACCCAAAATGTCGTTAATTCCCACCACCGCCGCCGCCTCGCCGTCGGCTGGCCTCTTCCGCCTCTCACCGCCACGTCCTTCCTTCAGAATGATGTCCCGCGGCGGAACGTTGCGATCCAACGCCGCCAGCATTTCAGTGGCCGGATCAATCCTAAACAACCTACACCAAGACTCCGCCACTCCTCTTCCAGTCCTCCGCCACGTGGCTGACTCCATGGCCCAAGAAATGAGAGCTGGCCTAGCTGTCGAAGGCGGCAGCGAGCTCAAGATGATCCTCAGCTACGTTGACTCATTGCCCAGCGGGTAAAGTTGCCAACTTTGTTAGTTTCAAGTAATTTCCCAGCTAATTTTGAACAGTATGGTTTTTAATTAAAAATTTCCAGGAATGAGAAAGGGTTGTTCTATGCATTGGATCTAGGAGGGACGAATTTCAGGGTGTTGAGAGTTCAGTTGGGTGGGAAGGAAGACAGAGTGATTGCTACTGAGTCAGAGCAAGTCTCCATTCCTCAAGACCTCATGTTTGGAACCTCTGAGGTGAGTAATTAAGCTTTTTCTGCTTCTATTTTGATCTCCAAATCTTGTTTTAGGTTAGGAATTTTCATCTTAACACGCGTAAGAGAACGATATAAGATCTGGGTTAATGTCGGAATCCAAGCATTGTGAGTGTAGCAGCTATCATTAGAGCTTCTCAATGAATGATCAGAGGTCTATGTGTTCATTGACTACAAGAATGTACAAAACTTGTTACTCAGGAGTAGTTGTGTGTTGTGTATTGTGATTATATTTGTAGCAACTGTTTGACTTCATTGCAAACGGGCTGGCAAGATTTGCGGAGAAAGAAGGTGGAGAGTTTAAGTTACCAAATGGGAGGGAGAGGGAGATTGGTTTCACATTCTCCTTCCCAGTAAGGCAGACCTCTATTGATTCTGGATTACTCATCAAGTGGACAAAAGGATTTGCAGTTTCTGGAACGGTTTGTTCATCTCTTTCGATGTTATCTTCCTACCTACATTGTCCCCATTTTGTTAGCAAGTAAATTGTTTGTTGCGGAACACTCATTCATTATCAGGCTGGAAGAGATGTTGTTGCTTGCCTGAATGAAGCAATGGAGAGGCAAGCATTGGACATGAGGGTGTCCGCCCTGGTATTCTTCTGCTCACTGATCTTCTGGCTAAATACGTTATGAACGGCTTAATTATCAGACCGAGTAATGATCGATCATGTTCATTGGATTAGGTTAACGATACAGTGGGGACATTAGCCGGGGCTAGGTACTGGGACGACGATGTTATGGTTGCTGTGATTTTGGGTACTGGTACCAATGCTTGTTATGTAGAGAGAACAGATGCAATTCCAAGATTACATGACGCAATGTCATCTTCCGGAACAACTGTATGACCCTAATTCCACCGGTTTCTCTCAATAGTGCCTAGTGTATATAGTTATTTACTAACCTGTTGTTGAATCGTTTGGGGTCAATTCAGATCATCAATACTGAATGGGGAGCTTTCTCAAATGGTATACCGTTGACTGTGTTCGATAGAGACATGGATGAAGCTAGTATCAACCCAGGAGAACAGGTAAAAATAGTACCAAATTTCTTGGTTTTGTTCAGAAGACAATTAGGAGTGTTGATTTTTGAATTGTACTACCTTGCACCTTTACCAGATATTTGAGAAGACAATTTCTGGAATGTATCTAGGAGAAATCGCTCGAAGAGTGCTTCTGAAGATGGCAGAAGAAGGGGAGTTGTTTGGCACGAGTACCGTCCCTGACAAACTGTCCACCCCTTTCAGTCTCAGGTTCTTGACATTTTCTTAAACTCCTTTTGGTATGCATTTAGCTTTAGAGCCAATGTGAGCTTATCATGAACTGAATTAATAATTGCAGAACTCCAGATCTGTGTGAAATGCACCAGGACAATTCTGATGATCTTCAAACTGTTGGCACTACACTGTACAACGTTACTGGGGTAACTATAACTTCAAGAGAAACTTAAAGGTTCAAAATTGAAATGGTAAATACAAAGGGATACTTATATATATACTTCATTTTTTATCAAACTCACAAAGGTGGAGTCAAACTTGAGATCGAGGAAAGTGGCATTGGAGGTCTGCAACGCGATAGTAAAACGAGGAGGAAGGCTAGCAGGAGCAGGAATAGTGGGGATCCTGCAGAAGATGGAGGAGGATTCAAAGGGTCTGATCTACGGGAAGCGAACGGTGGTGGCCATGGATGGTGGACTTTATGAGCATTACCCACAGTACAGAGACTACTTGCAAGATGCAGTGGTAGAGCTACTGGGTCCAGAAGTTTCAAGGAACATAGTGATTGAACATTCTAAAGATGGGTCTGGCATTGGAGCAGCTCTCTTGGCTGCTACCAACTCAAAGTATCAACATTGAAATTGTTTTGTCCAGCTTTTCCTTCTCCTGATTGGATCTGGACTGGAGAATTTGATACTAGTAAGTGTAGTTTTGGAAAATAAGTTTGCCATTTTGTGGGATGTGATCTCAGTTTTTGCTTTCTCAAGTTCTTTTCATGGTACGAGTGATTGTTGGATAATAATATTTGTGTAACACATTTAATCAAAGTCAGGTGAGATGAACTGCCAAAGATTTAAACAGAAAGTTGTGCCAATGCTAATACAGTTGATATGGTTGATACGGAGATTACAGTTGCAAAAAACAGAGACAATAATTTAACTGTAAACTGATCACTGCTTTTTATCAATTAACAAAACTAGAAAAATTTATGGTAACAACGATTAGTTGATCAGTGAACAACCATTATCACTGCTTTTTACCAAGTCTGAATTGAAATTTTCAAGCTTCCTTCCTCGTTATTCTGTTGGAGAGGCAACAACGATTAGTTGATTAGTGAACGGAATCATTAATTTTGAGATAATAAAGAACCGAGAATAAGTTGGAAACTGATTACGACATCCACAATATTCGAGTTAACAGACACCATCCAATCAGTTCAAGCTGACCATGAGTGTCTATAGATAATGGATGAAAGCAGATTCTCACCTGAAGCAGTTGATGCCCAAGGCTGTGGTAATTTCCTGAATGACTGAAGTAGCAAAGTGCAAATACAGTCCCCCTGAATGAACCAGCAAGAATTGTTTTTTTTGAACCAGCAAGAATTGTTAAGAATGTTCGCACTGATAATAATTGCTTCACTATATCAACAAGAGGTTAAGAGGAGATTAAAGATTTCTGCAGATGTGTAACAAACAAGAAGGTTACACATACCTGTGAATGAGCAATAACCAAGAAGAACCCAGAACTCATCTACCAGTGGAACTCTGCAACGAAAGGCCAGCACAAGGCACAAGGCATCAATATGTGGACCCCCGAAAGTGGGCCGTAAGAAATAATACATGAAACTGCAGCATACCCATCATTCAGTTTGGCTGTGAGTGCATTAGCAACGGCTAAAGGTAGATACAACAGTGACTGCAAAATTTTCAAGATAACCTCAGTGAGTAGTGAACAAAAGTGTAGCAAGTAAAAAATCAAAACAAAGCCTTCTGCTCATGTAGAACTTCAGGAATAAGTTTGAGTCAACACTCAATACCATAATTTCTCTGAATTGCGAAGCTAGCATAATTGTTGCAAGTTCACCAAATTAATTTCAACTTGGATATGAATGATTCTGTAATGCCAAATTCAGTCTAACTTGTAGCATGTTGAGAAAGAGCAGCAAACTTGGATTGAGATGCATACAAGTTCAAGTTCAAGTTCAAGAAGTCAGCAATTCGTGTATCCATGATGAGATAAAAACCTTTAAAAGAAGGTAAGATCATTCCAACTACAAGGCGTTAATGAAAAATAAGTTTACATACCATGCACATGTTGGTTTTCAACCCTTTTGGTTCATCACACAAGTGAGCAAGAATCATTCTCCCCTGTCAAAACAAGCTTTCACTAAGCACCAGAAACAAGGTTGAATTTCTATCAAGTGTTTTCATAATCATAACAACAACCAATATGAGATGACTCCATTTTGTTATTTTCAAAAAATACCTTTTCACCGAAATACATCTAGGTATAAACTGTATAACTCAAGGCTGAACTGACCAAGTGATGCAGTGTGACATAAATTCAACAACTTCAGAATGTAACACCAACAGCATGTGTCCCTCCCCACATCAGTCCTTTCTTCGTTCTTTGAGATCACAAAAACATTTCCTCTTGCACCCTACTTAGAAGTCCGATAGATACTAACAAGTGATATTCTAGAATCTCCAGACCCCGTGTTTAATTTTTGGTGAATATGTAGCACATGGTTGAATCAAACTTAGAAGGGATATAACTTATGAGAAGCACATACAACCATACGAGGAAAAAGAGGAGACAACTAACTGGACAATGGCAACAGTTGTATCATGTATGGATGAAATTTTGATTATGCGGAGTACATATATAATTCACAAGATTCAGCCTTGCATTTCAAACTTCAGAAATAATTCTTCAGATGACTGAGGTGACTGAATCTCTGATGAACTAACTTGAAATATGGACAACTAAGAGGTAAGTTATATCTGAACAACAGAAGTATGAAAATAGAAAATCTGTAAACAAAAGAAATTACATAAAACATGGACATCTTACCACAAGAAAACCAAATGCTAATCCAGTTCCCAAAACAACAAAATGAGGATAATTTCTCATTACGTCAGATGGAGACAAATAATCCCTGCATGAAGGGATAATATATAATATTTCTTAGAAAAAGAAGAACCAGCTATAAGAAATGAGAACAGGAAAAGTTTGACTTACCAAACTAGGATGCCTCCCATCAGCGAGATGAAGGGATAAAGCTGGTAGCAATAGACAAATATAAGACATTTATGTGTCATTATAACTGCTGAAATCGAAATAGTATTACCATTGCTAAGGCCAGTGGCATGTTGCCCTTTTTAGCCTGAACAACTTTGTGAACATTCGTCACACTGCAAAACCACAAAAGCGTACAAAATAAGCATGCCCGCCTAGGGTACAGTAATATCTGATTGAAGAAACGGGTTAAGAACAAGAACACAATTCTAAGTACCAAAAATGAAAAGATGGAAAATCAACCACCTCATAAATTTCATGCTTACTTGGAGCCAATTGTAGGTATCACAGCAAAAGCTATCATTAAGTACAGCACTGCTTTGAAAGTTGGAATTTCTGCATTCAGCAAAGTCGGGGGGGGGGGGGGGGGGGGAGTAAAGTGTGCGCAAGAATCAATAGAAACCCAACAAAACTTGATCCGTCCACAAAACAAGACAAAAAAACTGAACTTCCAAGTAAAGCCAGTGAATTTTGGAAAACAAAGTATGGGGCATGATTTAACTCGAGTGCTTACCACTAACAAATGGCACCCAACTCACAATTGGCAAAGACTGTCCAAAATGTTGAGTCCACCATTCGGCACCTACAATCAAAAGCAATAAAATTACTGTTAGATAGAACGCACAAACGAAATAAAAAAAAAATTGATTCAGTAGGAAAACAATGGCTGCCAAGTACAAAGACCATACCCACAATGGCAGTAAAAAAATGAGCAAGATAAATAAGCATCAGACCCTCTGTGGGTCCATTAACTACCGGAAGAATGAGAGTATTGGTGAAATAACTGCAAAACACAGATCATAACATAAAGTAGCCTCATAAAGGTCAGCAGAGACGCCAACAAACTAAACATGGAAAGAAGCAAATACTTAACGAAGATAAATAAAAAACAGTAGCAGATACACGAGAGAGAAAGAAAAGAAAAATAGAAACTTTTCTCAATACCAAAAGCAGCCTATAGAAAGCCAAGCTACAAGTATATAAAATTGCTTACCTTTCCCATGTTGCTAAATAGAATGGAATAGCTGAGATGACCCAGAACCAAAAAGCATATCTTCCACACATTGCAGTGCTTCCAAAAGCCATTGCTTCAAACTGGATGTCCAGGAAAGATGTTAAAAAGAAGCTTGAAGCTATACATTAGAGAGTATAAACTGGACAGCACTCACAGCACATGCAAGAGCATCACATCCTGCAATACATTGCGAATATCCAAAAGCAAAATTAGAAAAAACCACAAGGAGAAGAATGTCAACATTAGTAAAAACAGAAAATCACCATGGTCAAACAGCTCGCCCAATGGACTAGAAGAGTTGGTTCTTCGTGCTTGCTTTCCATCAACAGCGTCAAATGTCTATTAAGTCAAACGATGACTTAGCCCTTAGGACAAACGTTCATAGTAATCCTTTAACCAACAAAATGAAATGAATGGAAACCACAAAAATCTAAGTCAGACCTGATACAAAAACAACAGTAATCCATGTGCAAAGTGAACCCATCTTGGCGGAGCTGTATCCAACTGGGGTGAATATATCTGCAAAACAAACATTGTCAGAAACTTTCACAATTTATAACAACTTTTCCATGATAGGCTACCAAAAGAATTGACACTCACATATCCGAGCAATGCAGAAGTAAGCAAAAAGAAGAATCCTGTCAATGTTATCTACAAAAGGAGAGAGCAGCCAATTAGAAATCAAGCTATGACTTGGTCAACATCAACATCACTGAAACCTTAGATAATAATGCAGTGTTTGGAGTAAGGATTAACTTACCATGTTTGGTCTGGAAAAGATTCAGATGCAACCATGAGAAATAAAAAGAAAAGAAAAGAAAATTATGTTAGAGATGATTGATGAATAAGCATAAACTATCTTAATAAAGCAAAAACGTCATGAAAGCATAAGCATTGAGAGCTGGTAAACTAAACAATATTGGTCTTCAGTAATACATCAGTCTAAACTCTAAAGTACTTTTCAATGGAGAATCAAGATCCCAGCACACAAAGACACTCTAAAAGTTTCAAGGATCACTAAATAGAAAAATTAAAATTAGCAAAAGACCAACAGACCACTGTTTAACTTTTGCTAATGCATTTAGACATGTTAATCAAAGCGACCTTAAACCAAACAACAATAAATTTTAACAAGTAGCAATGTCAAAACGACTCAACGCATCAGCCTAGGGTTTGTGGCTTGCGTTCCATGAAGCAGAAAAGTTTCCAAAACACACATAGAACATACGCCAATCCATTTAAACAAATTCTACAAACCCAGATTTAGTGGAAAGAAAATCCAGATTCAACTCAGAATGACTGGAAGAACCCAGATCAAATTAAATACACCACTTTCCAGTAGACAATCTAAGACTCCCTGCATATTCAAAACTGCAGAAAAGATAGAAACTTACGGCATCCATAGAGGGAAGAAGTAAACACATCGGGACCAGAAGGGCTGCAAGACATATTTGGCAACGTAAGAATGATCAACTCCACTGTATTTGTATTTATGAAGTGCTGCAATTCCATGAGATCCGATGTACCCCATCCCTTGCTCTTCAAACAAACAGCAAAACAGCATCAGGCCATACCGATAAGGGAAAAGGCCACCAGATTCATATAGCGATAAATAGTGATTAACAAGCAAGAATGGTGGGAAAGGGAAACACTCAAAAAGCCAGAAAGTAAATGATTTGGTGAAGTCATAAATCCCATTGCCTCGAGGCGAACTAGGGGAGCGAGAAAGGCGTGAAACACTTAAAAAGCCAGAAAGTAAGTGTTTTGGTGAAGTCAGATAAATCTTGTCTCCTTGAAGTTAGGGGGGCAGTAGCAAATAGTGCGACTCTATATAGTACCAGCAACATGAGGGCTTTTTTCCAGTCCATGAGGTACTGTGATTAAAAACCTTTAACATAGAAAAAATGAAAAGAAAATGAAATCCTTCAATTTATACATATAGAGGAAACTATAATCACTATCGAAACACAACAATGACTCATAGGAGTTATCTAATCGTCACATTTACACACAGTTAGCATGTCATTAAAAAAAGTAGCTGAACTGATGGCACTACGTGAAATACAAGGATTACTGGAAATTGCACAACAAATCAAACTTCTTGAGAGGAAATAAGAACAAAATGTAGCATACTGGCATGATCATATAAAGTGGTTGTACTGGCAAAGATTATCTAATGTGCAATGGCTTAGACTCTTGCGTCATCCCTACCATACACAGCAGAAATAGTCTCCTAGAAGAGAAAACTCAAAGGGCATATAGGCAGCAGAGTGGAAGAAGTTGAACAACCAAGTTTGTTTGCAAGAGTACAGATCAAAATATCTGAGTAGTTAGTTCCCCACCAACGTCGCAAGGGGATTAATTTTCTAGTCAAAATGAAAACAGCAAGATTCATTAATTCTAATTCATACAATTTCATGATTCGCTATAGGTAAACATACTGACTTGCATTCCATGATATGCTATGGAGTAACTATATGGCAACTATTAGAAGTTCCAAGTTCCATCCTAATCCATCTCAAATGAATTTTTCACTCCAGTGACGATGAAGAATAGAGTGGCAATGAAAAATACCGAGCGAGAGGGAAGAAGAGAGACAAACAGAGCAGCAGCGGAGGAAAAAGAGGCGAGAGGGAGCTCCGTCCTCTCGTCGCTATACGTGCTTTCAGACGGAATAGGAAGAAGACACCGGAAATACAAAAGTGGACGACGGGCTAGAAACGGCCGGCGATGGAAAATGAAGATTGAAGAAGTGACGGAGAGTGGCGGTGCGACGGCCGGCGAGAATTAGAGCAATTGAGGAAGGAGTAAGAGGTTTCCTTCGGTAGGGGAGAGACAAACCGGGAAAAAACCGTGGTTGAGTGGGTTTAGGTCGGCTTATGGAACCATCCCAACCAAAACCAGGGTTTCCACTTTTTTCTCCATTAGTAGATTATCTCCTATCCATACTTTTTTCTCCAACCCAATCAAACTACTCCCCTTCATACATTTTTTTCACTCCAAAGCTCATCAAATATTATTAATGCTTGCAAGTAAAACAAGTATCGTTCAAAGCATCAATAATCCAAGGTGGGAGAGTATCACCAACAAACGAGGATACAAGATGTCTCGATTGCCTAACAAGTACATGAGCAACCGAGTTACCATTTCTCCGAACAAAATCAACATTCCATGTGGGGAGGAGCTCCTGCCGAATAGAAACAACCAAGTTTCCGAGCTCCAAATGATCATCCTCATTCGCTTTAACAGCTCGAACCACACTCAGTGAATCCACTTCAAAGATTGCATCATCAACACCAAGCATCTTCACCTAGTGAATTGCCTCGAAAAGGGCCAGAGCCTCACTCTCTGCAGTTCCAGGACAACCATCAACCAACTGGGCATGGTAGCTTCGCAGATCTCCATGAAAACGTTGAATTACAGCTCTCATCCCATGCATGACGCCCTTCGTCCATGAAGATAGCAGGGTCAACCACTACAAAAAAAACGGCTTATAGCGTCGGTTGAAACGTAGCATTTTAGCGTCGGTCGGTCAACAACCGACGCTAAGCAGTTGACTTCGCGTTTTAGCGTCGGTTGATTGTCGACCGACGCTAAAATGAGAGTGGCAACCGACGCTATAAGTCGTTCATGGTTCGATTTTTTGGTTGACCGGACGGTTAGATTAGTTTTCGACATTTATATACAGTATGTTTATTCAGTATGTTTATTGATTGGAAAAGTGAATTGTGAAAATGAAATTGATGTATGCAGGAAATTTATGCAGGTATTGGCACTAGAAGAGTATGAGAATAGGAAAAAATTAAGCAGAATTCTGCCCACTAGAACCTCAAATAGCGTCGGTCGGACCTATAATAGCGTCGGTCACAACCGACGCTAAATGATATTGCAGGTCAACGAGTGGTTGACCAGACACCCACGTTTTAGCGTCGGCCTGGTAATTTAGCGTCGGTCAGACGTATCGACTGACGCTAATGTCTAACCACTGAGCTGGTTGGTGGTTCGACCGAAATACTATAGCGTCGGTTGGCACGCGTTTTAGCGTCGGTTGACCAAACGACCGACGCTAAACTTTAGCGTCACAGAATCTGGCGTCGGTTTAGCCGACCGACGCTATTTATTTTGGCGTCGGTCATGACCGACGCTAAAACGCGTGTATGACCGACGCCAAACAGCTGTTTTTTTGTAGTGAACGTTGCATTTGAGTCTCCTATGAGGTGGCGGGTGTCACTTCCCACAAGTCAGCTTTCATCACAGCATCAGGCAACTGTCTCACATTTCTCCAGTTTTGCAGCTCTTCCAAGCCTTCACGAACCATGGCAAATAGCATAGACTGTTTATCACTCCACGCCCTGGTATTCCTCTATCCCCACAAAGCATTCATAATAGCAACAATCTTCTCAGCCCTGTCGTGATCGCCAGTTTCAATCAACTTGAAAATTCAATCTTGCATAGACTCCGCCAACTGCATTAGATCATCAACCAACCGTGTCTATCTAAGATTAAAAAAACCTCCTGCCAAGGGCCCGGGGACGGATAAATGTTCTCTTGGGACCAGCCTTTCCTTGATGAATCTATAGCTCGGTCTGACTATGTAATCCCCACGTCTGCTAAAATGACAAATCCTTCCATCTAGTCTCGAATTCGCGTGAACTGGGATTTCAAGAATTTCCCTTGCATCTCTTGATGTGAACAGCTCCTGCACCATCTCCACATCCCAATCTCGCTGTCTTGGATTAAAAAAATCACACACACGAAGCCCCATAAGCTCATCATCTAGTGGGGTTTCAAGAAAAAATTGTCATCGGATCTAAGCCAGAGCGAACCCCACACATGAACCTGACTGCCATCACCAACCCTCCAACAGTATCCATTTCTAACAATCCTTTGGGTCGCCCAAATACTATGCCAAATAGGACTTAGACTGCTTCCATGCACTGCCAACAAGAAATCCCCCTGGGGGGAATATCTAGCTTCGAACACACAACAAACAAGAGTATCGGCGGTGGTTAGAAAGAAGCTTCCAACCATGCTTCCCAAGCATTGTTAAATCGAATATGTTCATATCTCTGAAGCCCATGCCTCCGGCTTCTTTACGAACACACAAACGCTCCCATCACATCCACGACAAGCCCCTTTTTGCACCACTTTTCATACCCACTAGAAAGAGTTCATCATCTTTTCAATTTCTCAAGTAGCAATGCGAGATTAATAGACATTCATACATTACAGAGGAATCGTTTGTGTCACTGCCTTGATTAAGACTTCTCTCCCACCAGTCGAGATCTCCTAGGAGTAACCAGGGATTATAGTCGATCCTAAACACGGTCTCTCAGATACGCAAAGACATGTTTACGGTTTCAGCCAATGATTGATGGTAAGCCAAGGTATCTATCTCCTCCAACCAAACCGGCCACTCCCATGATAGCCCTAATATCATCATGCAACAAAGAATGGGGGTACTAGCATTAAATGAAATACCGAACTTCGCATAATTAATAAGCTGCCTCGAAGCTGTGGCATACATATCAAAAAGCTTCCTCCTCTCCCTAGCTTCACCAATATCCGCACAGAAAAAGAAATAGCTATCGTCAGCAAAGAGTAAATGAGAAACAAGAGGTGCATCCTTACTCTCACTCCATCAATCTTTTCTTCCCGTTCTGCCTTACATACAAGATTCATTAATCCTTCTGCACAAATAATGAAAAGAAACGGAGGAAGAGGACAACCCTACCTCAAGCCTCTTCCTAGAAGGAAATGCTCTGTTTGGATGTTATTAATCAAAACCTTGTACTCGAGACCCGTCACACAAAAAAACATTAAATCCACCCTCTCATACATTTTTAATTTAAAAATCCATTAAATCATTATTGTAGAGTAGATATGTTGATTTATAGGGTGGTTGAATTAAAATATTTTTCTTTGTTTTTCAATTTAATTATTTGTCTCACTTATCAAGTATATTAGATCCATTAGCTACATTAAAAGAAAAAGGTAGTGCGATTGGTATCTATGTAACATATTCGAATGAATTTTTTTAATGAATAGTGTGATTTAATTGCATAAAAAATTATTATAAAGTTCTTACAATTCTCAAAAACAAAATATTACTAGCTAAAAACAAATGGCATCTAAGATGATTTTTGATTCATCATCATCAAATCCCCTAGATCAAATTGGAAAGCAAAAACTAACGAGTTCAAAATCAAAACTAAGTTGTACTCTTCCTGATTTCACCCACTTTATCTTTAGTCTCATTCATCAAAGCTCAAGCATCATCATCAGCAGGGCCGGCCCAGAGGGTGTGCCGGCCTGTTTCCGGCACAGGGCCCCAAAATTTCGGGGGCCTCGGAATTTCGGGTGAAAAGTATCAGATAAATAATTATTAATAAGTAATTCGGAAACTGAAATATAATCATTGTTGAGTATGTGGTGTAGTGGTTGAAGATGGTACATAAATTTTTTTATGGTAGTTAGGTCACAGTTCAATTCACGGAGAAGTTGTTTTATTAGTTGTTTTTCTCGTTTTTATCTATTGGGCATATGGGACCCTCTTTTTTTATTTAATAATTCATATCATTTATCTAAATGATATTTTTATTAGTTATTTTACTAATCTATCTCTTGGGCATGGAGGCTTCTTTTTTATTAAATAATTTATCTCATTCATCTGTCATGTCATGCACCCTTTATTTTTGTTAAATAAGTATGGACTCTTATTGTTTTAATCCTTTTTAGAATATTGTTAAGACTTTTATAATAATATATTTTGAATCATTTGGATATCAATTTCTAATCGATTAGAACTTAAATTTCAAAATTAAATATATGAGCTTTACAGAGATATCTCCAATTATAATTTCAAAGAAAATATATTTGAGAATAAATAAATAAACTACTTATGATTATAGAGCGTTATTTTTTGAATAATATAAAATTTAATACTCATATATCTATTAACCAACCATGTTATATTTGTTTCAAATATAATAATATTTATTCAAATGTAAAATGTGAATTTTTATTTTGATATACTTAAAAAATATTTTGTCAAAATATGTTATAACGGGGCCACATCTTGATTATATCACAGGGCCTCCAAAGTTCATGGGACGGCCTGATCATCAGCTACTCATCATCATCAGCAACTTATCAACAACTCATCATCAACAACAACTCATCAGCATATCTCACATGATGAACTGGGGTATTAAAACAAACAGCAGCACTTTTCTGTAGTTGAGAATCAACAGCCAAACTGTTTTCTAGAATAGATAACCCTCTTCCAAATTGTTTTAAACCAAGAAACAACAACAACTTTTTATATGGTCTTATGCTTATCCCTACTCTTAACTGAATCTTAATTCGAATGGATTTCACATCATCTCCGGAAGGGAATTTTTTTTTCAATTACAGATCCATTTACAATCAAATGCATTACAGTCGCGAAGCACTAAGGTGATGTATATAAATGAACTTAAAAGATATAATCATCATGGGACATGCAGAATTGGTCAATAATAGAGTGACTCATAAATAAGCGTTACACCCGGCAATGGAGGTTATTATTCAAGAAATAAGAAAAAGAATTTGCACTTTTAAATCCTTAAAATATAGAGCAATACCAAGGTGTCAAAATAAAAATGCACATGAGTGTGCAAGGTCTGTTCTCTCTTTTCTACCTGCCTCCACAAATCTAGTTAATTTGTGAGCAGTACAATAACAAACTATTTTTAAACCAATCTTCATTTAAGGATTTCTTTTGCACTCTACTTTCTCCCCAACACTTCCCCCTAGCCTTCCCCTCTACCCGCCTCCCTTTTTTGTTAGCTCCTAGAATGGTTCACTAATTATCTTCATCGTAAGTTTAAAATTCAGCAACGAATGAGTTAATCTAGGGAACCTTGTTCATCCTTATCGATGTGATGTTAACAACATTTTTCCTCATTTTCATGGAGAGGATAAAGCCCTTGTTCATCTTCCTTTATTTTGCATCCATCATATTTGGGCCACTTAAATTGATTTTTGTGTCGACTCAATAGTCTACTAACTTTAGGCAGTCACCTCTTCATTGACTGTGATTCTACAATTGTTGCTTGGGACTAGGTGTAGTAGCCCCCTCGCGGGAGGTGTAGCGAGGTTGTTGTTCGAGATTTTATGTACGAACTCGTCTTCACCATAAACGTTAACATGTCTTATCACCAATGTTTTTAATTCTTTTGTTCTAGATTTGTTATTTTTCAGAGATGCATGTACTCATTGACATCCACTAGATTGGAATGATGTTGATAGAGTAGAAGTCACTATTCATCTTCAAAATTTTCCAAACGTGAAGTACTTTGTCAAGCAGGAGATTTCATTGTCTCAAATATCTGCTTCATCTTGAATGTGTGTTGCATCTTAGTGATGTTTTTTTAATCAGTAAGCATAGTCTTCCATTATGTGTCAAAAAAAGGTTCTTTGGTGTCATTTAAGTTAGAGCATGATAAATTTTAACTTAAGTAGATACCCGACTATCTGAATTTCTTCTACGAAATTACCTATAATAAAAAAAATATTTAAATCCAATGGGATCCTCTCTCGCCATTGCTCTTTGCCTTATGCTCAGAAGGGCTATCATTGCTCATCCAACAGGCAATTCTCACAAACTCACTATGTGGTATTGGGTTAAATAGTCGTTGTCCAAAGATTCCACACCTAATGTTTGCTGATGACACAATTCTTTTCTTGAAAGTGACCCCTCCTCAATTCAGGTTTTGAAAAGACTTCTTCAAAACTATGAGAATATGAGTGGTCATAGAGTTAATCTTACTAAATCAGCAGCCCGATTTAGCCATAATACCCCTGCAAGTAAGCAAACAGAGTATCTGACAATGCTGGGGGTCACGCTATTTGACCCACGCAGCGATATCTTGGTCTTCCATGCATTGTCCTTAGGTCAAAGCAAGAGACATTCCAATTTTTGGAGGATCAGGTATCTTTACTCCTGAGTAGTTGGAAACGACAATGTTTGTCGCCTGCAGGTATTCACACTTTACTAAAATCGGTAATCTCGGACTCCCTGTTTATGCAATGTCTTGCTATCGGTTACCTGACCAAACCTGTATTCGCTTGAATGGTCTTATGGCCAAATTTTGGTGGGGGCAAGTTGGCACCAGTAAGAAACAACACTGGATTTCTTGGTCCCGTCTATCATTACCCAAGCATCTGGGAGAACTAGATTTCAAAAAAATTATTCTGTTCAATCAAGCTCTGTTAGCCAGTGTTGGAGAATCCTTCATGAGCCCGAGCTACTAATTTCACGTGTACTACGTGCTAAATATTTTGAAGGACAAACCATCCTACAAGCACGTGAAGGTTATCGACCCTCCCCTGGCTTTCAAGGACTACTCCATGGTCTTCATTTACTAAAACAAGGTCTACGTTGGTAGGTCGGTTCTGGCTATCTCTTACACCCCTTACAGGTGAATTGGGTCCCGGGGACACATCCACAACCAGCCATTCAACGAGTTGAAGGCTCTTACGCGGGTCCGCCCTCTGTTGCTGGCTTCATCTCTTCATGGCGATGGAATCTCCCACTATTGCAATTACATTTTTCTGAATCTACGGTTAAAAGTATACTTGGGTTGCCTCTGCCCTTGACGCCCTACCCAAATTCCATAGTTTGGCACTACTCCGGGACAGGGCATTATTCCACCTCTTCTGGTTATGATTTGGCTTATCGACTGAAAAAACCAAGGAAGCCACGTAAACACTGTGTTGACACACAAGATGATGCCTTGTGGTTATCATCATGGGAAGTTCCTGTCCAACCAAAACTCCAATTTTTTCTTTGGCGTTTACTCCATAGGATTTTACCAACTTTGGAATGTTTGGCCTCTAGAGGTATTGAGGTGAATTTGACCTGTCCGGTCTGTCACTCAGCAGAAGAAACAATTGAGCATATGTTGTTTGAATGCCCAGTGTCCTTAGCTTTTTACAGGATGGCCCGTTTGACGCCTCCAACATTCCTCAATACTCACTTTGCAATTTACTAGAGGTCCATATTCCAGCATCAACGTAACCTAGCACCTGTTTGGGTTCTAGCTTGGTGGAGGGTCTGGAAGAGCAGAAATCACGTCATCTTTAATCATGCTCAATTTCGTATTGAATCCATGTACGGGCAATTTGCCTCGCATTTATCTGAATTACCCCTCTTCTATCAGCCTCCACCCTCTCAGCCCTCTCTCCGCCGCTCCCCTTACTTCCTCGGCACCCCCGATGGTTCCCCCGCTGCACAACCGCCTAAAGGTTAACGTTGATGGTGCAGTCTGCTCTTCTCATGGTGGAGCCACAGGGTGGGTTCTCCGGTCTCCTGATGGTATGGTTCTTCATGCTGTAGGAACTCCTTACCCAGGTATTTTAGATCATTTTATCCTTGAACTTTTAGCATGTAGAGATGCGGTGGATTGATGTGTCTTTTCTGGTCTTTTTCAGGTTGATTTTGCAGGTGATGCAGAGATGGTTTCGAAGGCTGTTTGTGATCACGAAGGATTAAGATCCGCTGGGGGGATTATCGTTCAAGAGATCCTTCGTCTGATGGGCTCTAGTCCAAGCTACAAGCTGCTTACGGTCCGCCGTTCAGCAGATAGGGTCGCACATTCTATGGCACGTTTGACTCTTAGATATCTCCCAGGGGTGTTGCCGGTAGTCCTCACTCCCTGGGTAGATTGTAGTTAATTTACTGCTTACTACCTTGATTCTCCTCACGGAGCTATCTAAGTCCAAAAAAAAAAAAAAGAGCATCTCCAATGGTACTAATTTTTAATGATTTATGGTAAAAACTCCAATTTGATTGGTTGATATTAAAATTTTTCAATTAAATAAATTAAAAAGATGAAATTATGGAAGAGAGAAGAGTGATTTTATTTGTTTATTTTATATAAAACTTTATGCAAAAACTCTAAAAAGATGAAATTATAGAAGAGAGAATAGTGATTTGATTGGTTTATTTTATAAAGCTTTATGCAAAAATTCTATAAAGCTTTATAAAATAAACCAATCAAATCAATCTTCTCTCTTCTATAATTTCATCTTTTTAATTTATTTAATTTTTTTTAATATCAACCAATCAAATTGGAGCTTTTACCATAAACCTTTAAACTTTAGGGTCATTGCAGATGCTTTAAGATTAGTCCCGTAAAATTGACAATGTAGATGGTTGTTTATTCTGATCCAAAACCCCCTCCCACCAACGAAGTTGTAATTCGGGTTTTCCGGCTATGTTTACCATCACTTTTATTTTAGTAATTTTTTTTAAATTTTAGATTATAGATAAAATTCTGTTCAGTAGTGAATTAAAAATTAAATTTTAAAATATATGTGAAATTTTAGGAAAATTTCAAAAGTGAAAAAAAAAAGATTCCAAAAATTATGAAATTCAGAGTTTAAGGAATTTCTGAAAATTATAATTTGTTCCACCCTTTAAGTAAATAATTAAATGCCACCCCAACAAACTATTTTAAGAATATATATAAAATTCTAATATCAACTACAACCAAGGCCGATAATATGGTTACAATTACAGGTTAAAATCGATTAACTTATCGATTTTGGTTGGTTAATAGTTAACATAAAAATAAGTTGGTCGATGAAGGATGTGTTTTTACTGAAATAGATTTTAACTGATTTATTCATATTTTGTTCATAATTAAGATCATTTTGATTGAAACTGGCGTTGTTCGAAGTCGGTCGGTCGACCAGTCAAACTGACACCAAGTCATTCGGTTAACGGTTAAGAAGTTTGTAAATTTTTTAACTGATGGACCGACCGACATCCGTTAATTATTAACCTTACCGACTAACTCCTACCCCTTTCTACAATGCAAATTCTACTCATAAACCTAAATAATATCCATTAGATTTGTTACCTTATATAAACCTTTCACAATGTCTCCATTTGTTCGGCTTTTGGTAGTCAGTCCGGCTTTCAAGCTGCACTTGGTTCGTTGTTCAGCAAACAGGGCCGCCCATTTTGTGGCACTCATGACTCTTAGATATCTCCTAGGGGTGTTACCGATAGTCCTCGCTTCCCGAGTAGATTGTAGTTGATTTACTGATTTCTGCCTTGATTCTCCCCCAAGCTATCTAAGTAAAAAAATGTCTCGAATGGTGATCTGGCTACACTTCTTGATTCTTTTAGTCGTTTGGCCAGCTAGAAATCTCCTTGTGGTATTGTTTGTCGAGGTATTTGGAGTGCTGTTATTGCATATTTGGAAAGAACGGTGTGGAAGTTTGCATGGCGCGCTCCCCAAGACTGTGGAAACTCTTGTTCGGGTTATCCGTGAGAGATTGCTTATTTGTCGCCTGGTAATGCAGACTTTTTGTCAGCCATTAGTTCGAGCGGTTTTTCTTTGCAATTTTGATCCCTTATTGTTTTGGGTTTAGTTGGTTAGCTCGTTCTTTGTGTTTAAGTGTACATAACTTTGGGTTTGGCCATTTTGTTGATTAGCCTTACATTTTTTTTTGGAATGAAAAGCAACCTATACATCAAAAAACAAATTGCCTCAATATTTTCTTCTTCCCTTATACTCGGCGGAACATGTTGATATTTGTATAATTTTTTTCAAAACATGATTTTGTTAATAAAGTCAACCTAAAAGTAAAACCTAAAAGTAAAAGTATGAATGAAATTCGTAATGGATTCAAACTATACATATAGTGTATAAAAATTGGTTAATATTTGTTATAGTTTTTTCTGTAAAGGGGTTTTAATCTGTATTCATTATTCGTATAATTGATGTTTTATATCACATATATTAGTTGTTGCTTCGAGAATTTAAGTCACTTATTAGTAGAATGTTATTTTTGTTTTCTAACTACTTGATTTTGGTTAATTAATGACCAGAAATTTTAAGTAAATTGATGTGTTTAGTTATATTTATTATGGATTCTTTACTGCAACAATCCGACGACTAGGGGCAAAACTAGGGGGAGCCGGACCGAGCCTCAGCTCACCCCACTTCCGATCTCGAGTATTGAAATTGAGTATAAATTTGTGATATTTTTGAATCCGGCTCAATGCAAATTTTAAATTCGGCTCAGTGTTATATTAATTCGATGGCTTGAAAACCAAATCTATTTTTAAAAACCTTGTATTTTTAAGAAATCTAATATAGTTAATAGACTTAATCATATTTAACCATACCCTTAGAGTCAAATACTTAACGTCCCGAAACTATAAGGTGGATTACAAACTCGTCCAAAAACTTTAATCCGTTACAGAGTGATCTTATTACTATGAAACGAGTTATAGAGTAATCCTAATGATGTCATCGATGTACTTTTCCAACCATTTTGTCACGTCATCATTGACATGTGATCGAAAATATAATTTAAAATTCATAATAAATTGATTCAAATATGAAATTATATCAATCTAACTAACTAGATTTAGTTTTGAGCCAAAGTTTATAAGGTAAATGAGTTTTGATTTAGATTTGAATCATATTGTTGAATTTTGAATTATGTTTTTGATGACATGTCAACGGCGACATGGCGAAATGGCTGATATAGTACTCTGATGACGTCATTAGGACTACCGTGTAACCCGTTTTATAGTAATATGACCACTCTATAAAGTTTAAAGTTTAAGACGAGTTTGTAACTCGCCTTATAGTTTCAGGACGTTTTAAGTATTTGACCCCCTTATCTTATTGTAATATCTCATCAACATTTGTAGATGGTTCAGTAAGCCCAATCATTTATTGCGACTTATGAATGAGTAAGAATGTAATATTTGATGTTAAATCATTCAAATAAAAAAAAAATCGTTGACTGCACATTTAGTTTTCATTTGATCAAGAGGAATACTAATAAAATTTTAAAAGATATTGGTTGCAATGAATAAGTGACAAATAATATTATACGCTAAAAGTACTATATATATTCTTGTATTTTCGAAAAAAAACTATATACATTCTTGTAATATAAGTAAAATTAGCTCAAATTTTAAATTTATAGAAAATTTTTATTTCGATTTCCGCTCAGTGCATCTTTGAATTTTGGTTCCGCCCTTGCCGACGATTGTGCGGAAATTGGTGGAACTAATGTGTGGCCCGATTTTTTTTGCTTTGACACGATGATAGAAGAAAAATTTCTGCAAATCAGATGTGGAGTGCTTATAATCCTAGTAACTAATCGAGTTTGGATAATTGTTATATGTGATCTATTTGAATTCTAGACAAATTAGTAACTTGAATGATGAACACAATTTCAATTTTTAATAGTAATTTTATAAATTCAAACTTTACATAAAACCCCACTAAACATAATTTTAATTCCGAATTTCAATTCTTAAATTATAAAATTAACTTAATTTTAAAATTTTATGAAAATTATTAGCCTTCATTTTTCTCTTTATGGAAATTCAACCCGACCCGTCAACAGTTTGACGTTTGGGAGATAGAAGGAAAGAGAAAGAAAGGCAGAGTAACGTAGTTTTTTTTCCGCCATCTGAAACCCACGGTCTTCTTTCATCGCCGGCGGTCGAGGTGTCCAAAAATGGTACCGAATCTCAGGCTACTGCATTAATAACGCAGCAGTAGTAGTGGTCTCTTTGTCTGAGTTGATTTCAAAGTTGGAAGACAAACTCTTGAGCTGAGCTTCTGATTTGTTGTTGTCTTAATGGTGGTGGCAGATCCGATTCATACTTCTTCAGAACAGGCAAGGGAAGACTCGTCTCGCCAAGTACTATGTACCTCTCGAGGATTCCGAAAAACACAGAGTCGAGTACGAGGTGAGTTTTGTGAATCGAGGATTTCCTGATCGTCTTCTCTTAATGGGCAGGTGGGGTTTGAGTCAATTGATGTTGGTTTCTTTGTAGGTTCATCGACTGGTTGTCAATCGAGATCCCAAGTTCACGAATTTCGTTGAGGTTGGTGGTTTTTTCCTTCTCCCCAATTGATATTCGATCTGTACGATGAAAGAATTGGGTTAATGTTTAATCCTGTTAGGGAAAGGGAAATTGTGGAAATCAGCTTTGGTTATCTGTTAGTCGAATGTTATTATATTTGAATCTATTGGAATTGATTTTAGAGCTGCAACTGTATGGTTTACCTTTGATGACATCCTCAGAAACCTTCTTTCTCCGGCCTTGTGTGATTAATCTTGTGCCAAATGTTTGCTAGGTCTAACTCATACAATTGATTTTTCTTCGTTTAACCTGTGTGTAAGTGCTGGACCAATGTTCTTGTGAGTGATAACTTTGTGGACGAACTGTAGTAGGACCATAATTTAAAAACCCATTACAGAACCGTATCGCTTTGATCATTGGTACAAGGTTCAACTGATCAACTGGGTGTTACTGTTTCACAAACACTAGTCAATAGCTATTCTGTATTCTTGTTGGGTCTGTTAAGCTTGTTTTGCACAATGGTTATTCTCTATCTTGCAGTTCCGAACGCACAAAGTCATCTACCGACGGTACGCTGGATTGTTCTTCTCCCTATGCGTTGACATAACAGATAACGAATTGGCTTACTTGGAGTGCATCCATTTGTTCGTGGAGATATTGGATCATTTCTTCAGCAATGTGTGTGAGCTAGACTTAGTGTTTAACTTCCACAAGGTACTGACTGCCTCCTCCCTTACCTTTGCTTGATCTGCAACTCAACCAGACACTGTTTCATGATTATGTTGTTATACCCAGAAGAGTTGATAGTATGCATCTGTCTGAGAAATTCAGTATTAGTCATTTTTATAGATATTCACTCTGTCTACCTTATCTGATTTCGGTCTTCTTCTCTGCTTTGTTACTTTGTCTTGAAGGTTTACCTGATACTTGATGAGTTCATCCTTGCTGGAGAGCTCCAAGAAACAAGCAAAAGAGTAAGCGTTTCCTCGTGTTCCTTCATTACATACTTGATCTTGTTTTAATCGAGAGTCTAGACTCGCACCTCTGTCTGAATAGTTTATTGTCTGTTGATTGATACAAGTACATGTTCTTTCTCCAACGAAATTCGACGGGTTAAGTGTCCATTGTAAAATTATATTGAATCCACTTTGCAGGCCATTATAGAGAGAATGGGAGAACTGGAGAAGCTGGAGTAAATATACTGCACACAGTCTTGATTGAAGAGTGTTTTGTGTGTCAATTGGGTGACTTATCTTGTTTTCAATTTCTCTGTTCGCTGTCATTTGAACATCCAGTTTCCCATCTGGAAATCAGGCATATTTGTAATCATGGGGAAACAAATGCTACTTTGTAGACTTATTAAATCCTTGGTATACTGAGTGTCAGCTGTGCCTGTGTTTTTTTTCTCCACAGTTCCTCTAGAAATCGGCTCTTTTCTTATTTTCTTATGGACCATCCAGATCTTGGGATCCAACCATCAGCTTGTATCATTGCAGAGTTGGACTTTGCAGGTGGAAGTAGTGCACCATTTGCCAGAAACTGAGTTCCCTTTTTATTCAATTTGTGATTACTTGTTTCAACTGCATCATAAGAATTATTCAAACTTAGGCTGTGCTTCTTTCTCAAGAACTTGGCCTATAATGCCAGTGACAATGACATCAACTAGCACTATGTAACTCGATGTCCAGTATGGGGGCAATCTCGAGTGCTCTTTGTACATCCAACTTGACAATTATGGCTTGATAAAAGTTTCAAAAGAAGTTAGGATTATAATTTTATGGTTTTATCATTAATTTTGTATCAGGTGATAATTTTAAAGCGTTCATATATAAATGAGTACTAAAGTTTATTCATTAATCAACTTGTAATATGGTTATTATCGATGTTTTTAAAGTCGTATCTATACGAATGATCTAACTGGTTGGACCTTGAACCATTTGTCAAATGGTATGGTACATCGTCGATAGGATGACTATTCAATTACGGTTCAACTATAGTTTATAACGATTTTAGCAATTGAACAACATATTGTAAAACTCACCGAATCAATGTACCGATACGATTTTAGAAACACAGATTATCATATACATGAATACATACCTCTAGGTTTCATAATTTTGTTTTGTTCTCCCTTTTACCAATGGGTTGAGCTGGTAATATAATGACGCTACTCTTAAACAGTTAAACATTGAATTAAAACTTCAAGGTCAGTTTCAATTTACTAGATTGCAAGGCCCTACGATCATTGGGGTGTTTAAGACTTTAAGGTCTATAATAATAAACTATTAATAGGCCATAATTTATTTTTTGTTCACAATATATAAGACTAGTAGCAATTGAAACCCCAATATAGAGGTTGAAATCCAAACTTCATCTTATTCAAGGTAGTTAAGTTCTGATTTTTATTTGAAAACCACATGGTTATAATATTTTAGACCACTACAAGAAAACATAGATATAGAGACTGTGGTTAATTGCCTCCAAAGAGTATTTAATTGCCTCTATAATAGTTTAGAGACAAATATTATATGTGTCTCAAATGCTCCAGTCGCTAAATCCTTTTAGAGACAAATGTAGAAAATTGTCTCGAAATGATCAATCAAAGACTAATTATTTTGTTGCCAATTGCTCTTTTACATGACTCTTTTTTGTCTTCCAAACTGTTTTTTGTGACAAAAACATTTGTATCCAATACCTATTTTTAGAAGCAAATAAATATGCTTTTATTAAAGGTTACATAGACACATATATTTACCCATAATAATAAGCAGTTGAGGCACATTCTTTTGTCTCTATATATCTAATATTATATGTATTAATATTTTATTTTTTTGAAGCACGTCTAATTAAATATGTTTGATATATTTATTTATTGTATTTTTAAAGTTTAGAGGAAGACTAATTTCTATTGAAAAGCCAAAAATAATATAAATAGTACTTTTAAGGCAAATAAGATGCTTGGATTAAATAAATTTTATACAATAAACTATAATGAGTACAATAATATAAAACCAAATACGATACAATGCAAGAAACCCAAGTGTTCTATTCTAAACAAATCTTTATCATAAGTAGCTCTGATTCCAAACTCTTTTTATTTCAATATTTTCTGCATGATGGACAACTGGTAATGGAAAACAAGATAGCAAGATTCAGTTGCAAGCGTCTTGACCAATTGTTCTTCTTCAGTCATATTACAAAGGTTTCTTGGTAGTCTTGCTAACCTTCTTCCAGTTCTCATTGATGGGATCTGCAATTTAAAACACGTCTTTTGCTTGTGAAGTCAGAATGAACAACTTTGATTCACATATGAACTCTCTTTCAAGTGAAAAGGTAAACCATGGCAACACATATAAGTGAATTAAAACATGTAATCTTACTTTGTCCATCCAACAACGATTCTCAAGCTTTCCACTATCTCGTTCCTGCCTTACGAGCTTACATGCAGAGCAGAGGTATTGGCTCTTTGGTAAAACACTTGTTGAGGACCCTGCTCATTGATATTGATTGATTCCTTTCACCATTCCCTCAATTTGTCAATCAATGCCTTCATATAGCTATAATTGATTCGAGAGTGATGAAGATCCTATTAATGCTGAAAAACAGAGCATAAGCGTTCATTAGAGGACTATGAAGAAGAGTGGAAGCTCTTCAACAGACGAAAAACCCCTATTTTTCTCCAAAACAAAACACTAACAAGCCAACATTTTAATCCACCAACAAAACTAAGTTCATAATCTCAAAACAAAATCATAGATTTCATAGGTAAAATAACAGTGGACTACAAACCACAATCACAGACAAGCAACAACAGTTCAACAGTAACTCTTCTGGAAACGAGAATCGGCACCACGACCACCGAACTTCTTAGGCTCGGACCTGCTGGGATTGCGTAGATCTGGGAGGTGTGTCCTTCTCCCTTGACGCGGATTCTCATGTCGACTCGCTGAATCGGTGTCGTCCCAGGAGGAGGATCGGCTCTACCGCCTTGCTCATGATCTGATCCTCCGACGTCGATTGCCAATATGCCAATCTGGATCTCCTTCGTTGAAGGATGGCGGCGACAGAGCAAGGAGAAACCGGCAGCGAGGAGTAGGGTTTTTGGAGATTAATTGGTAAGGTTAAAAAACTCAAGTATCGATAATTACCTCTATTCTCGTTCAAATAAGTAAATTATTAATTTTTTTATCATTTATAACTACAATTGACTATTTGCTTATTTGCCGCTAAAACTACCAATTATGTTAGTTAATAAAATATTAAACAAATCAAAAAATTTAGAGACACATATTATTACTTATAGAGACAATTATTTTAATTGTCACGGATAAAAACTTTTAGAGACTAATGTTACATAAGTTACGAACAAATAGAGACAAATACAATTTTATATAGAGACAAATAATATATTAGTTGTCTTAGTTAACTTTAAGTGACTAATATACTAATGTCTCTATGTATTTGTTGCTATAGCCATGTTTTCTTGTAGTGATCGAAAAACCCAATATAATGAATTGTTGATAAAAACAATTTTTCCATAAACATTTTGATTTCATAAAATTTTTATTCATGAGTTACAATCAGGGTGGCCAAAATATTTTTTCATTCCTATTTCATAGAATCATAATTATGTGTGTTATGTGTATAATAAATTTTAATTGTCATATATTCATTACTTTATATATTTAATATATTATTATTGTCTGATATTCAATTTATGAAGAGAGTGCAATTATCATAACAAAATTTATTGCCATGTTGAAAGGGAATGGATCAGCATCAAAGGAAATGCTGGGTTTGGAAAGTTCCAATGTTGTCAGGACCGGACCGGACATCAAACCGGTCCAACGAGAGGTTCAAGAGTTTGAGGTTCGACCGGGATTAAACCGTAAGAACGGTATAAAAAACCGGTGACACTAGTTTACTTAAAAATACAGATATTATTAGTCATTACATATACTTTAGGTATCAAATTGTAATAAAAACTTAAATATATACTTAATTGACAAACCCTAATCAACTAATCCTAAATTGTAGCCCGCACACCAACTTTTTTTCTCTCTCTTCGTCCTGTCTTTCTTCGGGAACTTCTAAGGTGACATAAGGAATTCTTATGTCCCCTAGACATAACCAATGATGAGCCTCCACATCACCTCTTTTGTTTGTTATAAGATAGGATAATTAATAGGTAGTTATTTCTAATTAATAGATATCTTAATGAATTATCTTCAATATTTTAATTACCTAATTTACATTAAATCAAATATTCTTATATTTAATGATTTTATTTGCAGATTTCCCTACTAATAATCCGGTCAAATTGGAGAGTTTAAAAATCATTGAAAGTTGGTTTCAACAACCTGCTTTGTTTCTTCTTCTTCTTCTTTCATTATTCTTCTTCTTTTTCTTCTTCTTCTTTCTAATACAATGAATATTCCCGAATCAAGCAACCAAGCAATTGATCTGAAGCCCACTTGTTTTTATTTTATTTGAATGCTATGCCCGATGAACCAATCGATGAAGAACATTCGATTGACGATCCGATTATTGCCAACTCTGAAGCTATTCTGGATACTAGTATTACCATCTCCTTCATCGAACAATGGAGGTCGCCCGATACCAAGGGGACTAAAAGAGAAGACAAATGTAAACATGTCAACAAAGAGGAACAAATCCAAACAAGCAACAGAAAGAGAAAAATTTGCTCATAGGGGAAACGCCAAAGTTCGTCGTGGGCTAGCCAAGTCCTCTCATCCCCAAGAATAGTGTGGTTCATGCAATCAGATTGCATTTGAGATGACTTTTTCCATGTTCCTTTTTAATGTTTCATTTTTTTTTTTAATATGACTCTCGTTTGGATGCATAAAAAAGATTTTATTGTGGGTTTCCTTTCTCTGATACAGATTTTAATAATATTGTTCAAACTTCACGTTTTTTGTTCTGTGTTTATAGGTTACCCAAACAACATCTGAATCTGATACTAGTATTACAAAATGTATACCATATTATATTTTCAGCTCTAAAAATTAAAGTATCATGTGGGTTATATTCGTTCTCAGAGGCTGGGTGGTTTCCTTTGTTTTCAGGTTGTTTCTATTATTCTCGAAACATCCACGATATCATATTGTGTTGAAGTTCCATATAATACTAGTATAAACATCCATACTAGTATTGTTAATACTAGTATTAAATCAAAGTATTTAAAACGCTCAAAATCATGCTAAGACTGTATCACATCGAAAAAAATATTTAAACAGCCAAGATAACATCTCTGGATGCACCAGCAAAAAGGGAAATGAGAACCCTATGGTTTTCTCCATATAATATTAGTATAAATATCAATACTAGTATTGTTAATAATAGTATTAAATCAAAGTATTTAAACCACACAAAACCAAAGCTTATGACAGTAGCACATCTAAAATAAAAATTAAACATCCATGATACCATCGGTGGAGGAATCAGCCAAAAGGGAAGTGTTCCCAAAAAATAAAAGTTAAAGAGACGTAATAGATATATGAATGTTATTCCATATAATACTAATATAATCCATCAATACTAGTATCAGTAATACTAGTATTACATCACAGTACTTGAACTCCCAAAAACATGCTAACATTGTTTCATATCTAAAATAACTAGTAAACATCCATTTTTATGGAGGTTTTTGAGAGGAAGTTTCCGGCGGCGGGTTTGGTAAAAAACTGAAACAAAGATGAAAAAAGGAGAGTAGAAAAAAAAGGCTCTACATATGGTAAAAATATTAAATTAATTAGGAGAATTTATTATGGGTTTTAATAATTTAATAATATTATATCTTCTACCATTGGATCTTTAAGAAGGTAATCCAAGGGCTATTAGGGGTTATGTCCAAGGGACATAAGCTCCTCTTATGTCAGCCTACATGGTCCCTCTTTCTTCTTCCTCTGAATCTCTTTTCTTCTTCCTTTGAATCTCTTCTCTAAAATTATTTCTATATAGAAGCTTCATAGCTTACAAATAAAAAATCCTCACAATAAAACACAATGGAGTGGAATACAATACAATAAAAAACCCTTACCAAAATACAATATAAAACAAGGGATGAAGAAACTGGCCGCCGGCCGACGATATGAATGGAGCCGCGGTTGATGAAGCACGACGGTAGAAGAAGTGGAGCAGATGATGCGGAGCAAGAAGCGGTTGACGGTAGAAAAACGGACGATCCTGAAGAAGCAGTGACGTTGAACTCTCTGAACCGCAAAAAACCGTTATGCCCGGGTCGACCGGTTCTTCCGGTTTTACCGGGTCGACCCAGGAAATATGTTTGATTGGACGTTGTTGATTTTTCTTCGAATCGGACGGATTGGGGGCCGGTTCCCGGTTTTCCCGGTCGAACCGTCTGGTCCGGTCCGGTTCAGACAACACTGGAAAGTTCCAAACCCATCATCAACCATTAGATCTAGTTTGATTCTTTGACCAATTTAATGGTCCAGATTTGTTAGGAGTATTTAGGACTTTATACATATAATTTAATTTAAATATTTTATTATTATATTTTATTTAAATGTGTTATATTTTTCTGTTTACTGTCGCCGATGACTTTTCCGGTGACTTTTTTCATCTATTTTTTCCGAAAACTTTTCCGGCGATGACAAGTTAACTAGTTAACCAGATTTTTACTAATAACTTGTTAACATGATTTTTACAGTGAACTAGTTATCAGCAAATAACTAGTTAACATGTTATCTAATCGAGTAAACTAGTTAACAGGATTTTTAACATGTTATCTAATCGAGTAAACTAGTTAACAAGATTTTTAGTTGATAAAAAGTTATAAAAATTAGTTAACTAGTTAACTTATCGAGTTAATTAGTTAACATCATGATTTAGGTAACAAGTTAACTAGTAAACCAATCGAGTTAACTAGTTACCAAGTTGTTAACTAGTTATCTAATCGAGTTAACTAGTTAACATGTTATCTAATTGAGTTAACTAGTTAACCAGTCGAATTAACTAGTTAACCAGTACTAGATAACTAGTTAATCAATCGAGTTAACTAGTTAACTTGTAGCATTTTCACAAGCAAATTCATGTGACTGATTCAATATTCATCATCAAGACATCAATAATCAACATCACCATCATTATCAAAACAACAACAGGTTTACTAACAATAAACAACATCATCATCAAAATATCATCACGTGTACATCTCATTGTTCCCAAATCTCAATATGACAAAGATGATCATTAACAAAGAAAAGAAATTAATATCTACAAGCTTGAGAAACAGATCGAAGCAGAGAAAATAGCTCGTATTGCTCTTTTATCTAGCAACGGCGGAGGTGAGAGGTAAGTTGGGTAGGAATAAATATAGGATGATGGGATTGATGAGGTCGGGGCTGTGGTCGGGGAAAGACTCAAAGAAGAGGGAGACAGCCTCCATCACAAACTCAAGGTTGCTTTCATCTTGTAGCTTCTGATGCTGGGAGAACTGATCGGCCACAAATCCCTTCTCTCCCACCAAACAACCAGCCAAATCAGAAATTCAATAAATCAAATTGAACAACATGGAATCTTGAAAGTAAGCAAAAGGATTGGATATAAAAAAATAGGGTGAAGAAGAAAACTGAGAAATCAAATGATTACAATGGTGGAGAGAAAGAGGTGGTGGGGGAAACGGCAGGGGTTCGATTGATTGAATAGGGAAGGGGATCGGCGACAAACTATGAATGGCCGGGCACAGAGCTTGAATCCCAACGACAATTATAGTCCGGTAAAAACAAAGTTCGAATCCCAACCGCTGCTCATCCTCCAGCCACCGTGCTCGTCCGTCCTCCGCTATCCTCCGACCACCTCCATCCTCCAACCACTGCCATCCTCCGACCACCACGCTCGTCCGGCCGCAACTTCTGTATGGAAAGCTATAGTATGCTTTGTTAAGCTTAAGGGGAGGATAAACATAGATGGAGACGAAGGACGGCGCTGGTGAGATATGCTAGTGTTAGGACTAATATTTTATTAATACCAAATCTACCCCTCCCCTGTTGCCAGATCCACTTCCATGTTGAAAGAAAGAATTGTCTACATGTTTGCTTTATTTAAATGCCATCATTCGTCCATTTTTATATGACTCCAAATTCGATTTTACAGTCTTTCAGTTTTGCACATAATCTCAATTTTGACTACCTTAAATCCTATCAAATCATGAAAGTTTACAATTAACTATATATAGGAATTATGAATTCGAACGCTTGGTATTCATAAATCATAAATAATATTGAACACCGTATACATTTAATTCTCAAGAGCCCCTAAATTACAAGAAAGCAAACAAGACATAGATCATGAAAGAAAGCTAATTTTCCTTTTTCACCTTTCCATCTTTTATTGAGTATAGTTTAGTTTGTTATATTATATTGCAAGAAGCATGCACGCAACGTTTTGTTTTGTCCCCCCTTCATCCCATCCATCTCTAAGGACACTTGCGTCTTCCGTCATGAGTATCATGTTAGCATAGCATGGACACGCGTCGTAGTTGCCTGAGGTTCCTGGCGGCACACAGTGGCACCGTTCGCAGCAAGTCCCGCACGCTCTCAAGCATACCTTGTGCCTCGACGCTAGCGCGCACCTTACCTCGCATGCATTCCCGCAATCTGTACGTAGGTTAACATTAGTTATTGAGATGCAACGGTTCTTGACAAACATAAAATTATAGACAGGTATAGAGAGTACCAATTGGTGGGGGAGAAGGGTCGTCGGAGAGGGGATGATCAGCTATTTCCTGGATATTCTGCGAGTAGACAACATAGCCAAAATGAGTAGAATATATATATATGATCGATGATATAGAAAACGAAAAGAGATAATTGGATTAAGGACTTACAAGGAGATCATTGGATTGAGCGAGATGGAGAGCGAGGAGGAAGAAGGGAAGAAGAATGACTAGTGTGTTAAGGGCAGCCATGGTTTTATGAAAGAGCTTTTGTGATGGGTAGATGATGAGCTTTTCTAAGGTCTGAATTATGAAATGAATTTATAGCAAAAGGGTATAATTTGGTCTTCCTTTTTCATGATGTTTTTATATAGAATAAGTGACTCACCTGCCAATCCTGGCCTGTTATTTATAAAAAATATACATACAGAGTTTGTGTTTATCTACGAGATAAACTCAAATAACGGAAAAGGAAAAACAATATTTACATTATTTGTGTATATCCTTATCACCCTCCCGCAAGCCAAAGGGCGGCCGCACTTTGAGCTTGGACCGTAACTCAGTGAAGCGCGATGTGGCAAGCGGCTTCGTCAGAGCATCCGCTAGCTGATCTTTGAACGATATATACACGACATGAAGGGAGCGATCTGCTACTCTTTCCCGAACAAAATGAAAATCAATCTCCAAATGCTTCGAGCGTGAGTGAAAAACAGGGTTGGCCGTTAAGTACGTAGCACTAACATTATCACACCATAACGTCGGAGGTGAGTGAACCGGGCGGCCGATTTCTCGAAGTACCGATACCAACCATGTGATCTCAGAGGCAACCATCGCTAAGGCACGGTACTCGGCCTCCGTGGATGAACGAGAAACTGTCAGTTGTTTGTGACTGGACCAAGACACAAGGTTAGGACCATAGAAAGTGACATAACCACTAGTGGAGCGACGATCTATCGAGTCAACCCCCCAATCAGCATCCGAGAATCCCTGTAACGTAGTAGAAGATGCTGGCCGAATGTGGATACCGAGCTCCGCTTTCCCTCGAAGGTATCGTAGTGCTCGCTTGAGTTGAAGCCAATGCTGCTCCGTAGGCGCATGCATATGCTGAGAGAGCTTCGTCGTTGTGAATGCCATGTTGGGGCGAGTCATCGACAAGTACTGAAGACCACCAACCAACAGCCTGTAAAGGGTTGGGTCATGAATGGAGCCGCATCAGCAAGCAGAGCCGTACTAGACATCGGGGTGGATACCAGCTTAGACGTAGCCATCCCGGCTCGGTGTAGTAACTCTGAAATGTACTTGGTTTGCCGAAGATGTAGGCCATGCGTAGTGGTGGAGAACTTGATGCCCAAGAAGTAATGAATCGCACCAAGATCCTTGATTTTGAACTTCACCGAGAGATATAGAAGGAGACGATCCATTGTAGCAATGTCTGATCCGGTCAGTATGATGTCATCTACATAGACTAAGACAAAAAGAGTAACGCCATGAGAGTGATAATAAAAGAGTGAGTGATCAATTTTTGAGCCATAAAACCCAAAATCCAGTAGTGCATCTCGAAGACATGAGAACCAAGCCCGATGCGCTTGTTTCAACCGTATAATGATCTTTTGAAAAGGCAGACATGATCCAATCGGTTGGGATCAGCAAAACCCGGCGGTTGCTCCATGTAGACCGTCTCTGTTATTGATCCATGTAAGAAGGCATTAGAGACATCAAGCTGCTTTATAGGCCAATAACTGGAAACAACGATAGATAAAATTAGTCGAACACATGCTGGTTTAATAACAGGGCTAAAAGTTTCGAGATAGTCAACTCCCTTGGTTTGATGATAACCCTTGGCAACCAGAAGAGCTTTATAACGTGCGATGGACCCATCCGGATGACGCTTTAGTCGATAAACCCATTTGTTGCCAAGAACCCGAGCCTGAGGGGGTCGGGGAACCAACTGCCATGTGTGATTATCCAGGAGGGCATTGAATTCGTCTGCCATCGCCATACGCCAAAGTGGATGTGTATTAGCCTTCGTAAAACACGTGGGCTCATCCTCAGGTGGCAGTGTGGTAACAGCGGCCCAAGCCTGTGGCTTTAATGAGCCCGTCCGCAATCTGGTGACCATCGGGTGGACCGAACTAGTGGCAGTCGGTGGGACTTGGACAAGCGGATCAGCAGGCCTGTCAGGAATGGGCGGCCCACTGGTGGTTGGGGAAGGCAGCTTCAGGCCGGCGGGCACATAAGTGGGCTCAAGAGGCAAAACAGGCCCAGCAGGGGATGACGGCATGGTTGGAGCAGGCGGCGGCACTACCAGAACCGAAGTGGGCCGGGCCAAGGGCTCCTGGTCTGGCGGTGGGAAAGGTTGCTGGGAAGCCGGCCGTAGAAAAATGCTTGTTGGGCCCGGCGTGGTCTGGGCCGAAAAATCTGGGACTTGAAAGGGCAGAACAGACTCATCAAATAATACATGTCGGGAAATCTGAATTTTTCTCGTGTGCAAGCCAAGGCAATAGAATCCTTTACGCTGAGAACTGTAACCGAGGAAGACGCACAGAGCTGATTTGGGCTCTAGTTTATGAGTGGTATACGACATCAACCATGGAAAGCATAAGCAACCAAAAACACGAAGAGATGAATAATCCGGATCAGCATTAAAGAGACGATGATAAGGAGAGTCATGATTTATCACCGGTGTTGGTAGCCGATTAATGAGATGAACCGCTGTCTGAAACGCATATGTCCAATATTGGAGTGGTAGGCGCGCCTGATGAATGAGAGTTCTGCCTGTCTCAACTATGTGTCGATGCTTCATTTCAGCACAACCGTTCTGTTCCGGTGTGTGTGGGCAAGAAGTTTGTTCCGAGATGCCATGCTCCTTAAGATAAGTAGATAATTTTTTATATTCTCCACCCCAGTCGCCCGAAAAGATCGAATCAGACGCGCAAAGTACTTCTCGACCAAAGCCTGAAACTGTATCAATATTTGGAGCAGATCGGACCTGTATCTCATAAAATAAATCCACGAGTACTTGCTGTAATGATCATAAAACAAACATAATATCGTTGATGTGTAATCGAATCAACCGGTGATGGCCCCCAAACATCACTACAAATCAAATTCAAAGGTCCAGAAGCTTGAAAACTAGAAACTGGAAAAGGTAGTTTATGCATCTTGCCTAAAGCACAATCAGGACAAATAGCAGGCAACCGTTTATTAGAAAATGGTAAATCATAACGACGAAGCACTCTCTTCACACTATCCAAATTCGCATGTCCAAGCTGTTGATGCCAAACCGGAAGAGTCGCCAAGTGAGCTTGCGGTCTGGATACACCTCGAACATCGACACCGGAATTGGATACAACCCATCTCTACTCTGGCCTTTGTACAGCTGGCGACGGGTGCTCAAGTCCTGTATAACCACCATATTTTCATAGAAGGTAACAACCACATTATTATCACAGGTGAGAGCACTAACTGATAATAGATTCTGACAAGACCGAGGGACATAGAGTATCCGATTTAGAGAAATAGGTGAGGCAGATAATAGCATATTAGAGTGACCATAGTGAGAGATAGGAACACGATTACCATCACTAAGCTGAACCTGATCAGTTCCTTGGTACTCCGAATGGATGGATAGATTTGCGAGATTATTCGTCAGATGATGATTCGTGCCAAAATCTAGGGTCCATCAAGTCTGATGAGCATGTTGGGGAGACGATGCATAATGAGCAGTAGGTGGAAGTTGAACCCGGCTATCGTGGTGAGGGGCAATTACGATAGTGGTGTCCGTGGCCTTGACAATTAAAACAGATCAATGGGCGGGAGGACTACATGGACTGAGTTGGGTAGCCACGGGCAGAAGAGTGATGCATCAGCCCAGATGGAGTAAAGGAATGTTGGCGGCCCACTTGAGCTTGCTGTGGGCCCGCATTGGGAAAACGACCCATGTTGGAGGAAAATTGTCGCGGCCGCCCCTGCCTTGGAAACCGACCGTGCGGTTGCTGCTGCTGACTGGTCCGACCAAAATGGGCTTGAGGCCCAATGGATTCTTCAGCTTGAATGTCCGTCTATTCAGCCAACAGCAAGCCGTGCATCTCCAGGTAACCGGCTGCCGCCTACCGATTACGCCAGCTCCGAACAAAGGGTTTAAACTGTTTAATCCCTTTAAAACAAACTCAACAAAATCGTCTTCAGAGATAGATGCACCAAGTGACAAAAGACGATCATAAACCAATTTCGAGCGTTCCAAATAAACAGAAATTGAGTCAGTATTTTGCCGTAAAGCATAAAGCTGGATTTTTAGAGACCTTATCTGTGACGCACTACCAGAACCATATGCAGAGGCAAGAGCTAACCAGGTAGCTTAAGCGGTATCGGCCCCAACAAGGACGTGCGGAGCAGCTTCAGAGACGGAGTTTATAATCCAACCGAGAACGAACTTGTCCCGACGACGCCATGACGCGAGCAATGGATTGGCCACTCCATCATCCAGGAGAACGGGCGGCATTATCGAAGTACCATCAATGTGGCCATATAAATCATGGCTTGCAAGGAGAGGCTCAAATTGGAGCTTCCAAAGTAAATAATTGTTAGTTGTGAGTTTGACAGATAAATTCGTGGGTAGGGATGGGATGGGGTTGGGGACAGTAGGGATGGGGTCTGCTTGGGTGGAGTTTGGTGATTCGGTCATATTAGAAAACGTGGAGGTAAGGGGACAGATTGATTGGGGGAAAGGCGGTGACAGTAGGCTGAGGACAGAGATAATGGTGTAAGGGATGGTTTGTTTGGAGAAAGAGGTAGGCGACGGTAACAGAGGGATCAGTCAAATTGGACTGTAGAGTTAGGCTCTGATACCATATAGAATAAGTGACTCACATGCCAACCCTGGCCTGGTGGTGTTCTGTTTATAGGAAATATAGATATAGAGTTTGTATTTACAAAGGAAACTATATCTACGAGATAAACTCAAATAACGGAAAAGGAAAAACAATAATTACATTATTTGTGTATATCTAATATCACGTCAAAACAAGTAAACAGAATTTCAACAAATTTCCCTTCTTTTCGGTAATCTTTTGTTGTAACAAACTCAAATTTTTTCTTTACAACTTCATTTTATCTATAAAATCAATTGTTTGGTGAGTTGTTTTTTGTTCCGGTTTTCATGATATCAAGAGTCTAATACAAAGTTAGTTTATAAATTAAATTTCTATATTTCAAAGCAAGGCATGAATTTCTTCGGTATGGAGGGGTTTGATTGTCGGTGTTTCGCTATTGAATGGTTGAAATTATGACTTTCATGTTAGACTCTTGATATAATGAAAACGAGAGAAATTGATCAGCTTTCTTTAATAATTCATTTTATAAATAAAATAAAATGGTACATGATGTGATTTTCGAGTTGTTACAAAGAAGATTAGGTAAAGTTTGTTAAACTTCTATTAATAGTTTTGATGTGATTTTCGATCCTTATCAATATTGATATTTGTATTTTATAAAAATTGAAACTAAAAATTAAATTCTGTTTCATTTTATAATCGTAAATCTATTTGGTTGAACGAAATTTGTCCGAAGTGACCCCAAATCACTAAAAACAAACAGTGTATATTTTGCCACCCTTACTTGTTTGTTAGGTAAGGTGATTTTGAGCCAAGACTTGTTAAATTTATTTAGCAAAAGTGTATCACATGAATTAATAAATTATAAAAGGAAGTTATGAAAGAGATGAGAAAGGGGAAATGCAGAGGAGGTCGTTAGTAACTTCTTCTGGATATATAATAATAAACTGTCCACATGTATGTATATGCTTTGGAACACAACATAACATAAGCAACAATTGTTTTCCATTTTGCTTAATTCCTAGGCTTCTCTCTTAGCTTCTAAATTAACTATTTTAATTCATAGTCCGCTCGAAGCTTTTATTTACCAAGTTGTACGGCCGGAAGTAAATCCGTACGAGTCTGGAATTACATGAATCTGTCTCGAGTCTAAGAGGAGTTGGGTTTTGTAGTATTGAGGACAGTTTCGGAGGAATATGTAGCCCCAATGCACATTTCCGAACTATGTCCAAATAGGGGCAACTTCGCGGCCCAGACAACGCCACGCCAGCCAGAGAGCGCGGCGCTCACCAGCCAGCGCGGCGCTGGTTGGTAGGGCAGGAAATTAGCCGTTGGTGCACGTGGCGAAGTAGCCGTTGGCTACTATCCGTTGGAGGCCACACGGTGAGCGCGGCGCTGGCTAGTGAGCGCCGCGCTGGGTATATAAACCCCATGTCCAGATGCTATATAAACCCCCCTTTGGACCCTTCATTCTTCACACTTCAATCCTCATTCTCACAATCTTGTTAGTTTTTACGGCAGCATCTTGAAGCAATTTGGAGTTTCGGTTTGCCTTTCAGTTCTTCCTCATTTCGGAATATGGCCTCTTCGAGTCGTCGTAAGTGAAATGGAGTTTCGGTTTGCCTTTCAGTTCTTCCTCATTTGTTTTGTTGCACTAATTACTGTTGTCATTCAGTTTCAGATTTCGAAAGGATAATGTACAAGATAAAGAAGCATGAAGAGGAGGATCTTTTCGTTTATGAAGGAGGGCTCGTCGAATGCAAGTGCGGGTTACGGGCAACCAGATCTATTGCCTACAATCTGGAGCGCTATTTCGGGTGCCCTCGCAAGAAGGAGGGTAAGAGTTGTGGCTTCTACGAGAAATTAGAGGTGCGTGAGGCTGTGGACGCGGTGACTAAGGAGAAGGACGAGGTTATCGAGAGGCAAAGAACCTCGATTCGGCGTCTCAGAGAACGGGTTAAGGGTCTCAATTCCCACAACTCAGTACTGCAGGGTTATATCAAAGCCCTGGTTAAGGGGAATAGGTTTTCTAAACGTGACTAGAATAGAAAGAGTATTGAATGGGATGAAGTGGTTCTTGTTATGTTTTAAATGTTAGGTTTATGTTGTTTTGTTTTTGTTGTAATCTTTCGGAGTAATCGAAGAACTGATGTTGGGTTGTTTGTTTTCATGTTCATTCAAGCAAATTTTAAAAAAACAAGCCGATGGAAAACAAAGACAAAGTTCATTAAAACTGGAAGGGAAATAAACACAATGACATGGAACACAATACAAGGGTAATACAACAAACGACATAGAGGACAATGAAAATGGATTAACCATTCCTTGATGGGTTGGAATTTCTGTTGCTTTGCTTTGCCCGTGTGCAAGTCCTTCTGTTGTGGCCAGCCTCATTGGAGTAGCTGCAATGAGGCTCAATATCTTCGACCCAGTCCATCCCGTTTTGTATGCGTGAATGGCGTGCGACCAAATTTCCTAATTCTTCCATGGTCGGGAACGAAATGCAACCCTCCGTGTGGAATCCAATCTTTTCTTCCCCCAATCGGTGGAAATCCTACCGTATATACGACTCACAGTCTCCAGCTTGTAGTGGTCGTTAACGTAGTAGAACGGATCTTGATGAGCATGTCGAATGGTTGCCATGGCATGTGAACATGGCATTTTCTTCTGTTGGAACTTTCCGCAGGTGCATGACCCGTCGTGCTCGTCGTAATACAGATTCACTGTCTGCGTATTATTCCCCCTCCCATTTGACATATTTGGCACAGTTTGCACATCGAACAACCCATTCTCATAGTCGTAGGTCCTTACTACATGGGTATATGACTTGTTCAGTCGTTTCCCCATCCGCTTGAGACACAGCTTGGTCCATATTGCCCCAGTCTCCACTTCTTCCCTAATCCTGGTCCGTCGATCATCAAAGTATCCAACAAGCCTGTAGAAGGTGGCCTCCACAAGAGCTGCGATGGGGAGTGCACGAACTGCCTTGAACGCCCCATTAACACTCTCTGCAATGTTCGATGTCATATTATTCCACCGTGTCCCATCGTAGGTCGAATCAACAGCTCTCGACCAATATAGTTGATCCTTAGTTACCCAATCAGACAGGCCCAGTTCCATTCTAGCGTCTACTCTCATGAATGATCTGACCCCCTTTTCGAATTTCCTCATAGAGGATTTTTTACCTGCAAGGGCCACACAATGGAGGAGGATTAGTAAGCAATGATAGGTTGAAAATAAAATAGTTAAATATTTAATGAAACCTACATAGTGCTGTCAAGCGATGCTTCATGGGTGGACACTTTGCCTTTGCGTTGTAGTTGCTGGCGTAGTGACGTATGCACCAACGCCAATGCCAACCATTACGGACCTTACCCATCGAATGTTTGATTCCGTCATGTTTGTCTGATATGATACAAACTCCGTGTCTGTCGGTTACGAACTCTTGAATGCAATTGAAGAACCACTCCCAGTTTTCTTGATTTTCAACGCTGACAATGGCGAATGCAACAGTGAAGATGTTCTTGTTACCATCAAACGAACTACAAGTGGGAGGCAGCTGTGTAATAAAGTCTGAAAATGAAAGACTACAAGTACGAAAATGAAATACTACAAGTCTGAAAATGAACGACTACAAGTACGACAATGAAATACTACAAGTCTGAAAATGAAAGACTACAAGTCTGAAAATGAAAGACTACAAGTATGAAAATGAAATACTACAAGTCTGAAAATGAAAGACTACAAGTACGAAAATGAAATACTACAAGTCTATCCACGTCTACGTCCACCACCTCTACGCCCACCCCTAGCATGATCTCTGGCTAAATGCCCACCAGTGCCGCACATAGCTGGTCTAGGATCCTGTCGCAATCCATAGTGTGGTGGTGGCTGGGCGAAGTCATCATCATCGTCATAGGTGGCATCCATCTGTATTGTCGGTGCGGAGGTGCGCTGCTGTTGTGCCCTACTACTCTCTCCACGATGCCTCTGAGATGGTGCTCGCCACTGCTGGGTGGGTGGAACAAAGGACTGAGTCTGCGGCTGGCTGGGCGGATCAAATGCCTGACTCTGCGGCTGGCTGGGTGGGTCAAATGCCTGACTCTGCTGCTGGCTGGGTGTAACGAAGCTCTGACCCTGTGTCTGATCCCAATCCCAGTACTGCGTGTACTGTGTCTCCTGAAAGTTTTCGAGGGGGTAGGAGTCTCTGTACCGTGGCCTCTGTGGCTCGCCAGTCTCAAACTGTGCAAGGTCCGGCTCCCACAAGCCCGGTGCAACTGGTACGTTACGCCTCTGCCTGACGGTGCGTGTAGGCGGGATCCTCGCCTGTGACATCTCTGGCCCTGGGTAGTCATCATGCGGTGCATGTGTGGGCTGGACAGGTGCCCTCCATGGGATCCTCTGCTCTAGTGTCCTCTGTATAGCACCGGATGCATGCATGAGCGAGCGGAGGGTAGCATGCATCTCCCTCTGGTCCTGTGGTGTGATGTGCGGCTGTCCAGTCGTGACGTACAAATGCTCAATGCCATCGATCTACAAGAAAAAAACCACATAAGACATCGGCAATCAACGTTTAAACCCAAAGTCAAACAACTAGTTAGCATCCCTAAACCGCACATACCATAGTCTCCATGACGGTGCCTCGTCGTGACACAGCACGTCGTGACACAGTACGCCGTGTGTGTGCGTGGTACCACTGCGAGTACTCACCGTGGAAGCTCCAATCCTCGGCGTCAATCATCCATGGACCTGCCGCCTCATGATCAAATCGCTGCTCCCAGAATCGGAGATAGCTAGCGTACCTCGCAACCCAGTCAGCCTGTCGTGTACCCCTCTGTGTGGTCTCCAAGTTGATCATCACCTCCGAACGTGGCATATCAAACGTCGATATAGGCTGGCCCATCCCAAACTGACGTAATACATGATCAGGTCTATGCCACATGACACTGAAGTAGCATATAAGCGGTGTGACGATGCGGTATGCGACGAATGTCTGAGGACTATGGCCCTCAAACCCAACCCATGGTTCCCACTACAAATGATTAAATAAGAAAAGAAAGATTAGCTTAATAATCCAATGGTGAAGTGTTCTACATATTGAACTCCAGTAAAACCTACTATGAATGGTGTCCCCTCGTCCAGAATCTGGCGGTATCCAGCAAGTAAGATGAATCGCAGCTTGTCTTTAAACCAAGGCGCCCACCTACGTTCAAATAATCTCGATAGTTAGAGCTTCGTTGCAATGAATCTTGTGCTCGCACTTTAAACGATATGTGTTCAACTTACTCTGGCAGGCGCGGAATCGTCCTCCCCTCTGTTCTCTTCTTTCTCTTGGAATGAACCCGTCGAGCTATAGAGGGAAATCTCTCCAAAGCCCACACCTGGAGCAACGCCAACCAGCCGCCAATGTCACCAATGTGCTCGGCGGTGGTGCCGCTCTCAATCCGAAATGCGGTACGCCCAAGCTCTCGGTACAACCAAGACAGTGCGGCCGCCCCCCATGCATACTCTCCGACGCGATCAATATCCTCAAGTAAAGGAAGCATGAAGAGGTGAGCATACGTCCCCGACCGATCGGCAAAGATACAACTGCCGAAGAAGTCCACAATGTACGAGCGACAATAGTGATGTATGGTATGAATATCGTCGTCGCTAATGGCACCCTCACGGTATGCGAAGTGGGAGCGCAACCAGGTCATCTTAATCCTCCCTGAAAGTACATCAGACGTAGTCGGCTTCTTCCCTAGCTGGCTCTCAACGTAAGCACAAAGCTCATCCAAATCAGTAGGAATGAGCCTCGGTGAAGTGACGGGGAGACCATCTACGCTCAAACCAGTGATGAAGTACACGTCCTCCAGTGTGATCGTCGCTTCACCGCCGTACAGATGGAAGGTGTTGGTCTCTGGACGCCATCTCTCAACTAGAGCAGTGATGAGCTCTGGATCGGAAGTTAGTTTTAGGGCGCCCCTAAGACTATCTAACCCAATATCGGATAGGATCGTCTCGAACCTAGGATCGTAGTCTACGATCTTCTTAGAATTACGACACGTATGTGTCATGTGCGGCTCCTAATATTTAAAGAACGTATGAGAGAAGTAATTAGTCAACTTAGTAATTCTAATAACGTAATTCAAATAGTAACATAAATATAATAATAATAATCTAATTCTAATAAGATTATTATATGAACCTAATTATAATAATAACCTAATTCTAAAAACATAATTCGTATAACCTACGTAATTCTACAATTTCTTAACATACTTAGAATAATCTTTAATAATTGCATAAATAAATAAATACTTACATAATTGCATAGTTATTAATCAATAATTGCATACATGATGGTCTTGGTAAATAAATTCATGCATTTCCTAATATTAACTAATTATTAACATGGTCATTATTACATGCGTATCATACATTTACTATATGCATCACATTCAATCATTTGTATTTATTTACTTAAAGAGTACTAACCTCAGCGTCGAATACTAGAGCCGCACGATGTCGATCACTGTCCCCCCACAAAATGCTCGGGTCGCTTGGGCCAACGGACACGCCCTCAGGAACATCTCCAAACATGTAGTCCATCTACGTTCAAACATGCATACACGTCACAAACCACAAACAATTATCAACTAATCGCTGTTAAGATTATAAGTGTTACCTAAGCACGGTTGAGGAACAAGAGTCGAAGTCTTTCTTTGGATTGATCGCTTCGGTCACAATAGCTACAAACGCAATACAAAGATCAAATTAGTACTCAAAAATATCAAAACAACAAACTAAATTCGGATTCATATACCTTGACAATTGTGAGAGGAATGAGTGAGAGGTGTGTGGAAAAAATGAACCAAGAGGGGGGGTATTTATATGGGAACTGTGGGGGATCCTGCCCAGCGCGGCGCTCACTAGCCAGCGCCGCGCTCACCGGGTGCCCTCCAACGGCTAGTAGCCAACGACTACTTCGCCACGTGCTGCGACGCTCGCCAACGGCTAGTTTCCTGCCCTACCAACCAGCGCCGCGCTGGTTGGTGAGCGTCGCGCTCCCTGGCTGGCGTGGCGTTGTCTGGGCCGCGAAATTGCCCCTATTTGGACATAGTTCGGAAATGTGCCATTGGGGCTACATATTCCTCCGAAACTGCCCCCAATACTACAAAACCCTGAGGAGTTAGGGTACCTGTAACTCGTTTGAGTTTGGGGTTCAGAATCAAAATTGTAGATTAGGATAATCGTAATCCGTTCTACCCGTCCCAAGATCCAAACTTAAAAAACCTATAACTAAAACCTAAATATTCACTGGATTAGGGCACCTCAAGAAAATAGATTCAATAAACTTAGGGAGGATCGACCTCCATTATTGTGTATCTAGCATGTCCAGAACTAGAAGTCACCACTGGTCAACGTCCACATTTTGACCCTTTTACTTTTTACTGTTTTACTGCGAGATCAAACTGGAGGCTTCCAGGTTTTTCACGATCATCGTTGGATTAACTTTCCTCCTCTTCCGAGTGTTTTTTTTGTTAATGTGGGGATTCATGCAGATAATTAATTTTTTACTATTACATATAATGCTTCTCTCTTCTGATTATTTATGACATAAATTCGAATAATGGTAAATTAATCAGGATGAATGGATTTCATAATCTCAGTTGAGTTCAGGCAGTATACGGTACCCGAATTCGAACCCGTTCAAGGTTAGGGCCGGGTACTCGTAAACCCAAATAAGTTCAAAGTTTGGAATGAGTTGCGAGCATTATGATACCCGTAACCCATGATAGTTATGATTAGGATATCCGAACCCGCCCGTTTTCCAACCGCGGTAGCTAATGATATTTCATGTATTTTTCGAGGGAATTGATAATAATTTTTTCACACTATGATATCATCTCGATTTTACTTTCAATATTGTATATGTCAATTAGTATTCATTTTCTTCATTTTCGTTACACTACGCTTAAAGAAACGTTAAAGTACGTGGCTCAATGCTTATCAGTTCTTTTGTTGTTGTGGAAATTGGGGAGTTTAACGTTGATAAAATTAATTTTTAAATTTTTAAATTTTTAAATAACTTCACAAAAGTGTAAACAGTTGATACTGGACCATTCCGAAAGACCATTACTTAAAATTGGGTGGGCCTTGCTGTTGTGTCTAATGGGCTTCAGATATACAAAGTTGGACTTATGTGGTATGGGCCACATCATCTAGTTCAAAATCCACCAATTCAGTGTGATTACTATAGTTTCATGGTTCTAACAGAATGGTCATTCAACATTGAATTTTAACAATGTGATTACCATAGTTTAAAATTTATAACGTAATAATACTTTCATCAGTTTTCGTCACATTTTTTGTTAAAAATACTACTTTATAATGCCAATTCACTTTAAAAATATATATTTTATACTTCCTGACAAATCCAACTTAATATTGAACAAATCATTAAACCAACCAAAACAATAAACCAACCTAACCAATTAACAAAAAATTATTATAGATTCATGCTCACGAATCAAACTCTTTCTCCCATCTTGTCACTTCTCCTTCTCATAAATTGATGAGAGAGGAAGTGGCGACCAATGACTAAGTTTTAAAAATTTCAATTAAAGAGAGAGAAGATTAATGAGAAAGTAACAAGTTTATCAGCGATGAAAAGCCCAATAATGAGCAAGAGAGATTCGAGGAAGAACAAATAATAGAGAATACAAAAATAAATTATATTTTACCAAAAAATAAGTTGTGTTACTTGAATGATTAGTTCAATAATTGATTGGGTTGCTAAAAAAGTAAATATTAACATAATACTTTTCAGTGATGTGGCGGTGTGAAGTAATATTTTTAAGGGAAAATAGCACTTTCGCCCCTTATACTTTGCCAACTTAACAAATAGCCCCCTATACTATAAATCGCTCTTTTTACCCCCTCATACTTTAACCACTTTGCATTTTCGGTCCTTCCATTTCAACTATCGTCTTCATGACGTTAAATCTAGTCACATTTGCACACCGATGGAGAGAGAAATCGGAGCTAGCACACTAAGAGTTGGCCAAGGAGATAAATGGAGGAGTTATCGCGAAGAGTATGGTGAAATACGAAGGATTTTAGAATCATAAGTTTTATTCATCGATTTCATCCTATGTAATTATATATACTTATATTTCCAATTGAAAAACACTTAGTAAGCTAATACATGACTATTGGAGCTAACATGGTATACTGAATGCACACCAATTAACATCATGAAGACGATGGTTGGAATGGAAGGACCCAAAATGCAAAGTGGTCAAAGTAGAAGGGGTAAAAGATAGATATATAGTATATGAGGCTATTTATTAAGTTGACAAAGTAGAGGGCGGGGGGGCAAAGTGCTATTTTCCCTATTTTTAACGGAAGATGTCACAGAAACAAACAAAAGTATAACTATGTTACAAAAGTTAGAAGTTCAACAATTGCGCAGTTAAGTTTCAAAGTTGAGTGACTGAGCTGTTAGAACCCACAAACTCTTTAGCTACCACAAGATTTATGTACTATGTAAACATTGGCGGAGCTAGCTCTAAAGCAGGGGTGTCCCTGACCTACAAAAATTAAGAACCCCATTTACTTATATGCATTCTCTATAATTGAACCAAACATGAAACGTAAATGGTTAATCCTTACCACTTACCACTAAGCAAATGGTTAATTTCTCTGTATTTATTAGGAGTGAAGATTATATATTTATAAAACGTCAACAACCTATTCATTTAATTGGTACGTGTAAAACCTCCTTTTACTATTAGAAAAATAATATCTTAGTAATAGTGAGAGAGATATGATTGATAGGTAAAATGTAAAGTATGTTATACAATTATGATTTTGATAACCGTACGAAACCTAAAGACTTGGCCCAGATCGTCTACCAAGCGGGTCTTCACTCAACAGTCACACGGTCAACTCGACCTGAATCTTGAGGTGCTATGAATAGTCCTTGGCCACAACATTGATGGAACAAGACATCATCATCACACCCCACTTAAACGCCCTTGGACGTATGCTCTACAACTCATACGCCCAAGGCCCCCAAACATATAAGGGCAACCCCCTAATACGTCTTTGTCTCCCTCGTACTTCTACCATACGCTTAGACCCTCCCTCACTCTCCCTAACTATATTCATATGCTTTGTGAGGTACCAATGTCGGACCGAGCAACAATGAATTTATCACCTTTCTAGTCCACAATCTCAATCCCCTAGGGCAAACTACTCTATTGGACCACCATGACGCTCTAGGGCTAAAATGTTATTTATATTTAGTTTATTAAGACTTTGATCTACACCCATGAGTTCAAATCCTGGCTACGCCACTGTATGTAAACAAAGAAATTTCTACCAAAAAAAAAAAAAAGAAATTGAAATTATTAATGATTGATGAAATTTCCGATATTACATTGAAACTCACATGTGCATTACCACCACAAGCTCACTTTGACCGTAAAAGCCGAATCCATAATACAATTTTACATGCATCATTAATAAACAGAAACACCCCGAACAAGAAATTCGCCGGAAGGAACTTCATTTAAGGGCACTTGCGTGCGCCACCGTGGGTGGTCAAGGCGGCGTAGCAAGGACACTGGTCGTAGTTACCGGCAGTACCGGGAGGAACACAGCTACACCGGACACAGCAGGTACCACATGCCCTGTTGCAAAGATTTGGCCTGCTCGATAACAGACACCTGGCAGTGCAAGCGCTCCCACAATCTGATCACGGAAACCAAAATATTAACAATTAATTAGCTTTATATTGTCAATTAGATATGCAGCGGTGGGTTGTTCAAATTAGCTTACCGATCTTTGGCGGCGGATAATTTGCAGTGGGTACTTCCGCCGGAATGGCCGCCGAATGGTGATTCTGATCAGCATGAGCTAGGTGAAGGACGAGGAATGACAAGACAAGAGAGGCAAATACTATAAACCTTGAGACCGCCATTGTTGGATTTTGGAGATAGATTTTTTACTAGATTCAAGAGGCAGTGATGTGCAATGAAAAAAGGTGGTGGAATGATGCAGTATTTATAAGCGGAAAAAGATAGATATTTGACCTAAAACTTACTTGTGAATTGTGATTAAATGACTCATTTACGAAACATAATAAAGGAGGGTGGATGACAAGTTGGCATATTGAATAGCTGGAAATTGGCTGTGTGAATGGAGGAGTGGGTGTGACCGTGTGAGGTGTAAAAAGAAGAAGAAGAAGAGAATATGTACGGTGTACCTATCTAATATCCATCATTTCAAAACTCCAATTCCAGAGGGATGTGGGCCCATGGCCATCGGGGTTCCAACTTCCAACTATGAATTTGGAGGATACTCACTTAATGACATGTTGGATGTTAAGTATACTTACTCATTTGGATAATTTCTACTGTGATTATATTTTTTTTTGTAATCCTAATCACTTTAATTATTGTAATTAAATTATAGTAAATTATTATTTTTAAATTAGTATCTAAGATGAAAGCTGACACTTAATAATTACAAAATCAGGTAGTTATTATAAAAAATTGGTTAAACTGATGCTTGCAAATTTAAATCAGCTACATATTATGAAAAATTTGGCACCTAAAATTTAAAAAAGATACTCATATGAACAAATTAGCAATGTTGTCAGGACCGGACCGGACATCGAACCGGCCCAGCGAAAGGTTCAAGGGTTAGAGGTCCGACCGGGATTGGACCTAAAAACCGGTATAAAACCGATAACTATATAAACACAAAAATATTATGATCCATAGTGCATAATCCAAAATCCATTCACCATTCAAAGTTCATAATTCATAGTTCATAATCCATAATTCTTAGTTCATAAACATAGCAATCAAATCCCACCAATAATACATACCACAACACAATATTTCGAAAAGTTAGAAACTGAAACACAACATCTAAAAAAGAGAGGTATCGTCAAAGAGATATCGAGTATCTTGATCATCTCGGCCAACTCCGCTAGGAATACCTTGTTTCCGTTTTCTTCTACGAGTTCTTCAAAGTAGTTCCAAGCTATATCCATTTTCTGCTTAACTCCCACTCCTTTTGTTGAAGCCGTAGAACTTGAATTCTTATTCGAAGATCCATCTCCACCAGTACTTGTATCCATCTGTGAAACTGAAAATTAGCAGCCATTAGTGAAACTGAAAACTGAAACAGAAAATGCAACACAGCAGCCCTATCATTACATCAAAGCAACAACCATCCACATCAAAGCAGTCCACAACAACCAGCCAAACAGCCAAACAAAATTGATCAAATGTCCAAACAATAGCACCAGCAAGTCCCCTGACTTTCGCCCCTTACAACTGCCAACTACACATTTAAAGACCATAACACTCAATCCCACCCAAAAGCCAACAGCCAGCCAAAAAACAACTAATTGAATCACCGAATATCACCCAATCCCACCCTATCAAAGAACAACTAATCATCGAATCGTCGAATCGAAACATAGATTGGAATGATACGACTGAACCCTAACATTTTATTGAATTAAAATATAAATTCGAAACCTACCGGCGAGGACGGAGACAAGACGACGACGGACGGAGGAGGGCTGCCTTGGCGGAGGACGGAGGAGCCTTGGCTGCCTTGGCGACGACGGACGGAGGAGCCTCGGCGAGGACGGAAGAGCCTTGGCTGCCGGCCGGCGATGAAAACGAACGGACTGTATGAGACGGACGCCGGCGGAGAGTGAGGGATTTGATTCCCGATTGGCAGAGCAGCGAGAGAGAGAGAGAGAGAGAGTCGAGAGTGTGTTTTTGGTTTAGGGATTTGATTCCCGATTCAATTTGATTTTAGAAACTGAATTTTTTTTTTTTTATTTCAGACCGGCCAAAACCGGCCAATCCGGGTTGACCGGTTTATCCGGTTTGTCCGGTTCGACCAGATTCCAGGGGCACATTCAGCCGGTGTCATTTTAGAGGCTGACCGGACCGGATCTTGGTCCGGTTCCGCGTTTTACCGGCCGGTCCGGTTTAGATAACACTGTAAATTAGTATTTAAAACAAATTTTTAGTACCTAGTAGTATTATCATATGACAACACTAGTGAGTGTTGTTACCATATTAATCATAACATGAATATTTAATTTTTATACAGAAAGTTAGTAAACTGTAAAATTTTAAAGCAAAAAACTCGGTGGGACTAACTATTTGTTAATTAAATATTTGTATTCCATTTTTTGCTATTTTTAGGCAGCATAATTTATGAGGCGATTACGAGAAGATTACATCAGTATAAGGTGGAAAATCATTTCACATATCATATAAATGAAATACGTGTCATCTGATATGTAAAAAATTATCATGTAATCTTTCACGAAAAAAATATATTAGTTAAAAATAAAAATTTAATATAAAAAATCAATCTACTCCATTATTCTCCAACTTCTCTCTTTTTATCATCATCTCCTCATTTTCTCTCTTTCAAAATACGCACGGTAATGAGCGAATTTGCCTTCTAGCAGGGTGAATTCGTCAAACTAAGGTATGTTTGGTTGGTTCCTTGGCTTAATTGGTCATAAATTTGGTCTGACTTCCAATGGGCAAAACGCCAAGTAGCTAGGCGAATTCACTCCATTTTTTGGTGATTTTTTTTTCGTTAATACTTTTTGGAACGTTTTTTTTAAGTCATAACTTTTAAATTTATTTACCAAATCATCACCATATAAAGTGAGAGTTCCAACTTGGAGAACTAATTTTATATTATCACTTGACTTCTGGTCATCAATGAGAGCGATGCAATTATATATAATTAATAATTAGTAACCAAATGACTTGTTATGTCACTTTAGCCAGCTGGATATGAAGTATCTTCCACGCTGGACGACGCACTAATCTTTAAGAATAATTTTAATACTCTTGTTCTTCTTTTTTTGTTTGAAGCATATTTTTATGATTCTTGGGAGTTGGTAATTATTATAGGGTAAAAATATTCACGGTGAGGTAAGTTTGGAGTTGTAACACCGTGGTCACCTAATTTAGTTTTATAACAGAGCACTCATCTATGTTTGGTTTAGTCATTTTTGTAGGTATTAGATTAGTTTTTGAGTTAGCTCAATTTATTTTGAGGGTTCAACCGAGTTGATTAGGGAGATTAAAAAATATTATGTTTGATGATGTTGCATGCTTAGTTTTAGTGTGGCCGGAATTGTCATAAAAAATGACCAGAATAATTGTTCGGTTACCTTGTTTAAACATAGATGAGTGCTCTGTTACAAAACAAAGTTAGATGATCACGATGTTACAACCCAAACTTAGGTGACTGCTAATGTTTTACCCAATTATTATACTTTCACTATGTATGGGTCTATCTTCACCAATGATGATAATAAGATAATGTGTATCACCTAACAATTTGATACATTTTTTTTTTATGAATAATTAATTTTTATTCATCAGAGCAAATAAATATGGGAAATTCCCTAATTTGAAAAGACAACCAACCGAGTTTCAACAAAAAACTCAAGGAAGCCTAACAAGATGGTAGTTAAACAACAAAAGAACCAGGCTAAGAGACAACTACATAGGCTGCTCACAGGCAAAAACAATGGATTCTACCAGATCCTCAGGTCTTTTCATGCACTGGCCTGCATTCCTATTGCATCTTTCATACCAAACAGAGCTAATCAAAGCTCTCCACTGAAGTCTCCTGTACATTTCCATATAAGAAGTTCCATTCCAGCTTTTTGTAGGCACTGTAACTTCTGTTTCCCAATTTGCTTTTGATGGCAAGTGCAACAGCCTCCTGACTTGTTAAGTGAAGGGGCAATTAATCATTATATGATCCAAGTCATCCACCCCATTATCACAGAGAAGGCAAGAAATATCCACGGAAGCCCCCAATGTGACATAACTTCCTTTGTGATGAGCTGACCTTAATTGCAAGCCAAGATATCATACAATACTTAGGGATTCTCGATGCTTGCCAAATAAGATCATGCCAGATCACAACTGGTAGCCTCTTCCTTAAAGTATCCCAAACACGAGTTATAAAATACCTATTCATCTCAATGTCTTGCCACAGAACAAGCCCTATACAATCAAGAGAGAGATGATGAGCTGCAACTTTTGTAACTTTCGGAATAGCTCTCCAAAACTAAGAGTGGTAAGGTATGCTCTTACAAGTCCAGATATAAGCTTTCTTAAGCCTGTATATGCCTATCAAGGCTACACAAATAGAGCCTGCAACCATAAGAAGGTTCCAAATATGACGGATAACACAACTGGTATCCAACAAACCAAATCTTTAATACAAGCTCGCCCTCATTTCTAGGGAAAGTGATTTCTGCAAGCTATTTTGGCTCTCTCTTGCTTCCCTTCCTTCACATTCCAAAGGAAATCACTACAAAGCTTTTCTATAGCTCTTATAACTGACTTAGGCAGCAAGATTATGGCCATCCAAAATTGACTCATGGATATTAAAACCGTCTGAACCAATTGCAGACGCCCTGCATAAGAACGGGTATTAACCTTCCAGCCAAAAATTTTAGCTGTGATCTTTTTAATCAAAGCTTCACAATCCTTAGCTTGAATTTTCCCATAAACAAGAGGAACACCTAAGATCGAACATGCAGTTTCCCCTCAGCAAAACCTGTAGCTTTACTGATATAATCCCTCAAGTCTCCAGTGACAGACTTATTGAAGAAAACTTCAGTTTTATCTGGATTCAGTTGAAGTCCAGAAATCATATAGAATTTCTGCAAAACATGTTGAATAGCTAACACTCCCTCTGAAGTGCCATTCGTGAACATCTTTAAATCATCGACAAAGCAAAGTTCAACAATTTCCAGTTTCTTGCACATAGGATGGAAAGGAATCTTATTATCTTTGGCAGAACGAATAAAGAGGCAGTGCAAAAGTTCCATTGATATAACAAACAATGCAGGGGAGAGAGGATCTCCCTGCCTTAAGCCTTTCTTACCTTTAAAATAGCCAACTGATCCACCATTAAGGCCAATGCTAATCATAAAATTGTCCAGACAGCCCTTAATCCAACCAACAAATTGATCAGGAAACCTCATAGCCCTCGTGACATTAAGAACATAAGTAATGTCAACAGAATTAAAAGCTTTTTCGCAAATCAATCTTTAGAGCACATATGGGGGTAATGATGACGTTAGATTTACCACCTCTATCTCGCCACATTTGAGCGATATTTCCCCTGTTTGACAGCGAAATTGTGATATTTTCGAGTGATTTTTATAAAAATGTGTTTTATTCCCTGTTGGCCCTCTTTTGGGTCGTTTGATGTGTTTTTGAGTTGTTTTGATGAGATTTCAGGTTGCCATGTTATGGAGGACCTTTCTACAAGCTCGACGATTCAAACGGGGACTAATTCGAAGTATAAACGAGGCGAGAAACTTCGAAAGAAGTACGGAGCTGAACCTAGCTCCAGAAGTGCGCTTTTTGCAATAAAAAGTGCACCGGCGCACATTTGAAAGAATGTCAGGCGCACTTTTGCAATTTCATTCGGAGGAAATATTCAAGGGAGGGAAAAGTGCGCCGGGGCACTTTTCAAGCGCTTCCAGACGCACTTTTTCCCAAATAATTTGAATTTTGACTGAAATTAGGTTTTTAACCCAATTTCGAAGATGAGAGAGGATACACTTTTCACAATTCAATTTTTCACTTTTTCTCTGACAAACCAGACACTCTCGAAGGAGAAGACGGAGCTTTAAGGATGCGATTGAGCGAGAGGAAGCGAGGATTAGCTCGGGAGATTTCTTAGAGTCATCAGGATTAGGTTTTCTCAGAGTAAGATGTCTTCTTCTCCAGTTTGCTTTTCCATTGTATCTTTGATTTCTTATTTTGCTATGTCGAGCTAAACTCTTTAGGTTTGTTCGGATTAAATGAAGCTCTAGTTAGATTTTGTATGCATGATGTCGGGTTTTTAACCCGTTTTTGTTAATTGAGGCTTATTCAAGCATTTGATGAGATTTTCCTTAACCCTAATTTGAAGCTCTAAGAATTCACAGATTAACCATATCATAGAATTCGTTTCATCTTTGATTTCGCGGTTCTGACCATGAACGTGAGTCATTCTAGGGTTTAGGAGGTCGTTAGGATTTTCCGGTGTCTTGACCATAGGGCCGATGGAACTAATCTCTTTGCATATCTTTGTGACATTTCATCGTTCTTCGTGCATTCTTGACAATTTGCGAGTTATCTTGACTATATGAACTTGTAAGTTTGATAGTTTCTCTGCGTCCTGACCATAAAGTAGAGAATACCAAAGAAAGTGTTGAGTCATCAAGTCTGTTGAAACCGAAATTGCATTGCATCATCCGTCTTAATCGAGCTAGAGCAGATTCGAGTATGGACAAACGCCTTAGTCATTCTTTGAAACTCCAACTTATTTACCTGCTTTGCCCGATTTAAATTGCTTTTCTTAGTCATTAGTTCATAAACCATTCCAAACCAAACGAGAAAAACCCCGGTTAGCGTTTATACACATTTCTGAGTAATAGAAAGAGAAAGACACCCTTGGGAAAAACGATCTCGCTAGAGCGATCCAGTGAGTAAACTTTGTGCGCATTAATTTTTGCACCAAGTTTTTGGCGCAGTTGCCTAAGAATTTTTCTTTTTCTAGGAATGGCATTGTGCGTTTAAGCTTTTCATTCATTCTTTTTATCATCTCTTACCTCCCACATTTTTATACTACTTGGTAATTTTTGTTTTTGGTGTTTCATGCAAAATAGTAGGTACGGAAGAAAGGAGAGCGAGTAAGCGTATAACTGACAAGGGCAGAATTTTCTACACTCACTTCGGCACTACTCCTGTACCTCCTCCAAAGAAAACACCTAAAGCGAGGAAGACCCTTTTTACATCTCCGTCTTCACCTTCATCATCCACAATAGCTACTACAGAGCCTCCTCCTATTCCACCTGAGGCATAGATCATGGCAGAGAGGACGCTGAAAGACTATGGTCGTCCGACCATTGATGGGACTACTTCTTGCATTCAGATTCCCAACACGGGCACATTCTTCCTCACATGATCAACATGATCCAAGTGAATGGGAACACTTTCTCTGGAGGTGTTAATGACGACCCTAATGCTCATGTGAGGAATTTCATAAGGCTTGCTCACATCGTCTCCAACAACGAAGCAGATCATAGTGCCGTCAAGCTTCAACTATTCCCTTTTACTCTGAAGGGACAAGCAGAACAATGGTTGTATGATCATCCATATAATCACTTCACTACTTGGGATGATCTGGCTAAAGCATTCCTTGAAGAGTACTTCTCGCCTACTAGAACCGAGGCACCCAAGGCACAGATCGCAGCCTTCACAAGTGGGTCAGAGGAGAACTTTTATGAAGCCTGGCAGAGGTTTCAAGGACTACTTCGAGCTTGCCATCACCACGGATGGGATGATTACGCCAAATTCAGTGCATTCTTAAGGGGTTCGGATTATGAGAAGAAGAAGGAGTTCTCCTTGCAGTTAAATGCAGACTTGAATTATATGACGGTAGCTGAAGATTTATCTTCCTGTAAGAGCTTTGCCATGAAGATTAAGCCTCTAATGCAAGCTAATCCTTTGAAGATGGACGACAGACATCCAGAGAAAGCAAGATTCTCTATTGATGCTGATGCGTCTCATTATTGGCGTATTCATCTTCGCATTAGATGGCATTTTTAGTGATTTATATGTCCAATTTGCATGGTTTTGAGTGAGTTCCGTACCCCTTGGCCCTTTGGGGCCGTTTTATGTGTTTTGCACATTTTTTGTTCATTTCAGGTGATCCATGACGATTAGGGACGAATTGGGAGGCTGCAAAATGGTGGAGCTGGAATTGAAGCAATACACGGCGTGTATTGTAATACACGCCGTGTACCGAGAACACGTCGTGTTTTGAAGAAGCACGCAACGTATCTAATACACGCCATGTATTATGATACACAGCCGTGTAACACCATCTGATGGGATTTTTAATCCAATTCATTCTCGGGAAAAGACAGAACGTACAATTCATTCTTCTTTCTTTCCCGACGAACCAGACACTCTCGGAGGGAGAACTCAGAGCTTTGAAGTGACGATTGAGCGAGAGGAAGCAAGGATTAACTCAGGAGATTCTAGGATTCATCAAGATTAGGTTTTCTCGGAGTAAGATGTCTTCTTCTCCGGTTTTCTTCTCTGTTGTTTCTGTGATTTGCTCTGTAGTGATGTCGAGCTAAACTCTTAGGGTTGTTTAGATTAGATGAAGCGTTAGCTAGGATTTTGTATGGATGATTTCGGGTTTCTAAACCATTTATGTTAATCGATGTTTATTCAGACTTAGATGCGATTTCTCCTAAACCCTAATTTGAAGCTCTAAGAATTCACAGATTGACCATATCGTAGAATTTGCTTCATCTTTGATTTCGCGGTTCTGACCATGGACGTGAATCATTCTAGAGTTTAGGAGGTCGTTAGGTTCTCCGATAGCTTGACCATAGGATTGGAAGGACCTAATCTCTTTGCATGTTTATGTGGCATTTCATCGTTCTAGATTCGTTCTTGATTTCTTGCAAGTTAGCTTGAACATAGGAGCTTGTAGGTTTCATAGAATAGAATCTCTACGGCCTGACCATGGAGTAGAGATTACAAAAAGAAATGTTGAGTCATCTAGTCTGTTGAACTGAAATTGCATAGCTTCATCCATCTTAACCGAACTAGCGTGGATTCGAGTCTGAACAACCGCCTTAGTCTATTTTCAAAACCCCAATCTGCTTTACTTGCTTTATTTGATTTCAATTGCATTTTTAGTTAATTTCATTCTTCAACCAATATAAACCCAAAACGAAACCTCGAACAGCTTTACACACTTTTCTGAGTAATAGAGAAAGGAAGACCCTAGGGAAAAATGATCTCTTTGGAGCAATCCATAGAGTAAAACTAGTGTGCATTAATTTGCGCACCAAGTTTTTGGCGCCATTGTCGGGGACTTTTCTTTTTCTAGGAAAGGCATTGTGCGTTTAAAATTTTCATTCATTCTTTTATCATCTCTTACCTCCCACATTTTTATACTACTTGGTATTTGGTGTTTTAGGCAAGATTGCAGGTTCAGAGGAAAAACGGGCTAGTAAGCGCATAGCTGAAAAGGGTAGAGTCTTCTACACTCACTTCGGCACTACTCCAAACTCTATTCCCAAGCTCCCAACTCCTCATAATCACATTATCCACTCATTCCCATCTATTTCCCCTCAACTTTCCACTCGCACAACCAATTTCCAGCCCCCATTCATCTCATTCACCCCCATTGAAGCTCTTCACCACCATTGGAGCTCAAGCTTCGAATTTCATTTGTCAAGTCATTTTTGGCTGTTAAGATGTCGTCTTCCAGGTATTTTCTTCCTTCCTTACTCTTTTTAACTCCTAATTCATGAGTGGAAGTGCAGAAACTTGGATTTGAAAGGAGACTTTTCAGATTTCATTAGGTGTCCTCATGAACCCTAATTTTTGAAGTTATTTGAATTGCCAAATTGACCATGGATTCTTGCAATTAACCATCTAGGATAGCTCCATTTCGAATCGTGGCTTATTTGGATTCCGTTTGCTTGACGAATTGCATGTTATAGGTTGCTTTCCTATACCGATATTTTGCAAATTTGGCTTTTCTGATTATGGTCGAATTCTGATGGTTTGAGATGTATTGCATGATCTTGTGATGTTATTTGACGTATAGAAGGGATTGATTTGGATTTACCTTGCATTGATTGAGCTATTATGAAGATTTCACCTTACTTTTTGAATTTGTCGGTTCTTGATCATTTGAATCCATGATGTTTGATTGGTTTGGCTGCCATGATCTTGAATGAATCTATATTTGTGTGAGCTAAGTCCCTTGTGGTTAACAAGAATTTTGTGAGTTTATTCCATATCTATGAATTTATCATATGGATTGTTTGCTTGTGTTTGAAGGGAACCACGACGGGTAATTAGCATTAGGAGTCCCATTCCTTTGGGGTTTGTACGAAATCGTCCCATTCGTTTGGAAAAAAATGGATTAGTCCCATACGTTTTAAATTTGAACAAATTCATCTCATCGATCACTTTTTCGGCCAAATCGAACAGTCAACATGCGTAGTCAGCAAAAAAAAGTTAGGTGGAAGGTCCAACTCATCTCTTCTGACCCAATCGGTCAAAAGAGCACACCCAACCCAAACGCCCACCCCCCCCCCCCCCACCAAAAAAAAAACAATGAGTCTTAAACACGTTTCTAAACTCAGCTATTGAATCAGTCTGAAACTTCATCTTCCCTTATCTGTTTGAATCTAAAACCCCTACTCATCCGTCTCCTTCTTCTTCCTCCTCCTCCTTCTTCATCTTTCTTCTTCTTATTATTTTTCTTGCATACTTGTTTCCCCTATTGTACAAAATAAAAGAAATCCTAATTTTTTCAAATGACAGCGATTCCAACATGTAGATTCAGTGAATATGTGGTTGTTCAAAAGAAACTCGAATTCAGTAAAACAAAGTAAAAAGAAAGAAGAAAGAGAAAGGTTTCACCTGCATTGCAATGGCGGTAAGTAGAAGGTGATTATCACAAAGTGATAGTTTAGTTGGATTGTACAGAAAGATTACAAGATTGGAGGTGAAAGAAAAGATTTCAAACAGAGAAGGGTGAGAGCTGCAGAAAGGGAAGTCGATAGAAACGTGGGTTTGATGCTCATTGGGAGGTTTAGGTTGGGATTGGTTAGGTTTGCTCTTTTGACCGGTTGGGTCAAAATAGATGAGTTGGACCTTCCACCTAACCTTTTTTTTTGCTGACTGAGCATGCTGTCTGTTCGATTTGGCCGAAAAAAGTGACTGGTGAGATGAATTTGTTTGAATTTAAAACATATGGGACTGATCCATTTTTTTCAAACGAATGGGATGATTTCGTACAAAACCCAAAGGAATAGGACTCCTAATGCTAATTACCCGAACCACGACCTAAGAGGCAAAAGAATGTGGTAGTGGATACCACATACCAGGTGGCTGACATGCCTGCTTCTATACAAGCCGCATGTTTCCGTTTCACAGATCCGAAGGATCTCTCTAAGTGGCGTGAAATCAAGGATAAAGGCATTGTCTCCTCTTCTAGAATTGATTGGGAGTCTTTTGAAGAAGCAGGTTGGACAGAGAAGGTTAGGGAAAATCTGGACAGGGCCGGTTTGACCCCGCTCTTTGAGGTGGACGAACTGGGATATGAGTGGCCAACCAAAGAGGCCATCACTACTTTCCGCTTCAAACCTATGAAGAAGCGAGACAATGACAAGGCTATCCGGTTCCGTTTGGGTGGGGAGGGGCGTAAGATCACCCTAGATCAGTTTGGTGTAGCATTGGGTTTCTACACACAAGAAGAATTGGAGGAGAGTCCGAACTTGGTGGTTTATACCGGTGCTGAATCCACCACCATAGCCGAGATGTTTTGGCATAACCTCGCTCCATCGGACCCTTTGAAGATGACCAAGTCAGGAGACATGCGGTACTAAGTCTCTAGTAGGTTAAAAGATTCTTTGATGACTAACCCGACATACAGGTGCATGTAGATTATATTTAAGGAGACCATCACCCAGAGGGGGAATGTAGGTGGCGTCTGTAACGCTCGGGATCTGTTCATGATCCACCATGTGGACTTGGGTAAGCGCGTCCATTTGGTGCCTCTCGTTGCCAAGCTTCTCGCCTCCCAGAACGCCTCTAACAATGTGGACTTCTTAGTGGGCGGCGCCTATGTCACCAGGTTGGTGAGCTACTTCAGATTCATGCATAAGTTTGGCCAAGTGACGCTACAGAAGAGAGTGACTCAGATTCTCATCACTCCAACTCTTCCCCGCTCTAGAGGGATTCTGGACATCTTGCCAGATTACTGTCCACCTTTGCATGAGAAGAACGTAGGAGCGCAGGTGTAGGAGGAGGAGGACGAGGAAGACACTGAGGTCCCTCCTACTTCCGAGGCTCCTCAGTCTGCTGGTGGAGGTTCATCCTCTTATGACATGAGCCACCTTATGGAGGCCATACAGGGCATCCCGGCTGGGGTTGCCTCTTCCCAGCAGAGTTACTGGGAGCAGCAGGCTGGATATTGGGGACAACACAAGATCACTGGAACACTCAGGAGGAGCGCTACAAGAGTCTCTTCGGTCAGATTGCAGCATTGGATACAAGAGTGTCAGGGATGGACGAGAGGGTTTCCGGTTTATATGACTACGTGGATGATGGATTCCAGGCAGTTAGAAAGCGGGCGGACCAGCAATATCACAACCTTAGCGCGTACCAACGCTACTCTCATGATGCCCAACAGAGGGCTTTTGCCTCCTTCATCCCAGATTACCAGCTTCCATAGCCATACACTGGACCATACTGGACACCACCTCAGGACCCACCGGTGGACCATTGATGACTCTCATTACTTCAGGACTTCTTTATTTCCACTCTCAGACTTGTATTTTATTTTTATTTATGTCGGATTGTGAGTCGGTTTGTGTCTTTAGTTTTTGTTAAACTGTTCTGTTGGTCGAATCAGTTCAACTCTTGTATTCTGAATGCTCTAATCTTGTTTTGTTTTTCCCTTTCCACTATTTTCAGGATTTGTTGTCCCACTTTCCATGAGTTAGGCTCTGATCAAGAAATGCACTCCGATGACTCACTCATACCATCTCTAGCATCCTCATGCTCTGTTTCCCGGTACCCCTTTACACTTTTCTTCACTATTTTGTGTGGTCCATTGAGGACAATGTCTGATTTTAAGTGTGAGGTGGAGTGTTTATCCTTGAGGGTTGCTTTTTGTTGTGCTATCCATGATTGGAACTTGCTCTGTTCTTGACTTGCAATGCTAAACTGATTTTCAATAATTAACAGTGACGCTTAAACTATCTTATCTAGAACTTGTAACCAGCGTGCTTGAATTGATATTAAATGAATCCGGTCAGAACAGACTTTTCGAATCACTCTTGTAGCTTCACTTTGAATTGCATGAAAATGATTCGAACCTGACTAGCAGCCGATTGTGAGCTTTGATCCGTTGCACATAAGCAACAACTTGTTTCTTTTTGAGTGGCTTTCTTGTAATTTAAATGAGTTAGAATTTGTATAAGATCTATTCAAGACTACACGATGACACGAGTATTAGGAGGATAGAGGCACCTAGAATTGCTACCTAAGCTAGAATTCAACCCAACATTAATTCCCCTAGGTGTAAACCTTTGAGCTTGGCCTGTTCTTTTGGTTCGATATTACGTTACAGCTTTTCCATGTTTTTGTTCACCCCGTCGATCCCTTGCGGTAGTAGCCTGAGATTAGCTAACCGGAAGTCGGTCTGTGGTGACTTGCCTATAGCCAGTTAACCGGTGGTCTTAGCTAGTATGTCCAGACGTGTAAACCCCTCTAGCAACTTAAAAATTTAGCACCAAAAAAAAGAAGGAAAAAAAGAAAAAAAACAAAAGTTCAAATAAAGTTTCAAGTATTAGTAGTTTTTAGTTCAAAACATTCTTCTCCCTACATAAGGAAAAACGAAAGCAATAAGTAGTGATAAAAAAAAATCAAATAAAGTGCTAAGTTGCTTGAGGGTGTCATAGGACGAGCGTACATTATTCCACATGTGTCTGGTTAGACGGTAGGAATCCATAGACTTTGATTCGAGGGAGGTTAGTAGATTGCTGCACCGCACCATACATTTCATCATCATTTATCCCTTCATCCATTCATCATAAGCCCTCGTAGTATAGGATCGTTACAGTCCCTTGCAAAGTCCTCTTGACTAGTTTCTCGTGTTGTCACAGTGGTGGATATTGTGGTCGAAATGCAAACCTATGACATAATTCGATCAAGAAAGTGATTGAGAGCTTAAACACGTCCCTAAACACAGAGTGTGAGAGTTCCCTATTACTAAATATTTTTCTGTGTGAGGAAGTCTGGTCGGTTAGGTCGGCATCGTGCATGATTGGTGTTTGTTGTTTGTTGTGTGCAGAGAATAGTGAGGCTTGGATTTGTTTGGTTGACATTCTTTCATGTGTAGGTTACGCTTTCTAGACGAAACAGTATAGGTTGAACTGTTAGAGATTGAGCGTCAATTTGGTTGAGTTTGTCACTTGTGAATTTGAGTGTGATTCCAAGTTTTATTTGTTTGAGGACAAACAAAAGTCTAAGTGTGAGGTGATTTGATGTGTCTCATTATTGGCGCATTCATCTACGCATTAGATGACATTTTTAGTGATTTATATGTCCAATTTGCATGGTTTTGAGTGAGTTCCGTACCCCTAGGCCCTTTGGGGTCGTTTTATGTGTTTTGAACGTTTTTGGTTCATTTCAGGTGATCCATGACGATTAGTGACGAATCGGGAGGCTGGAAAATGTTGGAGCTGGAATTGAAGCAATACACGGCGTGTATTGTAATACACGCGGTGTTTTGAAGAAGCACGTCGTGTATCTAATACACGCCGTGTATTATGATACACGGCCGTGTAACACCATCTAACGGGATTCTTAATCCAATTCATTCTTGGGAAAAGACAGGACGTACAATTCATTCTTCTTTCTTCCCCGACGAATCAGACACTCTTGGAGGGAGAACTCTGAGCTTTGAAGTGACGATTGAGCGAGAGGAAGCGAGGATTAACGAGGAGATTCTAGGATTCATCAAGATTAGGTTTTCTCGGAGTAAGATGTCTTCTTCTCCGGTTTTCTTCTCTGTTGTTTCTGTGATTTCCTTTGTAGTGATGTCGAGCTAAACTCTTAGGGTTGTTTAGATTAGATGAAGCGTTAACTAGGATTTTGTATGGATGATTTCGGGTTTCTAACCCGTTTATGTTAATCGATGTTTATTCAGACTTAGATGCGATTTCTCCTAAACCCTAATTTGAAGCTCTAAGAATTCACAGATTGACCATATCGTAGAATTTGCTTCATCTTTGATTTCGCGGTTCTGACCATGGACGTGAATCATTCTAGAGTTTAGGAGGTCGTTAGGTTCTCCGATAGCTTGACCATAGGATTGGAAGGACCTAATCTCTTTGCATGTTTATGTGGCATTTCATCGTTCTTGATTCGTTCTTGATTTCTTGCAAGTTAGCTTGAACATAGGAGCTTGTAGGTTTGATAGAATAGAATCTCTACGGCCTGACCATGGAGTAGAGATTACAAAAGGAAATGTCGAGTCATCTAGTCTATTGAACTGAAATTGCATAGCTTCATCCATCTTAACCGAACTAGCGTGGATTCGAGTCAGAACAACCGCCTTACTCTATTTTCAAAACCCCAATCTACTTTACTTGCTTTATTTGATTTCAATTGCATTCTTAGTTAATTTCATTCTTAAATCAATTCAAACCCAAAACGAAACCTCGAACTGTTTTACACACTTTTCTGAGTAATAGAGAAAGGAAGACCCTAGGGAAAAATGATCTCTTTGGAGCAATCCATAAAGTAAAACTAGTGTGCATTAATTTGCGCACCAAGTTTTTGGCGCCGTTGCCGGGGACTTTTCTTTTTCTAGGAAAGGAATGTGTTTAACCTTTTCATTCATTCTTTTATCATCTCTTACCTCCCATTTGTCTCACTTGGTTCCTTCAATGATTCTCGCTCCGTCTGAACTACGAATTGATCCCCGTTTGAAGTGCCGAGCTCGTGAAAAGGTTCTCCACAACGTGATAACCTGAAATCTCAACAAAAACAACTCGAAACGGCATCAAATGGCCCAAAAGAGGACCAACGGGGAATAAAACATATTTTCATAAAAATCACTCGATAACATCACAATTCGGTGTCAAACAAGGGAAATGTCGCTCAAATGTGGCGAGATAAACGCTGTAAATCTAACGTCATCATTTGCTAAAGCCCCACTCTTTACTGTCCTTCTTTTGGATTATGATTTCTAAGTTTTTTTTTTTGTGTGTGGATGTAATTGGACACTTATTACCCAGAGTGGGAAATTTATCAAAATGTAATCTAGCAAAAAATAACTATGTGATTATCAAAGTGATGGAGATTTTTGGGTTTAATGGGTATCATATGGAGGGGAGAGTTTATAAAATACGCTTTGCAGTATTTCGTGGCTTTGCAATATTTCGTGGGGTTGGAGAAGGTAGTGCTAGAATGATGATTGACAACTCCATATTCTTGCAATGGTTCTCTTTTTTATGGAAGATCAAGATGTGTTTGTACAGCCGAACAATGCGACGTGGCTAAAAAACTTGCATTGAAGTTTAAATACATGGCACCTCCAACTCTGGAATTCATTATAATTTAGTAATTTGCATTGAATTTTAATTCATTGTTATTATTTTGAATGTAAAACCCCAGTTACATCACATAGATAAATTTTACAGTAGTCACATACAAAAACATTACAGAAATAGTTGTTAGTTGGGAGCTCATTGCTAATGGTGTTCTTAAACTATTTTATATTCGATCTCAAGATTAGCTTGCAAACTTGCTGATTTAGTTTGCGGTTACTAGTTGTCATTGGTTCTTGGTTGGTTAGTAAATTGATGTGTCGAGATGACCATCAATTTGAAGGGGTCTGTTGTTATTGGCGTTGGGCTGACCCAACTATGGTAGCTCATGTATATAATTACCCTAGTGTTTGACCAGTATTATAGTTATTTGGTGCTTTTGTTTCCGATTAATGGTGTTTGTTCATTGTTATTTTCGTTCATGAATGGGTTCAAGCGTAAACATACCATGAACTTCAACTGCCTGACCACAACAAGACAAAACAAGACCAAGTAACAAATAAAATTGTGTAGCTGATTACCGAGTTTCTCAGAGAAGTTCAAGATTCTACAAACATAAATTCTATACTTGAAGGGAACCACTCAACCAAAACTAACACAGATGGTTGAAACTGAACAATCTCTGAAAAGAGGTCTGAATATTTTTAGATTCCAAAAACTACAAAGACAAAGAAATTTCAAATTTGTTTCGTTGGAATGGAGGAAAAGGTTTAGTGAAGAACTAAAAGCAAGGAATCGGAAAGAAATAAGAGGGATTGACAAGAGATAATGTACTTAGTCAAACGAGAGGCTTCTTTTAAGATGATCCTGTTGAATATCAAGGCGGCGCCGACTTCATAGTTGTCACCGAATGTCGAGAGCAAGCGCAGACGAAGGAGTCAGGGGAAGTTGCAGCGCTACACAATTCCCTTCTAATGAAAATTGAGATTGGATTGGATTGGACATGATCCTATTAGTGGGCCTATGAATAAGGGCTCAATGTGTTTATTACAGAATATACGTGATTAGGGCTGACGATCAATCTCGAGATCATAATATTTGACCCCTAAAATTGCTACTAATAGTGCGTACCACATATATTGATGTTGATATATATTATTGCTCTTTCCATTTCGGTGGAAACCCTTGTGTTGAAATGCTTCGAGCCTAATGCTTCGAGCATTTTTAATGATCTCTATGGCAGGATTTTGATGGATAGAACAAGAGTATCTGTGTCTTTAATCAAAATGCCCCCATTGAGATTTTGTCAATATTCAACCCTTAATGGAAACAAGGAAGGATGAACATGTATCTTCCTACCAGACCAGTTTAGTGAGTAATTTTCGAGCTATGATGTGTAAGACTCTGAACTTCTTTGCTATCTACAAAAGTAATATCTTTGATCGATCGCATTTTCTCCAACTCGTTGTGGAATTCTATCCACAGGTTCGTTCGACCAGTCGACTGTTGTTTATAGAGAATATATTTATCTGAGAATGAGTCTGAAAATATAATCACCAAACTAATTTCTTAATCTAGAATATTTGATGCCCAGTATAGTCATGAACTGTTATTTATAGAGAAGATAATGTGAAGCTCTTGTATCTCCTGCAAGACAAGAATATGAGGTTACAAATATAAGTCAGAATTTAATTTCATTAATCTTGATTCTACTTTGGGATCAACAATGATGTCAATTTCTTTTCCTATTAGGTAAACTGAACTGCATTTAGGATATGCTTTTTTTACAAAGAAAATCTCGTTGTATTCATTAAAAGACTGAATCAATTACAAATCAAGGTGTAAGGACTGGAATAAGCAAAGAAAATCTCAATGGGGATATTTTGATAAATTTCCCACTCAGGGTCATAAATTTCCCACATTTATATTATTTTTTGCCACATATATATTTTGACAAATGTAAGTTAGAATTCATACAAAAGTTGTAGTTGATTCTTGTTCTCAAAAATCGTTGCCTATAGAACATGGATGTCCAAAAAACAACATGCTTGTCATGTGCGAAAAAAGTGTAGAATCTCTTCTCAGGGAGATTATTCATTTTAACCTTATTCTCATTATCACAGTATGTATTGAGATTATCCTTAGTCTGGACCTTTTAAGGTATAGCATAGTTTAATTTTATCACATATATGGAAGACATAGTTAACGCGGTTGGTTTGTAACGAGGATGCATTTCTATGCTACATGATCGATGATCATTAAGCAAATAATCAATCTACCTTCATTGCACACATCATAAATCATTTACATTTACCCATTAACTTGATAGTATAGGATTCATTTTATTCTGGACTCATGTATCATGTGTTGGGAAGTAAGAAAAGCCATTGAAGTTGTTTACTGGTAAGTAGTCATATCTTGCTCAGATTATTTTGTTGCACTAATGGTTGGTTCGTATTGGCAGTGTAAAATTAATAGCTTATAAGCATTCCCTTAAGAAGTTGATGAATACGTTTAAAATAAAATGCCATTTTCGCTTAGGTTAGATTGTAGCTTGATGAAATGTTGCGTATAGAATGTCACCATTATCGTAAACACCCCATTAAATAATGTATAGAAACTATCTCTGTGTAGTTACATCACGGTTGAAATGTGACGGAAACCTACCACACCTACCATTATGTTCATGGGACTATATGTTTTCTCCTTTATTTATACGACTCATCACTCTTTTCATATAGCGTCACACACTTATGCACCCTTGTGCTTTCTTTCTCTTTCATTAGGGTGTACAGATCTTGAACATAAACAAATCAGCGAACGTATTTCAATGTCGATCCCCATTGCCAACATTAGGTGCTTGTTCGATTTTATGCTTAATTTTCATGAAAGAGTAGTTAATAGTTTATCTATCTTTTTATAATAAGTCTTTCTTTGCTCTTTTGTTATGTCCATCATGGATTGGTCCAGATCTAAGATCTACAAACCATACATAAGATATTTGGTTTTCAGGCTGTTGCAGGTATTCCAATCATTTGAATCTGCTTAATTCGTTTACATGTCAAGATTGCAATTTTCATTTCTAACCGCATTTATGTTTGTTTCAAGCCGCTGAAGATGTGTGAAATTTTAAATTGACTGGTTTGTTCATCATCCAATCAGTTTTTAATTTTCACTCTCTAATATTCGATTGTCGTATTTCATCATTGTCTAACTAGATTGATATTATGAATTACGTAGATGATGAGAACAGTGTATGAAGTTGCGTGTGTGGATCAGCAATCGAAACCCTACATGTTTGATTCATTGTAAATTTGACATTCTTTGAGAAAAATCAAGTCAATTTCTTGATTGAAAATTTTGTTTATGGATGATTACTTTTGTTATTATATTATTACCATTATATTGAATTTTGTTTAACCTCTATGCATAAACACATCACATTTCTCTTTTGATCTATCAAAATGTGTTTAAGTTGATTTTTAGATATTTTCTACAGTTTTATTTGTTGTCGTTGAAACTCATATGGATGAGAGAACCATAAAAAATTAACTTTGTCGAAGATATTGCCCTTTAATACAGTTAATTATGATATGTCTACGATATTACCTTCTGTTTTAATTAAGTAGTGAAATATTCGTTTGTTTATATGTTAGATTAAGATATGTGATATCAATCAAATTAAATTTTAATATTTTTTCTCATATTATTTTTTTCATGTTGTTGTCTGTGAGGTCGGTGGCTAAGCACTTCAACAATGAGCAAAAAGTTAGATGGGTGATTTAACCAATTTGAAAATCACTATATGATTTTACAATTCATATTCAATTAAAAATTAAAATGCTTATATTTTTATAGGTTAAATTAAAATATTTAATTAAGGAAGAAAATTAAAATCTTAAGATTTTTTCTTACATGGTCATGTTTGTATCGTTATTAGTGGGTAAGGGCCAATGGATTTTTATTTTGATTTATTGGTCATTGGTAAATTTAACACTAAAATGTCTATTTTTATATGTTAGATTAAAATATTGAAGGAAGAAAATAAAATTTTAAGATTTTTTCTTATCTTGTCTTGTTTGTATTGTTATGGGTTGGTAGGTGGCTAATGGATTTTATTCACATGCATTGGTAAATAAGAATTCAAATCTAATTTTATTGGAAATTTTATTTATGATAAGTAAATCTAAAATATTCAATATCTAATAATGACTCGTGATGCAATTTTATTTATGAAAGTCTACCATTATTAATAATTCATTTAAAAAATTCCTTCTACAATATAATAATTATGGAAGTCTATTTATTAATTTTACTAATTTATTTTCTTTCATGACATAAAAACACTATTACTTACCTTAAAATAATTTGTAAACAATATTCCCCCACTCTTTCATTCATAATTAAATAAATTTTCTTTTGAAATGGAATTTTAAAAAGTAAGAAATTTAAATTCCAAGATTTGTTCTTATATGTCAATTGCTAAATCATTTTCATTTTGCTCGTTATCTATAATTTACACTATTCCTTAAACAGTTTCTTCAATCAAACAAAAATAAAATTTCAGTATATCCTTACACTTCCTCTAGCGAGAATGAATTTCAGTGTGGTAAATAATGTTGTTTCCTAGCGGAATAGGACAAACAAATTTAGTTCAATCTATAGGCGATCAACCAACAATGTCACTAGGTGCAAGAATTTCAAGTCCTTGCTAGTAGATGTAGTAGAAAATATCCTCGATTTTCTTGACTACAAATAGTTTACTCAATTCAGGGTTATAGCAAAGCAGTTTAAGTAAAAGTGTTTATGAAGCTATTAAATTGTATTTAATTATATTATAATTTTAATTGTTGTTTAGTAATACATGCATGTGTCTACAATAACTCAAATTATATATCAATTTTTTCAGGAACTATTTTTATAACGGCAAAAAGTTGGATTTCCCACCTGTCCATCTAGAGAGGGCTAGCAGACAGTATTGATGCTTCAATGTTTGGAGATGCTGTTCACTCAATTGTGTCGACTAATGTCGAGATCTCCTATCGTAGCTGCTTCAGTGTTCAAAGATGTTGCTCTAGTGTTCAGAGATGCTGCTTCGTCGACTACGTCAGCTAATGGCGAGATCCCCAATTTAGATGTTGTTCCAGTGTTCGGAGATGCTGGTGTGCCTATTATCGAATGACCTGATCATAGCGGGATTAATACACAAGAAAATGACATGGAGGCGGTGAGCATCGAGCCTGCAGTTGGGGCTGGTCTGATTGTGGACCCACATGCAAGCTCTACTCATTGGTGGATGGTGTGAGAAAAGGTTGGCTTTGGGACGACCTCGAGGTGGTCCCCACGATGGTGAACAACATTTGTCTGCAGATCACCATCACCCAAGTCACGCAACCTCAACAACGTATCGTAATCCTCTTCGGTGCTCAGATCTGCGAACCATGGTTCCAGTCCAGTTACCGGAGAACAATTTAGTACAAGATCGGCTTCTTCGGGCTTGAAGAACCAACCTTCCTGGTTTATCGCATTCTCAAATAAGTCGATCTCATTTGTGGGGTCAACTAACTAAATCACTCCAACTGCAAGCTCCTCCTCGATAACTCTTATGACTATAACTACATCTGGTGCATCAATTCTATCGACAAACCTTTTAGAAATTGACTCATTTGAGAATGCTATAAATCAAGAAGGTTGGGTCTTCGAGCCCAAAGAAGCCAATCTGGTACCAAATGCTGCTCTAGGACCTGGACGGGAACCATGGTTCGCATATCTGAGCACCAAAGAGGATTATGATACACTGTTGAGGTTGCCTGACTTGGGTGGTGGTGATTTGTACTCCATTATTGGTCCTTTTGTTGGATCAAACATTAACCCTAGTCCAAATCGTTTTGCAGGGTTTGGTGGGTGGTTTAGGTCTCCTTGATGATCTTCGAACAATTTCTAGAGGGTTTTTATGTTTAAGTATGTTTTAATTTAGTTCTTTTTTATCAATATTTTTAATTTAGTTCTTCTTGTGTTGTTTTTTTGTATTGATTTTGATTTCTATAGTTCATTTCGAACCCTTGAATGCTGAAATCAAAATCGTAAAATTTGCTCGTTTTGATCTTTTTCATATCAGTGATGTTGTCTCAAATGTTTGAGTTAATCCATAAACAAAACGAATCACGATGGACTTGCAATGATCATCAGACTGACGAGGTTCAAGTTATTTATGATAAAATTTGAGACCAAATTTCGATATGATTAATGATATATAATTTAAACAAATGACGATCAAGGAGCAAAAACAACATAATAATTTGGTACATTAGAAATGAACATAGAAAGGAGGCAAACAATTATAAAAATTGGTTCTGCAAAATTATCCATGGTACCTCATGTATATAATTACCCTAGTGTTTGACTTTTGGTGCTTTGGTTTCTGATTAATGGTGTTTCTCCATTGTTGTTACGTTCATTAATGGGTTTGAGCGTAAACTTACCTTGAACTTCAATTGCTTGACCACAACATGACATAACAAGCCAAGGTAACATATCGAAATTGTATAGTTGATTAGCGATTTTCATAGAGACGTGCAAGATTCTACAAACATAAATTGTATACTTGAAGGGAACCACTAAACCAAAGCTAACACAGATGGTTGAAACTGAACAATCTCTGAAAAAATGTATGAATATTTTTAGATTCCAAAAAATACATAGACATGAAAATTTTTGAATTTGTTTCGCGGGAATGGAGGAAGTGGTTTAACGAAGAATTAAATACTAATAGCAAGTAATCGGAAATAAATAAGAGAGATTGACAAGAGATAATGTACTCAGTGAAATGAGAGGGTTCTTTTAAGATTATTCTGCTGAATATCAAGGAGGCTCTGGCTTCACAGTTTTCATAGGGACGATGGAGGTTTGCCACTAACGATGGTGGAAGTCCAATGAGCTCTAAGGAAATACATTGGATGTTTGGTGGATGGTGACAAAGGTCTTGTGATAATGGTGGAGAGAAAAAAAAAAGGTTGGTTACTTAAATGATCACTAAACTTTGACCAAATAATCCGGTGGTCACTGTTCTTCAAAAAATTTCTTAGCACTCACAAAACTTTGGCCGATTATCCTAGCAGTCACTACCGTCTAGATTATCCAAATCAACCCAAATTAACCCAAATCAACTCTCTTCCTCTTCCTCTCCTCCATCACAACTTCCAGATCCACCGCCCTCACTCCCTACCGCCGCCGTCGCCGCCTCCGCCTCCGTCGCCGCCTCCGCCGCTCCGTCGTCGCCGCCGCCGCCGCCGAACCCAGGGAACGGGAGCCTGGTTGCAGATCTCTCCTTGGCTTATTGTTGCAGATCTCTCGAAGGAGGGAAGAGGAAGCACGAAGGAGGGAAGAGGAAGCAGATCTGCAGACCCTCACTTCCCTCACTTCCTGCCGCCGAACCTTGAACGGGAGCCTGGTAGACGATGAAGGACTCTGCCGCGGAAGATGGAGTCGTGCCGCCTGTACGGAGTCTGGACGAAATCATCCTCGCCGCCTCCGGCTTTCTTCCTCCTCAGCCGCTCGGCATTCAAGGTTCGGCGGCATGGCGGCGACATCCGCGGCATGGAGGGAAGAGGAAAGACCCCTTTTTCCTCGGCATGGATTGAGATTGGGGACAGACCGCAAAAGCGGAAATAGAGTGGTGGTGGATTTTGAGGGATTTTGAGATTGGATTTTGATCTTGGCTTGCTGCAAAATTGCAGCTTTGAGGGATGGGATTGTTGGATCTTGGCTTTGGGCAGGGCTGGGTAATTAGAGAAGAAAGAGAATAGAGGCGACGATGAAGTGGCTGGAGGGGAAGCTGATGAGGTCGGCGGCGGCGTGAGATTGGAGAAGGAGGATGGAGAAGGAAGAAGGAAGGGGGGAGAGGAGATTTGATTTTTGCTCAGATCTGATTTTAATGATTTGGGTTACTTTGGATTGGGTCCTGGGTTGGTTACTTTGGTTGGGTGATTGGGCACATTTGGTTTGAAAAAATGTGACATGGCAGACTTGTCTTATGTGGCAGTCCATGTGGTGAGTCCACATAAGCAAACTAACGGAATCATGGATGTCCGTAGCTAACAGTGACCTCTAGGATAATCGGCCAAAGTTTTGTGAGTGCTAAGAAATTTTTTGAACAACAGTAACCACCGGGTTATTTGGTCAAAGTTTAGTGATCATTTAAGTAACCAACCCACTAATTAAGTAATATTAAAACTAAACTTGTTAAAAAAAAATGTTACCCCTTTTATTTAAAATTAAGATTGATCAAATAGTTAAAAGGTGGATCAAGGAATAAAATGAACATCTGAGTATTTTAATAACTACGATCTTTGGTCTTAATCTTTTCCTATAAAACACTATAAAACATGGGTTTCGAGTTTAGAGTTTCAGGTTTAATATTTTAAAAAAATACTCAGTAAGCTAATAAGTAGTTATTGGAGCTGACGTGGTGTGTTGAATGCGCATCAATTAACACTATGAAGGCGAAAGTTGAGATGGAAAGACTCAAAAGGCAAAGTGATTGAATTATGAAAAGCTAAAACGAGCAATTTATAGTGCAGGGGATATTTGTTAAGTTGATAAAGTAAAGGTGGGAAAATTGTTATTTTCCCTTTTAATAACTACGACATTTGGACTAAGTCTTTCCCCACAAAATAGGGCTTTTAACTAAAATAAATAAAAAAAATTAACTATTAACCTAAATAAATACGTTTCAAAACTATTTATTTGTATAAATATAATCGCCCAAGGCATAGGCGATATCGCCCCAGGCCTAGGCGATATCGCCCCAGCACCGAGGATTGTCACCCGTGACTCGTGATTAGATTCGGTTGAGTCACGGGTGTGAAAATAGCCACGGATTAGGCGATATCGCCTAGGGCATGGGCGATATCGCCTAATGCATAGGCGATATCGCCTACATCTTGGATCACTAAGCACCCTATAAATCCTTGTTAGTTTCGGGGGTTAGTCACCAAATCGAAAGAACTAACATTCTAAAATGGCCGACTACACTTTGTCACGAGAATTCCGAATCCAAGTTTTCTGGGGGGGCCGTATCGTCCAGGATTGGACCGGCTTATCCTACGAAGGGGGAAATAATGTCCGTCTGAAGATGACCAAGCGAGCGACCTATGATAGTGTGGTTACCGTGTTTCGGCGGAAAATGGGTCTTGGAGCGGATCAGATAATCCAGTCATTTGTCTGGAGAATGCCGATATACAGTTCTGAGGGAAATCTGTCGCATTTCGTTTCTAGGCCGATATCGGACGACAACGGCGTACAAGTCATATACGACTTAGTTCGCGTCAACCCAATTTTCGAAGTTGCCGAGTTGTACGCCTTGATGGAAGAGGAGCCGTCTCAGTTCTCCGATTTCTCGGGGGTCATTCCAAATCAGATGGCAGAGCAGAGCCAAACGTATGATGGGGAATACATGGCGACCAGTCATATCGGTCCGGAGTTCCAGGAGGTTGACCAAGAGGGGTTGGCGCGAGATGAATATGTCAGCACTGACGATTCTGGAGATGAAAGGAGCCATTGCTCGGCGGACGAAGGGAATCCAAACGTCGACGATGACATTGGCCAAACCGACGAGGAAGACGACGATGAAGAAGGGGGAGCCACAGCAAATAGCGTGGAAGTTCATGTGCCACTGGAACATGCCACGAGCGAGGGTGACGACTGTGACGACATTATGACAATCTCCAACACCTACTCCATGGACAGGCGCTTCCAGATCCCAGCGAAGGCGTACTGGTCGGTGGAGATGGAATTCTTCTTGGGTCAGACATTCTCTACCAAAGGTCAACTGGTGTCCCTAACGAAGAGCCAAGCAGTCATCCGCAACTATAAGTACAGGGTAATCACTTCCAACCCGAAGGAATGGGCCATCAAGTGCATCGACCCGACGTGTCCTTGGAGGATGCGTTCTACACTTAGCAACAGATATGGATTCTGGATAATACGACAACTCAACAACGGCCACAGTTGTGACCGGTCAACGATACTAGGGCCCCACCCACAGCTCGATGTCACGCTGATCTCAGATGCAATCATGCACATTGTGCGCAGAGAGCCGGGGTTGAAGGTTGAGACAGTTATTGATTGCATTCTGGAGAAGTACCACCGCAATATATCGTACCGGAAGGCGTGGTTTGGCAAGCAACGTGCTGTCGAGAAGCTGTACGGTGACTGGGTGGCATCATACAACAACATTGAGACAATCCTGAATGCTATTCGGCTCACAAACCCCGGGACACGGTACGAGATCATAACCCACCCGGCGGGTAACTGTAGGATGTTCAAGAGGGTGTTTTGGGCGTTTGGGCCATGCATAGAAGCCTTCAAGCACTGCGCTGGGGTCATGATCATTGACGGCACATTCCTCACGGGCAAGTACAAGCAAGTGTTGTTGATGGCTAGTACATTCGATGGGCAACATCGGATTGTTCAATTGGCGTACGCCATAGTTGACCAAGAGGATCACGATAATTGGAAGTGGTTCATGGAGAATCTACAGAGACATGTGACCAATCGGGCCAACATCACAATCATCAGTGATCGACACAAGGGGATAGCAGCGGCAATGCGCAACATTGATCGAGGGTGGGTATGGAGGTGGTGTCTACGCCATTACGTAAGCAACTTCAACAAGAAACACCGCAACCAAACTTTAAAATCTCGCCTTTGGAACTTAGGTATTTGTCAACTTGTTTACGGTGTATATTTGAACCTAACTAATACAATATTCTCATACAAACTAATATTCATAGAAGTCTTCATCGCTACCCGCAGGAATAGAAGGGAATGTGCGGAAGTTTGAGGCCAAGAAGGCAGAATGGTTGGCGATCCATGATGAACAAAACGTACGGGAGCCAAAATGGGTGAATGAGGAACTACCCTTATGGAGCTTGGCCTATGACAACACTGAGGGAGGCGGTGCTCGGTGGGGAACCATGACGACCAACGCGCAAGAATGCGTGAACGGAGTACTTAAGGGCGTGCGACGTTTGCCCATGTCTTCTGTGATCGAGCACACATTCCATCGTATGGTCAAGTATTGGCATAGGCGCCGTGGGGAATACCAGGGAATGTTGGCAGAAGGGAACGCGTATACGAAGTACTGTCAGAAATTAACCGAAGAATCTACGTCAAGTTCCGTCAGACACTACGTGCTGCCGTACGATGCGGCTAACGGGGTTTACGAGGTTAAGTCTGGTCCAAACAATCAGAACCGTAGCGGTAATAATAGCTACGTTGTTCGGTTCGATAGGCAGTCGAATCGTAAGGGGACTTGCACATGCGGGAAGTTCCAGGGGTACAAGGTACCGTGCTCCCATGCTGTAGCTTGTTGCACATTTGCTGGTGCTAACTGGCACAACTACGTCAGCCCCTTCTATCTGGTATCCAAGACCCAGCTAGTGTATGCTCAGTCATTCCAACCAATACTGGGTCCTAAAGACTGGATCCCACACACAGGCCTACCAGTGATCCCGCAACCTCATCTTTTTCGTGGACAGGGTCGTCCACGACACTCTCGAATCAGAAACGAGATGGATTGGCGTGAGGAGGGTCGCCCAAGTAAGTGCAGGACATGCGGTCGCGTGGGTCATAATGCAAGGACATGTGGAAGGAGACGGGACAGTGCTGGGGCGTCTTCTAGTAATCAAGCGTGAAATAAAATAGTGTATCTGTAACGTTTTTATCTCGGTTCGTTTAATAAAATAGTAGTCACTCTAGGCATAGGCGATGTCGCCTGTGACATGGACGAGATCGCCTGGGTCACGGGCGATATCGCCTGTGCCACAACAGGGGGCAGTGTGCATCATAAAACCCTCCTCTCACCAGCTTCCAAACACACACCACTACTTTCAATTTTCGAATTCAGTTTCCATCCACCTCGGTCACACTATGGTGTTCACACATGGGGAAAGAAGTAGAGCTCGCGATAAAGGTAAAAAACATGTCTTGTTTCCACCGTCTACTTCACGTTTTGCACTAATTACAATTGCTATTGTCGTGTAGTTTCAGAAGTTGATCGTATAATGTACAAGATGAAGAAACCTCAGGAAGACCTGTTCGAGTATGAGCTAAGTGAGGTGAATTGCTGGTGTGATTTGAGGGCAACAAGATCCATTCAACTGAAGGATCTCGAACCCTATTTTGGGTGTCCGCTTGAGAGGGAGGTATAAAGACTGGAATGATTTTCTTAATTTGTCACCTATCCCATTAATATTTCCTAACCAGCATGTTTCGTTGCCATTTTGTAAAGAACAAGGGTTGTGGTTATTTTGAAACATTGGTGGTTCGGGAGGCTGTGGACAAGATCAGAAGGGAGAAGGACAATATAATTCGGGCGAAGGACAAAGAACTTGATCGAGCTAAGAGGGAGAACCAAAGGGTCGTTAGGGAGAAGGATGAGATGATTCGACAACTGAACCAGAAAATCAAAGAACAACAAGAGCTTATGAATTTCATTATGAGAAACCCTCGGACCTGAACCGTGTTGGAACTGTTGTTTATGTAATTTTCGTAGTGAAGTTTGTTATAATAAAATGTGGCGCAGTAGTGTTCCATCCACATATAGATCGAAATGGTTGAATTTTATTGCAAAAACATTAACAGCGAAAATGACATGAAAGTGCAAATCAGTAAAATCGATCACCATAATACGACAAATGAATACTACAACAGCCGAAACAAGTACAATCGATCACCATAGTACGACAAATACAAACAGTAAACCATAACATAAATCCAGAAACGAAAAACTACAAATGTGAGTGTCAATGCCTCCGACCCCTCTGGCGTCTCTGTCGCTGCTCGTCCGTGTAGCAATCCGGTGGACGCAATGTAGTCCGATCACGTAACATGTGAGTGTACGGTGGTGTCTGGGTGGACTGCGGTACGAAATCAGGTCGATGAGCCCAATCCTCGAACCCACTGTCCTCCGAGAAACCCTGGGAGCCGACCGGATGGCTCTGATCAACGTGCTGGCTGGTGGGCCCATACGGCTGGCTACTCGACGCACCTGGGTGTCCTGCATGCTGGTAATGAGGTGCCGTCGGCTGGTACTGAGGCGCCGTAGCCTGGTACTGAGGAGGGTCATCGAAACTGTAAGTCCGCCCGTCAGCGAAATCCTCGTTCCACACATAGTAGGGTGGAGGTGCGTATCCCACATCATGGTGCGCGAGAACCGCCGTAATCGACATCATCCAACCCTGTACTGTGACCTCTCTGTGGGATGGGATAGCCATCATAGGGAGTGTATGTCGGCAGGCGTGATGCTGCACGTGGGCGGTGTGGTCCTCGATCGGGAAGGCGCTCATATGCTCCGCTCATAGCCAATCCAGATCGGAGCACATGACTCATGTGAGAATCACTCGTACCACTCAAAATGGTAGCCTGCTCCAACGAGGCGATCTGAAAGGCAAAACAAAAATAAAAGTTAGTGTACCCTAAGGGAATACTAAATTGCCTACAGTTACTCAAGTAGGTGGTCACTAACCATCCCCTGAAACTGTGCACCATCGTGTGATATGGCCAGGCGTGTCCGTCTCCTGTACCACTCGTCGTACTCATCATGGAAGTGGTGGCTCAATGGATCTGCTCTCACCTCGCCCTCGGCAATGTGCTGATCCCGCTCCTCCCAGAGACGTAAGTACTGTAGGTACCTACCACCCCAATCATGTACTGGTGCTCTGAAGTCTAGTCCTAGTAACTCCTCGACGCGAGCAGCAGGCTCGGCGTCCTGTGGGATACGCTGACCATGTCCGAACTGACGCATGCAACGATCAGGATGGTGCCATGAGACACAGTCTATGCACAGCATGGGGCAAACAGCTCGCCAGAACACATCGTCCTCCAACTGATAGTCCTCCTCTCGAAAGGCGTACGGCATCCACTGGAGAATTAATAAATATATTGTAAGGAAGAATTAAGAAAATCAGAGAGAGTATGTACATGAGGTTAAGATTCCTAACCACGAACTCCGTGTTCCGATCAAGTGCGTAGCGTATTTCCTCCAGCTTCATAGCCACGCGATGCTGGTGGCGCCGGATGACAGACATCCAGCGCACACCACGAGGAACGGTGTCAGCATCTGGTGGGTCACCACCTGCTACGTAGCGCTCGGCTATGCTCGGGAATCTCTCCAAGGCCCAGAGCTGGACCAGCAAGGTGAAGCCTCCCAAGTCACCTGTACCCCTCTGACTCCCAGCCGTGAAGAAGGCCGCCCTCCCCATGGCCTTATACAGCCATGCTAGTACCGCACTACCCCAACTGAACGTGGATGCAACCGCAGAGTCCCCAATAAGCCGGAGTAGATGAACCGGTATCAAGTCTCCAGTCCGGTCAGCTAGTAGAATGGCGCCAATAAGAACCCAAGTGTAGGCTCGTGCATAGCGGAGAACAACATCTGCTGGAGCACCAGCCGGTAGACGATCAAACATGCCCTTCACCCACGAGATCTTCACTGACTGTCCCGTACAACTCCCAGCTGGGGTCGGGCACCCAACAACTCCTCACATATGAGACCCGGCTCACGTCTGTCCACTGCTACGGTAACAGGAACTCCATCGATAGGAAGACCCGTAAGTACCTCAACATCCTCCAAGGTGATCGTCGCCTCGCCCGGTACCAGGTGGAATGTGTTCGTCTCTGGCCGCCACCTCTCAATCAATGCTGTGACGAGCTCCTTACACGGTGTGAAACCGAGTAAACGAACAACAGGGAGGAGTCGACACTCTCGCAAGAATGCCTCGTACTCTGAACTCCACTCTAAGCAAGAACTACGCTGTCGCAACTTCAGCGCCTTGCACGCATGTGGGTCACGCCACACTAAAGTAGCCCTATGTTTGTTCTCCCCCCACAGTAGAGAACAATCACCAGGTTGAGGCCTAACGCTCTCGGGAATCCGATCCACCAACGGTTCATCCCATCCATAGTTCGACATCTATTGTATAGTAAATTGTTAGAAAAACTATTTTATACTAATTCTCTTTCTCAAAAGTATACTAGTTCTCTAACCTCAAAATTATACTAATTGTCTAACCTCAATATTATACTAATTCGCTAACCTCAACATCATACTAATTCTCTAAACTATCCATAAATAATAACATGGTTCACAATGACATAAGAACAATAAATAATGTATGTACTACGTACCTTGTGTAATGGTGCGAGAAAAGGTCCTCTCCGTTTTATAAAAATCCTACAACGTCAATATGACAGTGTTAATAAATCACTTTGGAAAAAATTATCTACCATAATAACCCTAAACTAATTCTCTAACCTAAAACCCTAAACTAATTCTCTAACCTAAAACCCTAAACTAATTCTCTAACCTAAAACCCTAAACTAAATAATGTAATTTAAAAAAAAGGAGAAATGAGACTTACCTTTGCCTTAGGGGGTTACCGAGTAGTGTGGGAGAATGAGTTGAAAAATGGGGTATTTATAGGGGTTGGGGCGAGATTGCCCGGTCTCCAACCCTCGGGCGAGATCGCCGGTAGCCTAGGCGATATCGCCTGTGGCTGGGGCGAGATCGCCTATGGCTGGGGCGAGATTGCCATGTGTCCAGCCAGACAGCATTTACTCGGTTGGTTGGGCAGTTTAGAATCGGTTTGACCAGCAATCCTCGGTGCTGGGGCGATATCGCCTAGGCCTGGGGCGATATCGCCTATGCTTGGGGCGATTATATTTACACAAATAAATAGTTTTGAAACGTATTTATTTAGGTTAATAGTTAATTTTTTTTATTTATTTTAGTGAAAAGCCCCACAAAATACGAGCCTAATTAAGTTTTAGACAATAGTTTCAAAACATTTAACGTAGACCAGGAGAAAAAATAGCTAATCAGTTAATTGGAGATAACTGCGGTGAAATTTTTATTTAAACTCAAAAACACTTTTAACTCTTTATTATACCATCGCAGTTTCTCATAGCTTTTATTATGTCCTCTTTCTTTCACGCCAATCATGAAGTTTCCTCCTTCAAACTTTGTAGCTTATTTGATTTAATAATTTATCTGATACAATAAAAAATCAACAACAATCAGATTTTAGATTTAGGTACGTCTAATGCATGTTCGTATGGTTTAGATGGTGACTACCGTTTTAAAATAGAAGTGGGTTTGTTGCAACCAACGTGGATTGGATTCAATTCAATCATTGGGAAACGGAATGGAAGGTTTCAAAAAGAATCAATTTTTCATTGGGTTCTAACCCAGTTTCATATTTACACGGTAACGATTCTTATTCTATCGATAATACTTGCTAGGGTGTTTATATTTTCTAATTAGAGTGTTCAAATATTTATTTGGATCTTTCTCAATAGCTCCTTCTCTTATTAATTATTAGCATTAGACCTTAATATTAATAAGAGGTGGTGGTGGGGTTAGCAAGTCCACCATTGTCATTGTTGTGCATGTTTTTGTATATGTATATGTTTATGTAAACCATGCATGGTGGGGCACTTAATTAAGTGGAAATATTGTTAATTAGGAATGGGGGTACGTAATCTCGTGCTATCCAGCCGGCGCGGTGCTATTTTCTATCATATTTGTTCATTTTTTGATATATGTGAACTTTTTTTTTTCATCGACGATACATTGTTACGTAATTTTGACTACAAAATTATAAAACTCTCTTTTTTCCCTGGCGCATTCAAATTTTACCGTACTGATCATTCTTTCATTCATAGAAATTATATTCAGCATATATAAAATAATTTAAGCAATAAAAGTGAAAAGTTTAGAAATGTAAGAAATAAAAAAAGAAACAAAATAAATAATTATTATAAGTTGACATATAATAATTGACATGTATTGTTCACTGCTGCAGAGTTGAAGTTGAGGACGGAGCCACAATGTTTCAAATAAAGATGGAGTATTGTTTTGTCTCACACCACACACATTTCCAATTAGTCAAACATATCATCCACTTGCGACTGAGTTGCCACCTCATATTGTCATCCTTGTTCTTCTCAGTTTTCTTTTGGTAATTCTAAACTCTATGCATGTTATATGAAGTTTAATATAAATAATAATAACAACCAAATGAAATCACTTATAAGTAGTCCAATGAAGTATCTTTATTATGATTGGTCAATCAAATCATAATATTAATATTCTCATTGAAATGAAACAAGTTATTACAACAACAATTTTTTTGATTCACTAAGTAGTTGTTAATTACTTGATCTAATAATCATCCATGATGAAGTATGCATACAAAGTATTCAAAGGAATATATGTAGTTAAAGTGTTTGAACTAGATTTTATACTATTGTAGGTGATTATATTTTTTTTATTTTCTATTCACTCGAGATTAAAGTCTTTGAACTTTCTACTCAAACCGAGATTAAAGTCTTTGGACTTTCTACTCAAACCGAGATTAAAGCCTTTGTGGCTTCTACTCACAAGCATGGAGACTAAAATCAGTCTGATTTTACACTCACTTGAGAGTAAAATCCATGTGGTTTTCTACTCACTTTATTAGTAAATTGTACTAATAATTTGTTGATTTAACATGGTTAAATCTAATCGAACATTGTTTATGAACATTGGTTCAAAATCTTGGTCAAAGTTTTGTGCATAAATCACATTTTGAGTATATGGATTACTTAACAAGTTCTTTCATTGGAAAACTTAACACATTTTGGTTTATGTTCTAATAAATATTTGTGATTGTGTTATGACTAGTGATTGGAAGATGTCCACGGATGATGACCATGTGGTTCCACAAATGCGGATTCTAGTTATCAATAGTGATGATGATGACGTTGTAGAAGTCATCAATATAGAGTCTGGTGAAGAAATCATCTACATTGAGTCTGATGATGACGATGATGTCGACGAGGTGATTAACATATTGAATCTGATGTGGAGGTCATAGATCTTGACCCACCCACACCGATCAATCTTCTCAATGATGATGCCATCAATTGGCAGTCACCTATGCATTTTGGTTGGTCACCTTACGTGGAGAATTTTGGTGGTTATGATTCTCCTAGCGAGTGGTCCATGGAGGATGTTGGTGGAGAATCTTCACCCAATGCATGGTTGATGGAAGAAGAAGATGATTGATACGTAATGGATTCAGATGACTTTCAAGAGGATGGTGATCATAATAATTCAGACTTTTATGTACTTGTAAATGATAACGAAGATCACGATGATTAGTAGATATCCTCCTTTGAGGAGTAGATATTTTTGTATATATAAAAAAATGTACTTAAGTTTTAAGAATGTATGTATTCATGATGCGAAAATTAACGCACAACAAATTTTACTCACTAGATTGCTCCATCGAGATCGTTTTTCCCAATGGTCTTTCTGTTCTATTACTCAACGATTGTGATAAGCTAGATGACGAGATTTTTAAGCCCCAACACCAAATAAATCTGAGAGATCTCAGAGTCGTATTCCCACGGGTCTACTCGAGCTACCTTACTCAGTTTAGTTCTGCTAGTAAGCGAAATCGTTTTGATCGGAGTTTTTATTAATTTAGAAAAATGTCAAAACGAACTAATAACTAAAACACAAATTAACAAGTAGGATCAACAGTGGGGGAAAGGTCTTGCTTGGGTTTGTATCCTTCTAAGAAATTATGAGAAAATGCAACTACAGAACTGGCAGGACATGGATGACAACCAGTATCAGGTTCTAAAGGTTGGGTCGGTCGACTCTACAACCAAGAACCACCTGCAACACACCCTAACTCGCATTCAACCAACAATCCAATAGCAAACTGAACAGAAATCCTAAAACAGTAGAACTGCAGAAAACCTCGAATTACAGGGAAGTCTAAGAACGGGGCGACAAGATAACAAAATAGATCATCAATCATCATTAATCCACAATCCAATTCAACGTATCAACTCATAATCTCAAAGAAATCAACAAAACTCAAGCAAGAAAAAAAAACTTACGGGTCATTTGGATAGGTGATTTGGGAGGAGGGGATTTCAAATGTCTAGAGACTTAAAATAGCATGAGATTTTATGTCCCCTTGCTATTTGGAAAATAGAAGGTTTGGATGGGTGATTTGGAGAGATTGTTGGGTAGGAAATTCATAAAATAAAAAATTGAAAATTAAATTCATGTTTCAAATGACCAAAATGTCCTTCATTAATCATATACCAAAATTTGATGGCTTATATATGTGGGTTAATTGTAAATAGCTGAATTAGTTGAGGGCAAACTAGTAAAAGTGTATCAAATCTCTCTTAAGCTTCCCAAAATCTTTGCTTTATTGTGGTGATTTTAAAATCTCTCCCAAATCACTTTGGGCTTACCTAAGAGATTTGAAATCTCTCTCAATCTCCACATATATTTGCAGCCCAAACAAGAGATTTTAATGAAATATCTAGGGCAGGGATTTGGGCCCCAAATCACCCAAAATCTCTCCCTCAAATCACCTATCCAAACGACCCGTTAGCTACTCATGAGAAAAATAAAAAAGAACGCTGCAAACCAGCGATTCATCAAGGTTGGACTTGATTCCTCCGAGCTGAGCTGCTCTGCTTTCTCCCGCTGCCAATCCTCTATTTCTCTCTCTCGTACGCTCTGTTCCCCTCTGGCCAAAGGCCGAATTGTCTCTGCTGCTGCCCCCTATCCCATTCTGGCCGAAGCCAACTCCTCTTTTTCTTTTAATTTCGTCTCCTGTACAATGATAATGATAATGGGGTCGTTTGGTACAGGGAAACCCAGCTGTGTTTCTTGGAAACTCTGTATTCTAAGATATCCTTGTTTGTTTACTGTCTAATGGAGCTGGGGTTTTGTATTTCAGATACCCAGAGTTCCTTATTGTCTCCAGAATGTGTATTCTGACAATTTCTACTTTATCAGAAATTCTGACTTCCCCAAATAGAATAAGTGGACCCACTGTCTTCCCCTCCTATTTCTTTACCAAATATACATACCAAACAATGTAATTTAACATCCTCCAACTTTAACAAACACTTTTCCACCATTCCCCTATTTTCATATTTTCCCTAATTCTTAATCCCCTATACCAAACGACCCCAATGTTCAATCTGGGAATCAATTCCCTTCTCTAATAACTATTCTCCTCCTGCAGCCCAACTCCCTTTCTTTGTTTTTTTTTTATTTCCCCAAATCCAATTCCCTCCTTTTTAACTGATGACGAGGCTTTCATTATAAAGATGGGCTAATGACCTAATATTATGTTGGTGGTGATGCTATTAACATGCTTTATATCTTGTTTCGTATATAAGTTTGAAGTCCAACGTCATATATATCCTGAAATACATCAAAACATATAAAACAGTCCAATGGAACGAAGGGTACGAAAATCATGCAAAATCATGCAAAATAAGTAGAGTACGAAAAAATGTCGTCTAATGAGGGATTGAATACACCAATATTTGAGTGCATCAAATCACCCCACACTTAGACTTTTGTCTGTCCTCAAGCAAGAACTCTACACAACAATGCACCAACCTGAATGAGCAAACCGAAAACCTCTTGGTTCCTAGAATGATGTATACGGTGCTTCTATCAAATAAGAGGATCACCCGCCTGACCACACAGTTAAAACCAAACATCTGCCAGAGTAAAAGAGGAACACGACTTTAACGAGCTAGTGAACAACCTGTTTTGATAAAGGCAAGACAATACTTACTTCCGCTACACTTACTCTAGGACGCAACCCGACACTTGCTAGATAAGGGAACAAGAATTAAAAACTAAAAGAAAAATTTTGTTTCTTTTTCTTCTCTTTTTCTTTTTTTTTCTTTTTCTTTTCTCTTTTTCGAGTGGCCGGTACAATTGAGAATCAAATCAGGTATGGAGCAGCCAGAAACCTTTGGAATTTCGCGTTATCCTAAACCCTGACCACGATTGGGAGTAGGTTGAGAAAAAGAACGCCACATTGAGACTTCCCATTCGGACTACAGCAATGGGCAGGCACGTATGTCAGCTCGTGAATCGACCCACAACTTCAATACCGAACCACTCATTTATGAGATTTTCTCTGATTGGGAATATTAACAACAATTAAAAGCAAAAAAAAAATTAAAAGACCTCTTATCTAGACTCGATCATGGTATTGAACTAGTGAATTCGAGCATCAGACAGACCAAGTCTTCCACATTACTAAGTCAACTGTTGACTAACACGATAAGGACAAGTTCCTAAAATACTACAAGCAAGAAGAATGGGAGATGGTCATAAAATGGGTTCTCACACACACATTTGGTCAAGCAAAAGCACCACATCAATCTCACCATATGGAAGGAAAGCAATCCAAGAAGATATAAAGCAATGTGAAAAGTTACTTGCTACCGAGAATGGGAAGCTGTGAAAGAGTGACAAAACAAGGCACAATCACCGCCCATTCCACGTTCTCACTCATTCTCTTGAGAGAAGCGTTAAGAGAAGCATTATCAGTTACACCAGTAATAATCATCTTGGTCAACTCCTCAATCTTGGAAGGACTAACTTGGTGTGTTGAGTCATAAGATTCAGGTTCTTCATTAATAGCAGGACTGATCCTGTTGGTCTAAATAACATGGATCCTGCATACTCCAGCTGTCAGAGTTACCATAATCACCACTATACTCTTCATAAGAAACAACAAAGGCTGGCGGAGAGCCTTGAACCGATGGAGAACGATGATTTTCTAACTCCCCAAGAATAGCTGCAAGTTTTGCTTCAATATCCATACCCTGTCCTGCAAACAAAGTAGAAAAATCCAAGCAAACAACCAACACAAGGGGTGAAGTAGAAAATGAAATATGAACAAGATGGAGATACGAAGCAAACTAAAAGATCAAATATGTACAAACAAGAAACCAAAAACTGAGCTAGTAATCCTAAACCTTTCATGAAGTCAAGTAATGTCCCCGTCAACGGCGCCAAAAACTTGGTGCGCAAATTAACGCGCACTAGTTTTACTCAATGGATTGCTCCAAAGAGATCATTTTTCCCAAGGGTCTTCCTTTCTCTATTACTCAGAAATGTGTGTCAAAGCTTATCGAGGTTTCGTTTTGGTTTGAGAATTTGGTTTATGAACTAATGAAACTAATTAAGCAATTTAAACAAGTAAACAAGTTGGAGCTTCAAGTATTGACTAAGGCGCTTGCCCAGACTTGAATCCGCTCTAGCTCGATTAAGACGGATGATGCAATGCAACTAAGGTTTCAACATACTTAAAGACTTGACATTTCCTTTGGCGATCTCTACTCCATGGTCAGGACGCAGCGAAACTATCCTATCAAACCTATGAGTTCCTATGGTCAAGATAACTCACAAATCGCCAAGAATGCACGAAGAACAATGAAATGCCACACAGATATGCAAAGAGATTAATTTCACCGGCCCTATGGTCAAGACACCGGCTAATCTTAATGACCTCCTAAACTCTAGAATGACTCACGTCCATGGTCAGAACCGCGAATAAAAAACGAAGCAAATTATACGATATGATCAATCTGCGAATTCTAGAGCTTCAAATTAGGATTTAAGAAAAATCTCAATTAAGTCTGAATAAACCTCAATTAACATTAACGGGTTAAAAACCCAACATCATCCATACAAAATCTTGCTAGAACTTCATCTAATCTGAACAAACAAAGAGTTTAGCTAGACATCGCCAGAGAAGAAATCACAGAAACAGAGAAAAAGCTAACTGGAGAAGAAATCATCTTACTCCGATTAATCCTAATCTTCAAGAATCCTAGAATCTCCCGAGCTAATCCTGGTTTTCTCTTACTCAATCGTCTCTTCAAAGCTCCGTCTTCGTCTCCGAGAGTGTCTGGTTCGTCCAAGAAAAAACAGAGAATTGTAGAGTAGAAGATATGTTTCCTCTCTCCTCGAAATTGACCAAATTTCCGTCGAACTGCTGAAAATGGCCAAAAGTGCGCCGGCGCACATTAACCCTAAAAGGCGCACTTTTCCCTTATGCTAAAAATTCCGCCGAATGGTGTTTGAAAAGTGCGCCTGACCCCTTCGAAAAGTGCGCAAGCGCACATTCGGTCCAATAATGCGCACTTTTGGAGCTGAGTTCAGCTCCGAGCTTCTTTCTGCAATTCCAACCTCATTTGTGCTCCGAATTGATCCCCGTTTGAATCTCCGAGCTCGTAAAAAGGTCCTCCATAATATGAAAACCTGAAATCTTATCAAAACAACTCAAAAACGCATCAAACGACCCAAAAGAGGGCCAACGGGGGATAAAACACATTTTCCATAATATACATTTGAAATCATCACAATTCAAAGTCAAGCAAGGGAAATGTCGTTCAAATGTGGCGAGATGAACGCGATAAATCTAACGTCATCAATTGTGATAAGCTATTCGGGGGTTTGTCATTTGGTTTTGAGATTGGTTTATGAACTAACTACCTAAGAATGCAAAACTAAGCAAATAAACAAGTTGTGGTTTGGAAGAGTGACTAAGGCGTTTGTCTAGACTCGAATCCGCTCTAGCTCAGTTAAGACGGATAATGAAATGCAATTTTGGTTCAACAGACTTGATGACTCGACACTTTTGTAGGTAATCTCTACTCCTTGGTCAGGTCGTAGAGACGCTATCCTATCAGATCCAAAAGATCCTATGGTCAAGATAACCTATGAATTTTCAAGAACGCATACAAGGTGTTCAGTGAAATGTCACAAAGGTAATGCAATTAGGTCTACTGGTCCTATGGTCAAGATACCTAAAGAACCTAACGACTTCCTAGACTCTAGAATGACTCACGTTCTTGGACAAAGCCTCAAAATCAAAGATGAAACAAGAACCTGACGATAAATCAATCAAACATATTCATAGAGCTTCAAATTAGGGTTTAGGAAGAACGAATTAATTGTCTGAATAAACCTCAATAAAAATTAAAGGGTTAAAACCCCAACATCATCCATACAAAAACCTAGGGGTGGGAAACCTGGCCCGAACCGGGCGGGCTTAGCCCGACCCGGACTGGTCAAATCGGGCTTCGGGTAGCCCGAAGCCCGACATAAATAAGGGTCGGGTCGGGTCGGGCTTGGGTTTGTCAAATTGAGAGTTTCGGGCTTTCGGCCTTAAATCTAGGGAGGTTTGTTGTTGTTGAGAAGCAACATATATAATACATAAAGTTTGTTCGAGCCATATTTTCGGTGATTTTTGTTTGTTTGCTCGAGTTCACAAGAATAGAGAGATCGTGGTGTTAGTCTAGGAAGGGACAAAATAATAAAAAATTAAGGGGTTGAAATGAGATAATCGGGTTTAGCCCGAACCCAACCAAACCGGGCTTCAGGCTACCCGGATGGTATGGTCGGGTTGACAATATCAACGATTGGGTAGCTCGAAGCCCGGTTTTGCCCGATTCCCACCCCTACAAAAACCTAACTAGAGTTGCGTCTAATCTGAACAAACCTTAGGGTTTAGCTGCTCATGGTTTCGAGAGAAAACACAGATACAAAAAGAAGAGAAATCCGGAGAGAATGAAATTTTACTCCGAGATAAACTAATCTTGATGATCCACGATAAATTTTGAACAATCGTTGCTTTCCTCTCGCTCAATCGTGCTCCGAGAATCTCCAAAATTGCTCTCCATTGGTGTTTAGTTCATCCAAAAAAGGAAATAATCCCGTTTTGGGGGTTAAAAACCATTTTCCTCAAAATCCAAGACAGCCAAAAGTGCTCTTGGAGGTCCCAAAAAGTGCGCTGGCGCACTTTTCTGTGCAATCGGGCGCACTTTTTGCTGGAAGAAATTTCAGCTTCTTATTTTGGTGATCTCACTTATCCGAACTCCGAATTGGTCCTCGTTTGAAGTGCCGAGCTCGTAGAAAAGTCCTCCACAATGTGTTAACCTGAAATCTCATCAAAATTTTACTTGAAACAATATCAAATTACCCTAAAGAGGGCCATGGGCAATAACACGCAATTTGCACGAAAGTTTCTAGAAGCTATCACAAATAGGTGTACAAAGAGGAGAATATCGCTCGAATGTGGTGAGATAAACGCTATAAATCTAGCGTCATCATATCCACATAATTTCTTAAATGTTACGTAAAGTCACTATGTATTTAAGTGATTGTGGTGATCTCCTAAGTAATGGTTCTTTGCCTAAGTAGCAATATGGTTGGGAAACAAGCATGAAGTTTCTCAGGAAGAGATGTATGTTCATATACTAAGATGGGAACAATAATAAATCATAAACTTGTGCAGAACGTATACAAAATCATGTTTCTCATATAGTAAATACATATGTTTATGTTATAAGGACTATGGAAATAGTCTAAATGTAGGGGTTACTTTGAAACCTTATTATTCCTGGAAAAGGACAACAAGTAAAACCAAGTCAAATACATGAGATTCATGGACTATGACTAACATAATAAAAGAAATAAAATGATAGTGCATATGTTGAATATGATATTTGTAATTTGTGATATTCATGAACTATACCTAACATAATAAAAAAAATAAAATGAAAAAGTTATAAAATTGAAACCATAAAGCATAACTGAATAAGTAAGACTAAATATTAAAAAAATCTCAAGAGGCGTTAAACATAGTAACTTTTATTGGTACAAGTAAGATTCTTCATATCAGCGGACACTACAAAAAAATTTATCTTTAGCTACTACAAAATTACAACGGCATGAAAATGCAGTAGCAAATAGTTAGTATTTGCTGCGACAATCACTATTTCATGTAGTAATTTGTAGTAGCAAATATTATTTGTCACACCACTATTTGCTACACTCAGCATCCCCGTCGCAAATAGTATTTGCTACTGCAAATTACTACATGAAATAGCGATTGTCGTACAAATACTAACTTTTTTTTTTGATGAATACAAATACTAATACTAACTATTTGCTACTGCATTTTCATGCCGTTGTAATTTTGTAGTAGCTAAAGATCAAATTTTTTGTAGTGAGATCGACTCTAAACCCGAGCTTAACCACCAAAAAAAGGATTCTCGGGATTGGGTCATTTGATTTTGGTGCTAAAATAGCAAACTCAACCCTAAATTTTTTAGTAAATTCGAGCTCGTTCAAAAACTCACATTCAAAATTGTCAGGTTTACCAACATACAGTCTGGATGAACGAATACTCAACCGGTTACAGTTATCGTCCAATACTAATTTATTGACATTTTATAAAAAAAAAAATGGGTCAAATTGAATTCAACTTCAATCGATTAATGGTTAATGATTTTAACCCAGCGACCGACTCCCACTATCAACAACTTATATTCTTCCAGCTAAGGCCCAAGGGAGTTTGATGATATTTATAATAGATAAATATGTTTAACTTTGACCCTCCAGCAGTCTCGATTCGTCATCTTATGAAAATTGGCGATCTTAGAAGAGTATTGATGTGTAATCTTGCCTCACCCAGCAAGAGTTGGATTGCAACGCGGGAGTCCAACTACACTCATGCCCAAGGTCGGAACTAAGGGGGAGACGGGCCGAGTCTTGGCTCACCCCACTTTCGGTTTCGAGCATGGAATTCGAGTGTAGATTTATGATTTTTTTGAATTCGGCTCAGTGCAAATTTTAAATTTTGCTCAGTGTTATATTAATCTTTCTCAATTCAATGTTACAGTCTCAAACATAAAACCCAAATTTATTTTAAAACCTCTGTTTAAAAAAAACATAATATAGTTAATAGACTCAATCATATTAACCATATCTTTCTCTAATACTAATATTTCGTCAACATGTGTAGATGGTTAAGTAAGTCCAACATCAATTTATCTTGACTTGTGAATGAGTAAGAATACAATATTTGATATAAATCATTGAGAGCAATAAAAAAGCGTCAATGGAAAATTCTAATTTTCATCTGATCAAAAGTAACAGAAATAATTTTAAAAATAAATATACCGTCTCAATAAATTAATGGAAAATAACAACGCATACTGAAAGTAAATATTATATGTAACATAATAGAAATAGAAATAAATATATATTATATACTTTAATATAGTCTCATAAAAATTATCTCAAATTTATATTTATAGAAAATATTTTTTCAATTTCGGCTCAGTACATCTTTGAATCCTGGTTTCTCCCTTGCCCGTGCACTCTTGTACCATCTAGGCCAAGCAGTTTGTAACCCTATCACAACAGCTCTCAATTTGGCCCTGTTGATCGAGCAAAAGTTTATGAAAATAAACTGTCAAACAGCCCATCAGTATCACAGAACAAGCATCCTATACTACCACTCGTCATGCCTAAAAAGTAACAAACCTGTCAAAATTAAGAGTAACTCACTCAGGTGATGGTGAATGATAGTGGTCAAGAAAAATCGAGCACCATCTTGATGAGTAAACCGGCATTAACTGACCAGTCTCGTAGCAAGACCTCATCCTGTCATCCACACTAACACTTTTATCCTTAGTCTTGTTTAAGATTATCATATGATCTCTGCTAATCCTTTACAAATTGATTAATTTCACCAAATATTTAAGAATTTTTCTATGGATGATTAATTCGTTCTCAATTTTATTGCCACGTAGACATTCAGAAACGATTGGCATAGAACTATTGAAAATATAGTAGCCACAAGTTTTGTTTCATTCGCAACTCACAGAGACAGTGAAGAATTGGATAATAGTGACACTTGGATTTTGATGGGTCCATAATGGCATATTTCATTCCAAATACAAAACGTTAAAAAAAAAAACCAAACAATATAAAATATCAACATATATTGAAACATGACACGATATTATTAAACAACTAATTAATAATACACCCCACAATTTTTTTTATTCCTTCCGAACAACCTGTCTTATTATTTACCAAATGAAAAACGAAAACACATCCTCCTCCTCCGTACGTTTGTAAACACTGACATATACGATAGATATGTTCTTCTTCTTCTTTGTATAACAGTATACGCTGAAATCATATGAGGCGAAGAACCTTAATAATATATACGAAATCATAAATTTAAGGGCACTTGCGGCGGCCTCCGTGGGTGGTCATAGTGGCGTAGCAAGCACACTTGTCATAGTTACCGGCGGTACCTGGAGGAACACAGCTACATCTTTTGCAACAAGTTCCGCATGCTCTATGGCATAGGTTTGGCCTGCTCGATAACTGACACCTGGCGTTGCATGCGCTACCACAGTCTGAATTAGAAACAGTCACGTTACGTTAGTACATGAATCAAAATCATTTAATTTGCAATAAATATAAGAAGAGCAGTTAGTTAAATAATTACTAATGGATTGATCAGAGTAATTATCAGTAGCAGCATGGGCAAACTGAAGGACGAGGAGGGAGGAGAGAAGAAGGGAAGCGATCATGAACTTGGAGAACCCCATACTTTGTTTTTTTCTTCAAGAGAAGAGAGAAAGAAAGGGTGTTTGTTTGATTGTATTGTGATTTGGTGGGATGGAGTGGGGTATTTATAGTGACGACGAGTTATGTATTAGTTTTTATTTATTTATGTGTATGCATGTAAAATAATTGATTGGTTGACGTGAAATTAGATTACCATAACGCGGAAACTTAAAGGTGGCAAAGGAGAGAATAATAATAATAATGTTTTTTTTTTTTTTATTAATTTTGAGATTGGTCCCCTAGCTAGCTAGAATTCTCTAAAAAAGTAGGACAGCCTTGAAGCTACGAGAGGTACTTTAGTTTCTTTATTTACTTTTCTCATTTATTTGATTTTGATTTGTTGTGTTGCCTAACTTTACTTGCCTTCCGTGGTTGAACTATAATATATATCATTATTATTAGCATAACATATTATTATGGGTACCTAGACAAAGCATGTATTTCAATAATTCATCATGATATCAGTTACGAGTAAAAATATGTTTTAATTTATGAGAGAATAAAAATGTTAGACAAGTATAGATGAAAGACAGAGTTAAGTAGTGGTTGTGACATTGAAGTCTCCAACAGAGTTCTGTCAATTTTATTTGATAGACTAGTACATAGTTAGTAAAACATTCCATCTGTATAAAAGACGAGTGGACACTATCTCTACAAACTGATAGGCGGCTGGATAACCGATTTGAATGAACCTCGTAGTGTTGAGGTTGTTTATGTGTTTACCACTCGGCTTCGTCTACTAACTCACATCATATGCTCTTCATATCCTCCTCCATCAGATGTCGATCCCACATGACCCTAATAGGTCTTTACGCCGAAGTTCAATCTCCATCCCTACAGGTGATCTTAACTTCATGGGTATGTTAGATGAGGTCAAGAACCAAGACATACAAAAAAACAATATAAGAGTTTTTCAGAATCTTCTCCCAATAACTTGATTTATTAAAATATGTAATGACTTTTATGAAACAAAATTAAAAATGGTAGAAATCCATCGCTTCGATTGAAAGTGAAGTGCTAAATAGACATTCAAATTACAATAGATTGGAGAAATACAAAATAGAGATGAGATAACCTACTAAAGAGGGCGTGAACAGAAAGAAAAGTAGAATGATAATTAAAGAAAGAGTGAGACAGGGAGCTAAACTACAAGTGTTGATAAATAATAATAATAATGATGATAATGAAATGAGTAAGTGGAGCTTTGTGCTTGAAAGGAATTGCGTGTATAGTGCACACTAGAAAGCCAGCCAAGGGTCTTTGTACGTGGGAATTCAAAGCTAAACCAACTGTGTGAAATTGTGTTTACAAGAGTAGAGTGGTTGTGTTTATGAATTGGAAAATCGTGTCATATTGATTCATCCTATAAATTCAATTCCATAGGGAAAGGTAGAATTATTAAGTTGGTAGCTATGGTATCAGCTTTTACTCTTAAATAGGTACACCTGTTGGGGTTGCTTTTGGTGGTTTGATGGGGAATTTAGAAAAGCGGTTTCTAAATTCAACTAATTAATTTCACCTTCTTTTTCAACTGTTTTACCCAAAATAGTGAAACTAGTTTATGGGTGGAGTTAGATAAAATTTAATGTCGATTTGAAAATACTAATCTTAGCTATTTGTTTTTTTTTTTTATAACAATAGTTTTAAGTTAGTGGAATATGATATTTTACATATTTTATTCATAATTTGGGTTGCAAGTTTTAATAAAATTTGTGAGAATTTATGACGAGAAAAACAAACTTTAATAACAAACTTATGAGTCGTTCATATGAGTGAATTAGAGTGAAAGTGAATTGTATTAGCAAGTGTATTAAAATGATAGGTATACCTTGGGTGAAAGTGTATTTGCGGGCTTTTCACTAAAATAAATAAATAAAAATTAACTATTAACCTAAATAAATACCATTCAAAAGTATTGATTTTTCTAAATATAATCGTCTCAGGCCTAGGCGATATCGCCCAGGCCCCAGGCGATATCGCCCCATCCCCAGATATTTCCGATCCACCCGATTCCAAACTGCCCAACCACCGGTTAAATGCTGTCTGGCTGGACAACAGGCGATCTCGCCCCAGCCATAGGCGATCTCGCCCCAGCCATAGGCGATCTCGCCCCAGCCATAGGCGATAATCGCCCGGGCTACAGGCGATCTCGCCCGAGGACTAGACACCGGGCAAACTCGCCCCAACCCATATAAATACCCCATTTTCAACCCCACCATTCCCCACACCACTCTTGAACCCCCTAAGGCAAAGGTAAGTCCTCTTTCTCCCTTATTTTTTTAAATTACATTATTTAGTAGGTTTTAGGTTAGAGAATTAGTTTAGGGTTTTAGGTTAGAGAATTAGTTTAGGGTTTTAGGTTAGAGAATTAGTTTAGGGTTTTAGGTTAGGGAATTCGTTTAGGGGTTTTAGGTTAGGGAATTCGTTTAGGGTTTTAGGTTAGAGAATTAGTTTAGGGTTATTATGGTAGATAATTTTTTTCAAAGTGATGTATTAACACTGTCATATTGACGTTGTAGGATTTTTTTAAACAAGAGGACCTTTGTTCGCACAGTTACACAAGGTACGTAATTGATGACGTTAGATTTACCGCATTTATCTCGCCACATTTGAGCGAAATTCCCCTTGTTTGACACCTTATTGAGATGATTTCGAGTGAGTTTTGTGAAAATTGTGTTTTATTCCCCGTTGGCCCTCTTTTGGGTCGTTTGATGTGTTTTCAAGTTATTTTTGATGATATATTAGGTTACCATATTGTGGATGACCTTTCTACGAGCTTGGCACTTCAAACGGAGATCAATTCGGAGCACAAATGAGGTTGGAATTGCAGAAAGAAGCTTGGAGCTGAACTCAGCACCAAAAGTGCGCGTTTTTGGACCAAAAGTGCGCTGGCGCACTTTTTGAAGGGGTCAGACGCACTTTTGCAATTAAGCTTCGGCGGAATTTTTCTTCAGCTGAAAAAGTGCTACTTTTGGGGGTAAAAGTGCGCAGGCGCACTTTTGAAGGCTCCATGCGCACTTTTGGCAATTTTCAGCTTTTTGACGAAAAAAGAGTCTTTTAACCCAATTTTGAGGAGTTTTAGAGAGAGACTTTTTACTTCAATTTTTTTCTCTTCTTCCCCGACGAACCAGACACTCTCGGAGGAGAAGACGGAGCTTTGAAGACGCGATTGGGTGAGAAGAAGCAAGGATTAGCTCGGTAGATTTCTTGAGTCGTCAGGATTAGGATTTCTTGGAGTAAGATGTCTTCTTCTCCAGTTTTCTTTTTCTCTGTTTCTGTGATTTCTTCTCTGGCGATGTCTAGCTAAACACTTAGTTTGTTCAGATTAGATGAAGTTCTAGCAAAGCTTTGTATGGATGATGTCGGGTTTCTAACCCGTTTATGTTAATTGAGGTTTATTCAGACTTGATTGAGATTTTTCTAAAACCCTAATTTGAAGCTCTTGAATTCGCAGATTGACCATATCGTAGAATTTGCTTCATCTTTGTCTTGCGGTTCTGACCATGGACGTGAGTCATTCTAGGGTTTAGAAGGTCATTAAGATTACCCGGTGTCTTGACCATAGGGCCGGTGAAATTAATCTCTTTGCATATTTGTGTGGCATTTCTTTGTTCTTCGTGCATTCTTGGCGATTTGTAAGTTATCTTGACCATAGGAACTCATAGGTTTGATAGGATAATTTCTCTGCGTCCTGACCATGGAGTAGAGATTGCCAAAGGAAATGTCGAGTTTTTAAGTCTGTTGAAACCTTGGTTGCATTGCATCATCCGTCTAAATCGAGCTAGAGCGGATTCGAGTCTGGACAAGCGCCTTAGTCAATTCTTGAAGCTCCAACTTGTTTGCCTGCTTTGATTGGTTTAATTTGCATTTCTAGATATTTAGTTCATTCACCACCAATTCCAAACCAAATGTTTAAAACCGATTAGCTTTAATTCACTTTTCTGAGTAATTGAAAAAGGAAGACCCTAGGGAAAAATGATCTTGCTAGAGTGATTTAGTGAGTAAAACTAGTGCGCGTTAATTTGCGCACCAAGTTTTTGGCGCCGTTGTCGGGGACCTTTTCTTTTTCTAGGAAAGGCATTGTGCGTTTAAGCTTTTCATTCATTCTTTTTGTCATCTCTTTTATCTCCATCTTTTTCATGATTTACCTGGGTAGTGCTCTTGAGTTTTGAGATGCAGGACTACAGGTTCGATAGCAACCAAGGATGGTACAACAATGGAATGTCACTTGATGATTACAACCAAGAGTGGAGTACATCATGGCAACCATGTATGCCAAACTGGAATGAGGAACCACCACCCTTGCCTTCTTGGACAGAGCCACAAGCTACACACTACTACCGAGATTACGAAGATGAATATCTACATTTGCACCAGTACCAACAACAGGGGTCTTATACAGATTTTATGTTGAATAAGATCCTCTCAACTCTACGAGCTCCTAATGTTGTGAACGTCGAGATTGAGCAACAGTATCAACTGATGGAAGAAGATTCTCGAGAGCTGGTCGAAGAAGAAAATGATAACCTAGCCCATGACTGTTGTGAGCTAGACGTATCTGATGAAGAATCTTTGACAATGGTGGTAGATGAAGATGTGGAGCTTATCCATCTTTTGATTGAAGCTGAAGATGAGCATCTGGATATTGAGGAGTTATCCTCATTTATGCTTCCGTCGAGCCAGCCTGTAGTTTCAGATAGAGATGAGCACATGGATATCGAGGAGTCACCTTCATTGGTAATTCAGACAACTGAAACTGAGGAGGGCAATGATTTTGAGGTGTATGAGCTCAACTTCCAGAGCAACTTGGATGACATTGGTGTGGAGCAGACTGCAATCATCGATTATAACACACCATACTATCTCTTTCCTCCTCCAGTAGGAAATTTTGAGAAGAAAAGGTCATCCGAGCAGAACCAGGATCTACTTGAGCACCATCGACTGCATCTTGCTCCTTCTGACGTGCTATTTGGAACTAAACCGCCAGCCTTGAAGAAGCTGTTTGACTTCAAGGAACTTTTGAGTTGGGGTGCATAACCAGGTATCGTCTAGCTCAAAGACGTTAAAGGAGAGCGCTTCATGGAGGCAACCCATGTCTGGAGTCTGTTTTGAGTTTTTGAATTAGTTGTTTAATTTTGAGTTTGTGTCGAACTTTTGTGGTTTTTGAGTTAGTGGTCTATTCTGTACCTTGAATGCCCTGATCTTGTTGTGAGGTTCTCTCCTGTTTCAGGATGTCCTTAGGTTCTGCATGACTGTTTGTCGGTACTTAACTCTGAGCTCGCCGCCATCCACGACATCGACCTTCATCTTCCAGGTTCCTCGGATTCCTCTACTCTCTTTCTAGTCCCGTGAAAACGATATCCAGTTTAAGTGTGAGGTGTTTTCGTGACAATGCATGCATGTTGGTTAACTGAGTTCTTGTCATTTAATGGGTGGTGATTGTGCTTTGTTTGTCACTCTTTCACTACTTCTCATTCTCATTGGCAATTAACTTTTCACATTGCTTAATATCTTCTTGGATTGCTTACCTTCTTCCATATGGTGAGATTGATGTGGTGCTTTTGCTTGACCAAATGTGTGTGTGAGAACCTGTATTATGACCATCTCCCACTCTTCTTGCTTGAAGTATTCTAGGAACTTGCCCTTATCGTGTTAGAGAACAGTTGACTTGGTAATGTGTAAGACTTGGTCTGTCTGATGCTCGAATTCTCTAGTTCAATGCCATGATCGAGTCTAGATAAGGGATCTTTTAATTTCGTATTTTTAATTATTGTTAATGTTCCCAATCAGAGAAAACCTGATAAGTGAGTGGTTCGGTATTGAAGCTGTGGGTCGATTCACGAGATGGCATACGTGCCTGCCCATTGCTGTAGTCCCAAAGGGAAGTCTCAATGTGGCATTCTTCTTCTAACCTACTCCCAATCGTGGCTGGGGTTTAGGATAACGCGGAATTCCAAAGGTTTCCGGCTGCTCCATACCTGGTGGTATCCACACTGTACCGACCATCTAAAAAAAACAGAAAATCAGAACAAGAAAAGACAAAGAAGAAAAGAAAGTAAAAGAAATGTTCTTTAATTTTGTTTAATTCGTGTTCCCTTATCTAGCAAATGTCGGGTTGCGTCCTAAGAGTAAGTGTAGCGAAAGTAAGTATTGTCTTGCCTTTATCAAGTCAAGTTGCTCACTAGCCCGTTAAAGTCTTGTTCCTATTTTACTCCGACAAATGTTTGGTTTTAATTGTGTGGTCAGTCGAGTAATCCTCTTGTTTGATAGAAGCACCATATACATCATTCTAGGACCCAAGAGGTTTTCGGTTTGCTCTTTCAGGTTGGTGCAGAGTTGTGTTAGAGTTCTTGTTTGAGGACAAACAAAAGTTTAAGTGTGGGGTGATTTGATGACGTTAGATTTACCGCATTTATCTCGCCACATTTGAGCGAAATTCCCCTTGTTTGACACCTTATTGAGATGATTTCGAGTGAGTTTTAAGAAAATTGTGTTTTATTCCCCGTTGGCCCTTTTTGGGTCGTTTGATGTGTTTTCAATTTATTTTTGATGATATATTAGGTTACCATATTGTGGATGACCGTTCTACGAGCTTGGCACTTCAAACGGGGATCAATTCGGAGCACAAATGAGGTTGGAATTGCAGAAAGAAGCTTGGAGCTGAACTCAGCACCAAAAGTGCGCGTTTTTGGACCAAAAGTGCGCTGGCGCACTTTTTGAAGGGGTCAGGCGCACTTTTGCAATTAAGCTTCGGCGGAATTTTTCTTCAGCTGAAAAAATGCTACTTTTGGGGGTAAAAGTGCGCAGGCGCACTTTTGGCAATTTTCAGCTTTTTGACGAAAAAAGGGTTTTTAACCCAATTTTGAGGAGTTTTAGAGAGAGACTTTTTACTTCAATTTTTTTCTCTTCTTCCCCGACGAACCAGACACTCTCGGAGGAGAAGACGGAGCTTTGAAGACGCGATTGGGCGAGAAGAAGCAAGGATTAGCTCGGTAGATTTCTTGAGTCGTCAGGATTAGGATTTCTTGGAGTAAGATGTCTTCTTCTCCAGTTTTCTTTTTCTCTGTTTCTGTGATTTCTTCTCTGGCGATGTCTAGCTAAACTCTTAGTTTGTTCAGATTAGATGAAGTTCTAGCAAAGCTTTGTATGGATGATGTCGGGTTTCTAACCCGTTTATGTTAATTGAGGTTTATTCAGACTTGATTGAGATTTTTCTAAAACCCTAATTTGAAGCTCTTGAATTCGCAGATTGACCATATCGTAGAATTTGCTTCATCTTTGTCTTGCGGTTCTGACCATGGACGTGAGTCATTCTAGGGTTTAGAAGGTCATTAAGATTACCCGGTGTCTTGACCATAGGGCCGGTGAAATTAATCTCTTTGCATATTTGTGTGGCATTTCTTTGTTCTTCGTGCATTCTTGGCGATTTGTGAGTTATCTTGACCATAGGAACTCATAGGTTTGATAGGATAGTTTCTCTGCGTCCTGACCATGGAGTAGAGATTGCCAAAGGAAATGTCGAGTTTTTAAGTCTGTTGAAACCTTGGTTGCATTGCATCATCCGTCTAAATCGAGCTAGAGCGGATTCGAGTCTGGACAAGCGCCTTAGTCAATTCTTGAAGCTCCAACTTGTTTGCCTGCTTTGATTGGTTTAATTTGCATTTCTAGATATTTAGTTCATTCACCACCAATTCCAAACCAAATGTTTAAAACCGATTAGCTTTAATTCACTTTTCTGAGTAATTGAAAAAGGAAGACCCTAGGGAAAAACGATCTCGCTAGAGTGATTTAGTGAGTAAAACTAGTGCGTGTTAATTTGTGCACCAAGTTTTTGGCGCCGTTGTCGGGGACCTTTTCTTTTTCTACGAAAGGCATTGTGCGTTTAAGCTTTTCATTCATTCTTTTTATCATCTCTTTTATCTTCATCTTTTTCATGATTTACCTGGGTAGTGCTCTTGAGTTTTGAGATGCAGGACTACAGGTTCGATAGCAACCAAGGATGGTACAACAATGGAATGTCACTTGATGATTACAACCAAGAGTGGAGTACATCATGGCAACCATGTATGCCAAACTGGAATGAGGAACCACCACCCTTGCCTTCTTGGACAGAGCCACAAGCTACACACTACTACCGAGATTACGAAGATGAATATCTACATTTGCACCAGTACCAACAACAGGGGTCTTATACAGATTTTATGTTGAATAAGATCCTCTCAACTCTACGAGCTCCTAATGTTGTGAACGTCGAGATTGAGCAACAGTATCAACTGATGGAAGAAGATTCTCGAGAGCTGGTCGAAGAAGAAAATGATAACCTAGCCCATGACTGTTGTGAGCTAGAGGTATCTGATGAAGAATCTTTGACAATGGTGGTAGATGAAGATGTGGAGCTTATCCATCTTTTGATTGAAGCTGAAGATGAGCATCTGGATATTGAGGAGTTATCCTCATTTATGCTTCCGTCGAGCCATCCTGTAGTTTCAGATAGAGATGAGCACATGGATATCGAGGAGTCACCTTCATTGGTAATTCAGACAACTGAAACTGAGGAGGGCAATGATTTTGAGGTGTATGAGCTCAACTTCCAGAGCAACTTGGATGACATTGGTGTGGAGCAGACTGCAATCATCGATTATAACACACCATACTATCTCTTTCCTCCTCCAGTAAGAAATTTTGAGAAGAAAAGGTCATCCGAGCAGAACCAGGATCTACTTGAGCACCATCGACTGCATCTTGCTCCTTCTGACGTGCTATTTGGAACTAAACCGCCAGCCTTGAAGAAGCTGTTTGACTTCAAGGAACTTTTGAGTTGGGGTGCATAACCAGGTATCGTCTAGCTCAAAGACGTTAAAGGAGAGCGCTTCATGGGAGGCAACCCATGTCTGGAGTCTGTTTTGAGTTTTTGAATTAGTTGTTTAATTTTGAGTTTGTGTCGAACTTTTGTGGTTTTTGAGTTAGTGGTCTATTCTGTACCTTGAATGCCCTGATCTTGTTGTGAGGTTCTCTCCTGTTTCAGGATGTCCTTAGGTTCTGCATGACTGTTTGTCGGTACTTAACTCTGAGCTCGCCGCCATCCACGACATCGACCTTCATCTTCCAGGTTCCTCGGATTCCTCTACTCTCTTTCTAGTCCCGTGAAAACGATATCCAGTTTAAGTGTGAGGTGTTTTCGTGACAATGCATGCATGTTGGTTAACTGAGTTCTTGTCATTTAATGGGTGGTGATTGTGCTTTGTTTGTCACTCTTTCACTACTTCCCATTCTCATTGGCAATTAACTTTTCACATTGCTTAATATCTTCTTGGATTGCTTACCTTCTTCCATATGGTGAGATTGATGTGGTGCTTTTGCTTGACCAAATGTGTGTGTGAGAACCTGTATTATGACCATCTCCCACTCTTCTTGCTTGAAGTATTCTAGGAACTTGCCCTTATCGTGTTAGAGAACAGTTGACTTGGTAATGTGTAAGACTTGGTCTGTCTGATGCTCGAATTCTCTAGTTCAATGCCATGATCGAGTCTAGATAAGGGATCTTTTAATTTCGTATTTTTAATTATTGTTAATGTTCCCAATCAGAGAAAACCTGATAAGTGAGTGGTTCGGTATTGAAGCTGTGGGTCGATTCACGAGCTGGCATACGTGCCTGCCCATTGCTGTAGTCCCAAAGGGAAGTCTCAATGTGGCGTTCTTCTTCTAACCTACTCCCAATCGTGGCTGGGGTTTAGGATAACGCGGAATGCCAAAGGTTTCCGGCTGCTCCATACCTGGTGGTATCCACACTGTACCGACCATCTAAAAAAAACAGAAAATCAGAACAAGAAAAGACAAAGAAGAAAAGAAAGTAAAAGAAATGTTCTTTAATTTTGTTTAATTCGTGTTCCCTTATCTAGCAAATGTCGGGTTGCGTCCTAAGAGTAAGTGTAGCGAAAGTAAGTATTGTCTTGCCTTTATCAAGTCAAGTTGCTCACTAGCCCGTTAAAGTCTTGTTCCTATTTTACTCCGACAAATGTTTGGTTTTAATTGTGTGGTCAGTCGAGTAATCCTCTTGTTTGATAGAAGCACCATATACATCATTCTAGGACCCAAGAGGTTTTCGGTTTGCTCTTTCAGGTTGGTGCAGAGTTGTGTTAGAGTTCTTGTTTGAGGACAAACAAAAGTTTAAGTGTGGGGTGATTTGATGACGTTAGATTTACCGCATTTATCTCACCACATTTGAGCGAAATTCCCCTTGTTTGACACCTTATTGAGATGATTTCGAGTGAGTTTTGTGAAAATTGTGTTTTATTCCCCGTTGGCCCTCTTTTGGGTCGTTTGATGTGTTTTCAAGTTATTTTTGATGATATATTAGGTTACCATATTGTGGATGACCTTTCTACGAGCTTGGCACTTCAAACGGGGATCAATTCGGAGCACAAATAAGGTTGGAATTGCAGAAAGAAGCTTGGAGCTGAACTCAGCACCAAAAGTGCGCGTTTTTGGACCAAAAGTGCGCTGGCGCACTTTTTGAAGGGGTCAGGCGCACTTTTGCAATTAAGCTTCGGCGGAATTTTTCTTCAGCTGAAAAAGTGCTACTTTTGGGGGTAAAAGTGCGCAGGCGCACTTTTGAAGGCTCCAGGCGCACTTTTGGCAATTTTCAGCTTTTTGACGAAAAAAGGGTTTTTAACCCAATTTTGAGGAGTTTTAGAGAGAGACTTTTTACTTCAATTTTTTTCTCTTCTTCCCCGACGAACCAGACACTCTCGGAGGAGAAGACGGAGCTTTGAAGACGCGATTGGGCGAGAAGAAGCAAGGATTAGCTCGGTAGATTTCTTGAGTCGTCAGGATTAGGATTTCTTGGAGTAAGATGTCTTCTTCTCCAGTTTTCTTTTTCTCTGTTTCTGTGATTTCTTCTCTGGCGATGTCTAGCTAAACTCTTAGTTTGTTCAGATTAGATGAAGTTCTAGCAAAGCTTTGTATGGATGATGTCGGGTTTCTAACCCGTTTATGTTAATTGAGGTTTATTCAGACTTGATTGAGATTTTTCTAAAACCCTAATTTGAAGCTCTTGAATTCGCAGATTGACCATATCGTAGAATTTGCTTCATCTTTGTCTTGCGGTTCTGACCATGGACGTGAGTCATTCTAGGGTTTAGAAGGTCATTAAGATTACCCGGTGTCTTGACCATAGGGCCGGTGAAATTAATCTCTTTGCATATTTGTGTGGCATTTCTTTGTTCTTCGTGCATTCTTGGCGATTTGTGAGTTATCTTGACCATAGGAACTCATAGGTTTGATAGGATAGTTTCTCTGCGTCCTGACCATGGAGTAGAGATTGCCAAAGGAAATGTCGAGTCTTTAAGTCTGTTGAAACCTTGGTTGCATTGCATCATCCGTCTAAATCGAGCTAGAGCGGATTCGAGTCTAGACAAGCGCCTTAGTCAATTCTTGAAGCTCCAACTTGTTTGCCTGCTTTGATTGGTTTAATTTGCATTTCTAGATATTTAGTTCATTCACCACCAATTTCAAACCAAATGTTTAAAACCGATTAGCTTTAATTCACTTTTCTGAGTAATTGAAAAAGGAAGACCCTAGGGAAAAACGATCTCGCTAGAGTGATTTAGTGAGTAAAACTAGTGCGCATTAATTTGCGCACCAGTAATACATACATTATTTAATGTTCTTACGTCATTGTGAACCATGTCATTCTTTATGGATAGGTTAGAGAATTATGATAGAGAATTAGTATGATTTTGAGGTTAGCGAATTAGTATAATATTGAAGTTAGACAATTAGTATAATTTTGAGGTTATAGAACTAGTATACTTTTGAGGTTAGAGAATTAGTCTAACTTAGTTTTCCTAACAATTTACTATACAATAGATGTCGAACTATGGATGGGATGAACCGTTGGTGGATCAGACTCCCGAGAGCGTTAGGCCTCAACCTGGTGATTGTTCTCTATTGTGGGGGAGAACAAGCATAGGGCTACTTTAGTGTGGCGTGACCCTCATGCGTGCAAGGCGCTGAAGTTGCGACAGCGTAGTTCTTGCTTGGAGTGGAGTCCAGAGTACGAGGGATTCTTGAGAGAGTGTCGACTCCTCCCTGTTGTTCATTTACTCGGTTCCACACCGTGTAAGGAGCTCGTCACAGCATTGATTGAGAGGTGGCGGCCAGAGACGAACACATTCCACCTGATACAGGGCGAGGCGACGATCACTTTGGAGGATGTTGAGGTAGGCGACGATCAACCTCCTCCTCCTCCGGACCGACATGACTGGTCGCCATGTATTCCCCATCATACGTTTGGCTCTGCTCCGCCATCTGATTTGGAATGACCCCCGAGAAATCGAAGAAGTGAGACGGCTCCTCTTCCATCAAGGCGTACAACTCGGCAACTTCGAAAAATGGGTTGACGCGAACTAAGTCGTATATGACTTGTACGCCGTTGTCGTCCGATATCGGCCTAGAAACGAAATGCGACAGATTTCTCTCAGAACTGTATATCGGCATTCTCCAGACAAATGACTGGATTATCTGATCCGCTCCAAGACCCATTTTCCGCCGAAACACGGTAACCACACTATCATAGGTCGCTCGCTTGGTCATCTTGAGACGAACATTTTTCCCCCTTCGTAGGATAAGCCGGTCCAATCCTGGACGATACGGCCCCCCCAGAAAACTTGGATCCGGAATTCTCGTGACAAAGTGTGGTCGGCCATTTTAGAATTTTAATTCTTTCGGTTTGGTGACTCTCCCCCGAAACTAACAAGGATTTAAAGGCTGGTTAGTGCTCCAAGAATTAGGCGATATCGCCCATGCTTTAGGCGATATCGCCCCAGCCCTAGGGGATATCGCCTAAACCTTGGCTATTTTCGGACCCGTGACTCTGACACTGGTCAGGAATCTAATCACGGACCCGTTTCAGAGTCACGGGTGGAAATATCTGGGGATGGGGCGATATCGCCTAGGCCTGGGGCGATTATATTTAGAAAAATCAATACTTTTGAATGGTATTTATTTAGGTTAATAGTTAATTTTTTTTATTTATTTTAGTGAAAAGGCCTGTATTTGCGAATACACTTGTTTGGATGGGTAATTTAGAAAGTGAATTATAGTGGAATAAATATTAATTATAAAATGAGTTACCATACATATCAAGTTCAACGCTGGTGAATTTTCAAATCGCCCACCATTAAAGGTGAATCTCTCTCCTTTATATTTGCACTTGGGTCGAGTACCGGGTGAATTTGAATTCACTCCAATGCACTCATCTCATATTTTGTTCTCAAACGCTGTAATTACACACTTTCACCCATGACTACAATTCACCCCGTGAATGCACCCATCCAAACGATTAATTAGTTTATTCCTCTAAGCCTATAATTTGAATTTTAATTTATGTAAAACCAATTATATTCTAAATTGTTTATTTACAGAAATTATTTTAATTCGTGGATTTTTTTTGTTTGTAATTTCATGAATATTAAATGCCAAATATAAATCAGTATATTCAAAACACACTATTAACTAAATAAATTAGCCACTAATTACAAAAATGAACTAAATAAATTGAACATTCCAGTTGGAAGGGATCTTAGAGACCATTACATTAAAATTTGACTGTTTTAAGCTTCCAAACTGCATATTTTAACTATTCATAAAAAAAAAGATAAAAAAAACTTTCCAGCGCATAATGCTTTGACCGCTGAGTCAACATTGTCATTTTCTCGCTCTAGGTGGTAGTACAATGTTGGATCTTATCAACTATTATCATTATTCTAAATTCACTAATTAATTAATATACCCAATAATTTTCTGTTTTACTTTTAAAAAATTGAAACAATCCTTATCTTTTTTTCATATATTATTGGTGTAGCTAGAAATTGGTTCAAGTTATAAAAAACTACACCCACCATTTTGTTGTTGTGTGTTCATTTTTTATATATAATGAGCATAAGTTGGCATGCAATAGGAATCTGCCATTATTGGATCACTTTATCTTCCCTTCCATAAGATATTTTAAAATCGAAAGCATGCTTTTAAGTTTTAACTTATGTGTCATAATTAAATCCTAGTTGGGGTTATAGTCTTCTAGATATATAGTATATACACATCCCAACAAATGATTAGTTTTAGTGAGGTAATTAGCATTAGGAGTCTCATTCCTTTGGGTTTTGTACGAAATCGTCTCATTCGTTTGAAAAAAAACGGATCAGTCCCATACGTTTTAAATCCGAACAAATTCATCCTACCGATCACTTTTCTGGCCAAATCAAACAGTCAGCATGCTTAGTCAACAAAAAAAAACTTAGGTGGAAGGTCCAACTCATCTATTTTGACTCAACCAGTCAAAAGAGCAAACCCAACCCAATCCCAACCCACCCCCCAAAATAATGAGTCTCAAACCCACGTTTCTGAACTCAGCTCTTCGTCTCTGAGAAGTCTATCGACTTCCCTTTCTGCAGCTCTCACCCTTCTCTGTTTGAAACCTTTTCTTCAACAAGTATGCAAGAAAAAAAAGAAGAAGAAGAAAGATGAAGGAGGAGGAAGAAGAAGGAGACAGATGAGTAGGGGTTTTAGATTCAAAAAGATAAGGGAAGAGGAAGTTTCAGACTGATTCAATAGCTGAGTTCAGAAACGTGGGTTTAAGACTCATTGTTTTGGGGGGTTTGGGTTAGGTTTGGGTTGGGTTTACTTTTTTGACCGGTTGGGTCAAAATAGATGAGTTGGACATTCCACCTAAGTTTTTCTTTGCTGACTAAGCATGCTGACTGTTCGATTTGGCCGGAAAAGTGATCAGTGGGATGAATTTGTTCGAATTTAAAACGTATGGGACTGATCCATTTTTTTCAAACGAATGAGACGATTTCGTACAAACCCCAAAGAAATGGGATCCCTAATGCTAATTACCCGTTTTAGTGATGAAAGGCAATTGAAGGAAGTAACAACGCACATCTTGATTTGGAATAATTTTGCACAACTAATATTCGCTTCCCGTGACCCATGACCCGCTAATGAAACTCTGATTCTATTAAACTGGATTTACTATAGTGACAACACCTATTTTGTTGTCACCGTGACAACACTATTAAAGTACCATTTTTTAATTTTGGGTACTGATTTTTTCGTAATGGGTACATGATTTGAATTCGTAGGTACAATTTTTCATAATAAGAACTCGATTTGTTAAATTTAGGTACTAATTTTTTCATAGTAGGTACCTAATTTAAATTTAAAAGTACCAATTTTCATAGTAGGTATTTAATTTATTAATTTTAGGTACTAATTTTAGTGTTGTTATGGTGACAACAAAATAGGAATTGCGCTATTAAATAAGTAGCAGCCGGAGAACAACTAGTAGAGCGTAACATATGAAGTCGGCAGATATTCCTGAGAAATTTGAAGCTAAGGAAGCAAATATTCGTTAGTATTATTAATGTAAGAATTGGAGGGCCTAAATTTTGGATAGCAATAGTTTATGTAAGGGAAAATTCATCAAAAAAAAATAGTTTATGTAAGGGAAAATATCATTTTGACTCCCTCTAGTTTGCTAACTTAACAAATAACCTCCTACACTATAAATTGCTCTTTTTACCCTCTCCTACTTTGATCACTTTGCATTTTGAGTTCTTCCATTTCAATTTTCATCTTCGTGACATTAATTGATGTGCATTCAGTACACCATGTTAGCTCAAATAACCATGTATTAGCTTACTAAGCGTTTTATAAATGAGAACATAATTATATATGATGAAAAGGACGAATAAAACGTGTGATTTTAAAATCCTTTGTATTTCATCATACTCTTTGTGATACCTTCTCAATTTACCTCTATGGCCAACTCTTTGTGTCCTACCTCCGGTATATCTCTCCGTTAGTGTGCGGATGTGTTCAGATTTAATGTTAAGAAGACAATAGTTGGAACAGCAGGACTCAAAAAGCAAATTGACCAAAGTAGGATAAAGTGAAAAGCGCGATTTATAATATAGTGGTGCATTTGTTAAGTTAGCAAAGTAGAGGGAGGTAAAGTGAAATTTTTCCTTTATGTAAGGCAAATGAGAAAATGAATTAATTAGGAGTTTGGCCAGCTGGGAGTGATTGTGAAGAAGAAGTCGGTACAATTAAGTACAGCTGGAAGATGGTCATGGTTCCCTATAAGAAGCCAAAACTTTGAAAGGCCGCCGGGTCCGACTGCAACGCAACATCACACGAATGGAAATAGTTCATTTCTTTGGGGGTTTGTTGTAATAGCTACGCTAGCTTACACATAATAATAATAATTGCACCACTCGATCAATTCTCATCCCTCTCCTCCTCCATACATAATGTTCAAGGAAATAATTTAATGACGTGCCTTCTTATTTAACTCATATCATATACTCCACTATCATATTAATGTCCTTTGTTTTGATGTTTTAACTGTAATTTAGGTGCTTCAAATGTCTCAATTTTAGAGAGCGGTTTGGGAGGTGGAATTTTCGACAAAAATTTATCCCTATTATTTGGTCCAGATAAAAAATCAAAATTTTTTCATGTTTTGATAATAAGTAAATGAAAATGGTGTTATACGATTAGAAAAAAATTTCACCACAAATTGAAATGTGTTTCCATAGTTACTCGATGAGAAATTTAATTTTCCTACTAATTCTTTCTATCCCTCAACTCGAAGGACTAGTAATATGCGCAGTTAGAAAACTGGTTGTAATTTAGCTAGATTAGAAACATTTTTGGAACATCATTTGTCATCATTGATATACTCTCTGGAACATTATAACACACAGCCTAACTAACTGTAATTTAGATAGATTAGAAACATTTTCGGGACATCATATATATAATATATGTCATTGTTGCTAGTCTCTAGAACATTATAACACACAACATGTGCAACGGTTTAGAACCAGTAGTGGAGTTACTCATTGTCTTCCTTGGCTAAAATAACAAAACAATTTCAGCTTATTATTGATGGGATTTGAACTTGTGACTAATAGATTAGAGGTTGAGTTTGTTACCATCTAGTTGTGGCAACATATTTTTTAATTTATAAATCATCTTTTTTATATTTCTCCTCACATCATAGATTTATATTCCCAATTTTTGGAATAGTTTTTCAAGAACTCAAACACATCCTCAGAAACAGAAAAACGTCTTTGCCCATACAACCCCATAATTGTCGGTTGTTATTATTCATGGCTTGCTTAAACTTATAGGATTCATTTAAACAATCTAACAAGTATAAACTTATGCAACTTGCTACTTTTTATCCAAATGAGTTCCTTCCAAGTGCTATGAAGTTTTTTATCATCATTAAAAGACTTGAAATGAGTTGATGAGTTAGAAAATAACGGTTTAAACAAATAAGTACAACTTGTATCCGTCTAGTTATTTGCTTCCCAAGTTCTACCTATTGCAACAACAAGTGTAGATAGATCATTTTCATTCATGAAATATATCAAGAATGAGCTTCGAATATGAAATCTCAGCGTGGTTTGTTGTAGATGGTGACTATTATTAAGTTATTGTGCGAATCTTAAATATTTGACGACTCTTTGTTTCGTTCAGTATTATTTTTCTGAACAAGACAATTCTTTGGTCAATTTACCGACTTGGCCACTATTTAGAACCAAATTATAAAGAAGACAGTGTATAATTAGCTGTGAAGCTCTCAGCTGTATTGATATTCGAGAGATTGGTTGGGTGTTGATGTCATAGGTGCAAAGGATGGGCTTTTGGCATATCGGTATACATGCAAATTAGTTGCAATTTCCATACTTTTGTTTCAGTGTTTGATAATTATCCATAAGAAAAATCAAATAATATATATACTATATATATATAATATAACCCATAAAAAAAGGACAAAGGAGACACTTGGTAGTAAGAAAGACAACATCAGAAACGCCAGCTGTGTGCTAACATCACAGTGGATTAAGACCACCACCCCACCACTACTGATAGAATAGAAAGACTAATCATCAGTGTAGCTTATAGGGCAGGATGAAGGCTCAAGAGACTAAAGGCCACTCTACTCTACTCTACTATCATCACCTTCATAAATCATAATCAATCCTTTCTACTATCCGCTTGGCCGAGTCAAAATATGACAATTCCTCATCCGCCAAACTTACTTTCTTTCCTCCTATTGTATCAAATTGATTGTGTGTGGTGTGTGTTATTCATTGAATTGATCATGTAACTATATCTCCATCTTACCACCATACCAAATTAGTATTCTAGATTTATGTTACAATTATCAGCCTACTCTTTAACTAACTACACCTTACTTTTTTTGTCGTCGTGAATTAAAAGTGTCTATAATTCTAAGCTATAAAAAATAATAATAACTGAACGTTTTATTTGATTTTATATTTATTTTATCGATCACATTAACTAAATTAATATTTTTTCCGCCGAATTAATAATTTATTATTTAATAAAATCTTATATTGTCTTCATAATGGGTTTGTATTTGGAAGTTCGATTAAGCATCCCAAGCCCATTTCTACCTCACATGAAGAAGAAAAGTAAAATGGGCCTAAAGAATTATAGGCCCAACATTTTTTTTAATGAATAAAGCCCAACATTTAAAATGAACGACAGGTGAACAGTAGAAACATTTGAACGAAATACCATGAGATGCCAAACTCAAGAAAGATAGTGGTTGATGATGTATTATGTTAGTTAGAAGATTGTGGTTTGATTTCTAAAATTTATCGAATTGAAAATGTAATTGTAAAATTGATTCTCAAATTTAGAATATTCTACTTTAATATAATAATCAAATACTAAATAAAGAAATTAATAAAAAATACAATAGGTGCAAATGAGCATGCTTTATAAGAAAAATAAGTGGTGGAATTAATAAACAATGAATCTAGGTTTTGGAATTAGGTTTTTGGATCACTCTTAAAATCAAAATCTAAAAGCATAGATTATAAGCTTATGTAATTATTTAATTTATTTATCTTTTAAGTATCAACAATCATTAAGGTCATTGACGTTCTAGTGATCAAAATTTATCCATAGCAATAGCGGCTATTTTTCAGTCATCAAAGTTTCGATTTCACAATATAACGTCAGCAACCGGAGCATTGTCACCGAGGCTATATGGTCAGGAAAATAAAATTGGCACCTGTGTGTACACATTTTAAACACGTGTACATGTTCTTAGTATTCCTGTACGCATTTGAATACGTGCACATGTTTATAGTATTCTCGTACAATACACAGTAACAGAGTTCAATGGCTACGTTGGGGAAAGAGTCCATTTTGTACTTGTGTTTACACAGTATGGTACTGATCATTTGTACGCTTATACATGTTTTCTCTTTACTTGTGTACACACTCACCTGCACTCCTGGGACAAGAGTCCAATACACAGCAGCAAAATCCGGCAGCCAGTGGAAGAATTAGTAGTGATTTTTCCTTTTTTATCCATAAAATCTAAATCATTAGACCAAAGTAATAAGATCAAATGGTTTGGTTTAGATTTTGTTTGATGGCACGAAAGAATTTGCTCCCTGAATCTACATTCTGAGTGCAAAAACCATCTACAACTAGGACAACGGGACTTTTACAACAGACAGACATGGTAGAACTGTAACCTACTGATCCAGATTATTATTTCAGAAATGTGCATTATCGCAAAGTGCCCAAAATACTCAAAAACTCTACATCAAACACACCATGGAAACATCCCTGCTATGTCAAACCAAGCAGGCATCCATCATTTCCAATACTCACTTCATTCATTTCTGTAGCAGATGTCCTTTACACCACTCCTGATGGGAGACGGAGAACCAGTTGCCCCCTTACTAGACTGCAAGACACAACATCACCACAACTTTAGACGACAAGAAAAGATCCTCGACTAGTGTGACAAGCTCGACATAGACATCAATGTACCTCTTGACATAGTAGTAACAGAAATCTGCTAGGATGAAGGTTTGAACAATCTCCGAAAGTAGGACCATCGGAGGCCACAGCCCGTATCCCAGTGCTGTCAGTAGGTGACCTCGACTATCGAGTACCTACGAGCAAGCAGTCACTTAATGACACTAATTGAATCACAACAGTTGGTTTTTCTTTTGGTATTCTACATGGAATAATTGGAAATATAGAGAGTATATTGAGAAATCCTTCAAACCTGAAGCACCCAATGTGCACAGCTCAAGAACCTTGCAACTCCAAGGGCAAATACATAATGTGCTGTGAAGGGCTCGACGATCTGATATCAACGACAAAAGGAATTCATGAACAGATAAACTACGTGACATAAGATAGATCTTCGATGTAATTAATACCTTTGTGTTCTGCATCACCCTGAGTTGAGGCAAAACAGACACAGCTTCAAGGTACACACAGAAAGCCCAGCAGATCCTGTTGAAGAGATGGTGTTGAGTTGTTGGATGAATAAAGAAAGACAGCAAGGCGCACGGTCCCACCTACATTGCCAGGGTTACGGACATCTGTAAGCTGCGAGGACTCGAGCAAGGATCACAAATCCAAAGTGAAATCCATTACGAACTAGTCGCATAAAGATCAAGACTCACCACAAAGTAAATGGCAAAGTTATCCTTGTCCTCCATGTAACTGAACTTCAAGGTGAACCTGATCGTATAAATTACCCAAAGAGTAGCCACAAGTGTGGCTGAATCGAGTAACGTGTGTATATCATACTCCATAACAAAACTGCAGTAGAGTCTAACAGCTAAAAACAAAGCTGTCAACTCCTGAGATTTCAACGACAGCCCTGCATAACCCACACTATAATCTTTTCAAACAACCCAATTTCTGAAACTATTTCGTCATACAATGTTAAAATTCACTACTGAAAATCCTACAATCCTCCTACAAAAAACCCTCCGAAGAGGAATCTTAATCAAGTGAGCATGAACCAATAAGGCAATGATCGATTTCTGGAACCATGTTTGTCATACAGTGTAAGATTTTAGGATCCTTGAACATATTAAATGCATAAAGAAGGACGAATTGGTTACCAGCACAAGTCTTCTCTTTGGTGAGCTTATAGACAAGAACGGATATACCAATGGAGTGAACAGCCTCGGAAGCAACGAAGAGATTGTCATGATCATGAACAATCATACGGAGGAACAAAAGAGCTACAATGGCAGACATTACACCCAGAAAAGCCTTCATCTTTGGGGGTTGCTTGCGAACCCATGTCGCCGCCGCGTGGATCGGCCGCTTCGTCGCCTTCATCTCTCTACTTAAAACCAATTGACAACCCTTCCCTCTTTTACCCTTTTTCAACTCCAGATGACCCGAGCGTAGCTTGAATTGAAAACAGAATGAGCACAGAAACAAACTGAAACAATATCCAGTGGCGTTTCTACCTTTGCCGTGGAGATCCGGGTAGCCGATGTGATGTGCGGCGTAATGGACGGGTCGGAGTCCGACCTGAGACGAGGCCAACTGTTAGTCTATAAATGAGTTTTGGAAGAGAGTGCCCACTAGGGACCAACACGTGTTGTTGAGTAGGAGTTTGGTGTATGTCAGGATCGAAAGTCCAAAGCTTTTGTTCATCTACCTTAATTTTATTCCCGTATTAACTTAATGTTATTTCGTTGGTTGATCAGTCTATAGGTAAGCAGAAAAGTAGTAAGATTATCATGAAAACATTCAACACATAACTTGGATAAACATAACTATTAGGGTCCTCTAGACAGCCTTTCATGTTCTTGGGGACAAAAAAAACCTATCCTAATGGATCAAGCCCACTTAGTAACACAATACAAATTGTTCATACTGAATAACCATTCAACATTAAACACAAAGAGTGGTGTTGCTCTTCCTTGGTTCTTCAATCCTTGTTCTTCTTCTTCTTCTTCTTTTTCACTTCACTGGCATCAGCTTCACCTCCTTCCTCGCCATTCTCAGCTTTGCTCTTCTTTTTCTTCTTCTTCTTCTCAGTTGTATCTTCCTCGACTTCCATCTCAGCCACACCATTTGAAGCATCATCTTCTAGCTTCCTCTTTTCCTTCTTTTTCTTCTTCTTCTCAGATTTAGGCTCCTCTGAAGCGTCCACATTTGCGTCAACAGTGGTTGGCTTATCTTCCATTTTGGTATCTCCATCTGCAATCAAACAACCAACGCAAACCTAAAGATTATTCCAAGTAAAATGTAGAACATTGATAGCCACGGGTAAAAACATAAACATAAGAGACAACTATTATTCAATTATGGATACACACCATCATCACCATCAGTCTCCATAGCAGCAGCTTTCATCACATCAATGTTCTTACGAGGAGCAACTCCCTTGTCGTAGAAATCAAGCCTCTCCTCTACCTGTTCCCTTAGTTTCTCTCCGAACACATTTGTACCCTTATCTGTAGCAAACAAGAGGAAACTCTGAACTTTAAGGAACAAAAGATGGAACATCTCACACAAAAGAAACATCACAAATCAGATGTCTGTTTTACCTGCAAAGCAATCAATACGAGTTGCAATGGAGCACTTGTTTGCAAGATAGCGAGCCATACGTCCCTTGTTGCGGGCAGATGCTCGACCAATGAAGGATGAATGGAAAATCAACCCGTACTTTGGTGTGTTTCCTCGGGTTTTTAGTGCCCTAAGTACAGATAAAAAGTAGATTAACAGATAATTGGTTGACATCCATACTATAGCAAGTCTACAGGATGAGAGAAACAGAAGCCATAAAGGTTTCAAATATGCTGAACATTAGCCTCATTACATGATTTAATGACAAATACAATCTGGATAAAAGAGAAAGCCATGAAGAGTTTCCAAATTTACCTAAAAAGTGCCTTCTCTGCACCAAGAATCTGAAGGGTGGAAGAAGGGCACTTGGCCAGATTCGTAAGACTACCTGCATGTGAGATCAAACGAGCCCCAACAATCTCACCAATAAGTGCAGCCAAATTGGGTGCAATGCTATTCATCTTTTCAATCAGATACTCGTGAAGATTCTTCCGGTACTCAGCAAGCTCCATTACTCTCTGAGCAAACATCTGAACATTAATAAGATCAACTGGGGACAAGTCTTGACCCATAGAAGCTTTTGCTGCTTCAATAACCTCTTTGGCTTTATCCTCGTCACCAAGAATCTCTGTCAATTCAGAGAGCTTGTCTTCAGATAACTTGGACTTGTCCTCAATGAACTTGGCAAGTTTAGCATAGAGGTAGTTGTCATTGACAATCTTCACTAGCTCAGGGAAATGCCACGAGTACCACTCTCTGCAGATTACCAACAATCACTTAACCATCGGATTCATAATCTCAATAACTAATTTCAAACAATATTATCAACAAAGTGAACAAGACAACAACATACCTAACTCTCATGGAGAATGAGTTCACATCCTTGTCCAGAGTATCAAGAAGAAAGATTGCTTGAATGACCATATTGTCAACTCTGTTCACATTGAACTTCACCTTAGCTCGACTGTAGCTGTGGGCAAGACCAAGCTGAGCTTTCTCCAAGTCTCCAGACTATATATAAGTACACACAAAATGAACCAGAACAATAAGAAAAATGAAATGAAGAAACTGCTATAGCAAAACAGGAGACCTTCAACAAAGAGAGCCAAAACCTTTAGGTCTTTGATGAAGCGGTCAAAATGTAGACGGACGCCACGGAGCAGCTCAAGAACAAATTCATTACTTTGGCAAGGGAGCTTAGTCGCTTCAAGGATATGTGACCCAACTTTCGGCTCGGCAACACCCAAACTAAACTTGGGTTTCTTCCCTTCTTTCACTTTTGGTAGATTAAGCTCTAAGAAATTCCTTAGCTCATCAGTCATAACCCCTGGCAGGATACAAACAGTTAAACGGAGGAAATCTTCCGTACCCACATCTCTAATTGAACAATCACAATCAAACGAGAAAAAGTTCACAACACAGCAAATCCTTAAAAACGCCATAACAAAAAAAGGAACAAGGGGAAAAGCTAACCTTCTGAGACAGAGTTACACTGATTGAGAGCATCGAGAGCAGACTCGAAAGGGTGAAACGCAGCGAGCTGGACTACTTTGCCGAACCGGTTCATGTCGGTGATAGAGGTCCGAACGGCCTCAATATCTTGCCCGATTTCATCGAGACCGTGAGCATGGAAAAGACTGTATCCGGAAGCAGACTCGTAGAGCAAATACAACGCCATTGCTAGAATGGCTTTCAAGAAAGACGAAGAAAAGACAAGCTTTTTCCACGCAAATTTCACGGCGGCAGAGCTTTGGTGTTGAGAGTGCTAGGGGAACTTATAGTGAGCTGAGTGAGAGCCGGAAGAGAGGGAAATAGGGTTTTGGTGTGTTAGGGTTTAATAGGGCAACTATCCATAATGGTCATTTAACTATAAATTGGGCTATGAAATGATCACCAATGTTTTCTTTCTCTCAATTAACTACATATGTTTCGATGAAATAACAAAACTACAACAGGCCGCCAACTTCTGGTTGTTTTTTTGGGTAAATGATACTTTTGTTTTGTGTCCTCCCTACTTTTTCAAGTTAACAGAAAATTTTATGTAATGAAAAAAATGTGTTTTTTACGTTTTTACCTCTCCTACTTAATTTAACTTAACTAGTTATTACCAGTGTTGTCAGGACCGGACCGGACATCGAACCGGTCCAGCGAGAGGTTTAAGGGTTAGAGATCCAACCGAGATCAAACCAAAAAAAAACGGTATAAAATCGGTCACAATATAAACACAAAAATGTTATGATCCATAGTGCATAATCCAAAATCCATTCACCATTCAAAGTTTATAATACATAATTCATATTCATGGTGCATAAACATAGCAACCAAATCACACCAATAATACATACCACAACACAATATTTTAAAAAGTTAGAAACTGAAACACACCAATACATAAATACAACATTTAAAAAAGAGAGGTATCGTCAAAGAGATATCGAGTATCATGATCATCTCCACCAACTCCGCTAGGACCAATATCCATAAGATTGTCATCTTGAGCAACTTCATCTCCAATGTTAGCAACATCTTCAGAGTCAGAACCAGTACTTGATGTTGCATCATCTAAACAACAAACATATGATTCATTACTCATAATGATTCACATGTATAGAAAAGTATTGTAAAGTAACCAAAAAATTCGTAATCTAGTGAGAGAGATACCTTCAGTCCGTCTGCGTTTCCTACTTGTGCCTTCATCCGCTCCGATCGTTGTTCGACCCATTTCCTCATCGAAAGCTGCCATCAACTCTTCATAATTAGGTTCTGGAGTTGGAGTTGAACCTTGATCATCCAGGACCCAAAAATCAGTACTACTAATCCACTCAGAGTCAAATGGATCAGTGTTCAACTTTTTTGTGTTGTAGTGGTCTCTGCAAGTCAACATAACAATTCAAATTTATATACCATGTATTCAATTCATCATAGACAAAACTCAAATATCACATACCTATTCTTCAGTTTCAAATTGTAATTGACAAAAACAAGATCACACAACTTGTCTTCTTCCAACTTGTTCCTCTTGTCAGTATGAATACGCTCAAACACACTCCCATTACGCTCACATCCAGATGATGTTGATGTTTGGCTAAGTAGTCGGATTGCAATCTTTTGAAGAGTATGTGCACTATCACCAAATGTACTCCACCATACATTTAGAAAATAATTATGAATAATTCAGAAATTAAGAATACTAGTACAAATTCATAATCACAAGCACAACGATAAAGTAACTTGGTTATAGCAGAATTACCTAGATGAAGCTCACTTCTGCCTCGAATAGCCAATTCTCGTCCAAAACTACCCTTTGTTTCCTCATAGATCTTAAGTTCCTTCACAACTGCCATAACATCACTACATAATGTTTCCAACTCAAGAAGATTAAGAATAGCTGACTTCCCCAACTCTACAAGAGTGTCCATCTGGTTATATGCAAGTGTTTGGATTAAAATAGTAATCTGCCCCATACATATTCCTTTGAAATGTTTATCAAACCGTTTCTCAACAATGTTAGTAAAGGGTTTGTACTTGGATTCGTTGTTTGGCTAGATATTCTTGATCCTTCGATAATCAATTTCATCCCCTTATACACATAACCTAGTGAAGGTTTCTCATCTGAATCAACAAACCGCAGTAGCTTCATGATAGGAGTAACAACCTTCACTATCTCAAACAATCACCCCAAAAACATGTTATCTAAAACGATTTGCTCCACATTCATCGCATTTTTAAGTACTTGAACATGAACCAGCTATATTGAACTCACTTCTAAACAAAGCCCGCAATTCTAAACAAAGCCCGCAAATCAGCCTTGTGAGCATAAGTACTCTTCAACACTTCAAAATGAGTTGCAATCCTTGTTACATCAGGTCGTACTATCTCTTTCCAACCTTCTCGTGCCTTTTTCCAATTCAAAACTGGTTGATGGTTATAAACAAACAATGAGATTTTAGATGCCTTTCCAAACAACTCACTAACATGCGGCAGAGCTGCAATATCTTTCAGAATCAAGTTGATGCACTGTGCAGTACAAGGTGTCCAATAAATATGTGGGTAAGTCCTATGAATAATCTTACCACACTTCAAGTAATTTGATGCATTATCAGTCACAACTTGAACAACATTAGGTATACCAATCCACTTAATCACCTCATCAAACATCTTGAACAAAACCTTTGCAGTTTTGATCTCCTTTGTTGCATCAACATACTTAATGAAACACAATCCTCTAGAACAATAAATCGGGAAGTTTATCAAAGTTCTACCTCGCTTATCAGTCCAACCATCAGCCATCAAAGTGCACCCACGTTTTGCCCAAGTTTCACGATACCCTTCCACAAGTAATTGACATTCACGCTTACAATCAGCTAATAGATGTGTCCTAAGAGCATGATATGAAGACACAACAAATCCAGGACCAATAGCAGTAGCTGCACTATAAGATGCTTGAAAGTAGGGAGAATGTGCAACATTCAAAGCAAATCCAGCATCATAAAAAAACTTAGCAACCATCAACTGAGCTCTATTAAGTGCTTTTTTACCTGATAAAGCGGCATTAATTCCAGGCTGAGCACCAACTACGGTTCTAGGAGCAAAGTAATCATCAACACTAGCCACTCTTACTGGACCACCACTTCACTACAAAAAAAGGGGGTTTAGCGTCGCTTGAAGGGGAAGGGCTTAGCGTCGGTCGACCAAAAACTGACGCTAAACCCTTGACTCGCGTTTGACCAAGGGTTTAGCGTCGGTCGACAAACGACCGATGCTAAATTCTGACCAAAACCGACGCTAAATCAGGTTTTGAGTCAGAAACGGACCCCTTACCCAAAACCAGATTTAGCGTCGCTTGCCGACATGAATTAGCGTCGGTCGACCGACGCTAAAGTCCGGACCTATTTAAACCCCGTTGGACCTTCAGTTCCTCTCTCAGCCACCACCACCCTAACCCTAACTTCTCTCAACCCTCTCCTCTCTCCTGAAACTCTCCCAACTTCTTCTTCTTCCCTCTTCCTCTTCTTCTCCTCTTCTCTTCTTTTTCTTCTCCTCTCTCTTCAGCAAGCCGCCGGAGCCCCCTTCTCTTCCAACCAGCCAGAGCTTCTTCTTCCTCTTCCTCTGCTCCTTCTCCAAATATCCAGATCCACATCTTCTCCAAATATCCAGATCCACCTTTTCTTCCTCTTCCCTCTTCCTCTTCTTCTCCTCTTCTCTTCCTTTTCTTCTCCCCAGCCAGCCTCCTCCAGTCATCCGGCATCTCCAGTCATCTGCCGCCGCGGCCGCCACCGTCACTCCGATCAACAGTTCGCGATCTAGATCTAGGTGACATGACCAAAATGGTGACCTAAAAATATATTTGACCAAAATGGTGACCTAACAAATCTAAATGACCTAATTGGACATTAAAAAATGCAGTGACTAATTTGTGATAAAAGAAAATAAAAAATGAATATTAAAAAGGAATATAAAAAATGAAAACAAAAAACAAAAAATTGGGTTCGTCAGCGACCGATTCGGTCAAGGATTTAGCGTCGTTCAGTAACCGGATTTAGCGTCGCTTGGTGTATGAGCGACGCTAAATTTTAGCGTTGGAAGAATTGGCGTCGCTTTGTCTGAGCGACGCCAAAACCTTTAGCGTCGGTCAGTGACCGACGCTATGCTGCGTCTCTGACCGACGCTAAACAGCTAAATTTTTGTAGTGCTTCCTGATCTGGTCAACTCATCAATTGTATTAAGTGGTGCATCATTCTGAACAACATTATCAGTATCCCTATTCTCATGAAAAGTCATACCAACTTATGCATCCGCTTTCTTCTTCTCAAGTTTGTTCAAATTGAATTCCGTTAGAGTGTTATGAATTCTCTCACAAACATCATAAGGAACTTATTACCTACCGCCCTATGGGTTGTGTTATACTATCTGTTTGTTTGAATAATAATAGGAAAGTAAAAAATTAAATATAATTAATTATTATTGTTTTATGTTTAAATTCCTAGTCATTCAATGTACTATAACTTACATACAAAATAAAATTTTAATTAGTTTTTTTGTACCCTTATTGTAAAACAAACTTTTTATGTTAATTCATGTACTAATTTAAATATTAGTTTGACTATGATTAGTTTATTATGTTTTTTTTTACATTTAAGAAATATGTTCATAGTCCCTGATTTGTAATCAACGCTTAAAAGTATATATCAATATTTTGGCTTAGACTTTAAAATATATATTTTAATGGTTAATTTTTTAAAACAATATATATTTTTAACTGAATATTATATTTAATAAAATAAAATAAAATAATTTAACCTAATCTAAAAATCATTTATCCATTTAGATTGATATAAATTATCAAAATCAATATTCATAAACTTCATTCATGCCGTAAAGGTTGCTTATAGGTCAATTGGTGATAAAAATCATAACACCTTAAGTTAAAAAATAATAATAACTTATTTTTTATGAATATAATAATAACTTATTTAAAAACACATCATTCAACTATAGGAAATGTAATCTTTGAGGATGAAAAGTTTCATTGTATAAAGCTCATGTGTAGCCGTAAAACGTTCAAAATAACTATGATCACACTTTCGCTACATATTAATATAATGCATCACAAAAATAATATTGCCACACAATACCTAGTTGATACTCTTTATTGCAAACTAACAAATTTATAAATAAAAATATTGTATTGTTTAAAGTTTAGTGCATGCAATTTTGAAAAAAAAAGAGGGTTTTATAAAATATAATTTAAAATATATATATATGAAATATATATAATTAATTAATTAAATGAGATATTATAGTTAACAATACTTATAATTAATCATATAGATCAATGAATTCATTAGAGTTCACAAATAACATGTGCATGATACCATCAATGCATCTATAAAAACATCAACTTAAATGGTCTTTGTGTACGAACAAATCCTAATCATGTAGGGTGAAACCACGTGAGCCCCAAATATATAGGTCCAAGAAGTTGATGTCTTTTTCATGGATAACTCCAACGGAGATGTATAGATAGCAAACATAAGTAAAAAGAGAAATCAAATCTACAGCTAGGATGTCAAGTCCATTACCATGTCTTTTGAGAGATTATTCAATGTCATGTTTATTACATAATGAACGATCATGTTACCATGACGATTAGTTTGAAAGTATCAATAGGGGCATCGGTTTTCAAGTGGATAATCTTCTCGACCAAGACTAAACTGGGTAGGGGGGCTCACTCACCAAATTGAATAACCTAGTCCATAACACCTTCTGAAAAGAATGAGAAGGGAGCAAGGAGCGGGAGAAAAACAATATAGCACACCCATCCCAAAGTATTACGAGTTCAAAGGGGATGAAACCCACAAGCAACGTAAATCCAATCATTGATTTTTTTTAAAGGTAGAACAAATAAAATAAAGGAAATAAAGCAAATATCGATAATCAAAATAATGTACATAGAGGGAGCCATGTTAGGGATGACAACAAAATTGATACCTAAAGGGTATCCGACCCTCCTCAATTTGGTGAATGTAGGGGATACTCGTCTTGACTGAGTTATGAGGCGGGTGGAATTCCTAATATGAGGATCCCACTTAGTGTCCTTATATGAGGACATCAATCTATACTGTTCATTTTTTAAATGAAGATCTAATGGTTAAAAGTAGAATGGTTATTAGGGTAATTTATTTTTTTCATTAAATATTACTAATTTATTATTTATTATTAATTTATGACATGTATATGGGTTTTTTATTTTTTTTTGCGGTAATTTTCCTTGAAAAAAATCATGAATCAATGTATGGAAATTAATTAATTTTTTAAAAGGAATCATAGTATATTCATCGTTCCTAATCCGTCACCCGGAACACTTGTTCCTAAGGATGAACCTGTTACATGGTACCAAAATAAGAAAACTAAAACACGTCTAGGAATTCAACACACCCACACCTTCTTCTAAATCGTAAACTGAGAGTAACATGTTCCTAGATCGACAACTGGAACAACATTATTCATACAGATGAACATGTACTAATAGAAACTCGTAATAAAATCAATAAGAGAAGAAGCAGCAACCTAGCTATTTTAAAAAAAATTTAGCATTGATGACGTTAGATTTACCGCGTTTATCTCGCTACATTTGAACGACATTCCCCTTGTTTGACTCTGAATTGTGATGAACTTGAATGACTTTTATGAAAAATATGTTTTATCTTCCGTTGGCCCTCTTTTGGGCAATTTGATTTTGTTTCGAGTTGTTTTTGTTGATATTTCAGGTTACCACGTTGTGGAGGACTTTTCTACGAGCTCGACGATTCAAGCGGGGATCAATTCGGAGCACAAATGAGGTTGGAATTGCCGAAAGAAGTTCGGAGCAAGAAGCAGCATCAAAAGTGCGCGTTTTAAGGACAAATGTGCGCCGGCGCACTTTTCTAAGTGCTAGGCGCACTTTGCAATTCAGCTTCGTCGGATTTCTCAACAAGGGGGAAAAGTGCGCCTTTTAGGGGCCAATGTGCGCCGGCGCACTTTTCGTCCCGTCAGGCGCACTTTTGGCCTATTTTTTGGATTTTTTTACGGAAATTGGGGTTTTAACCCAATTTCGAGGAGAGAGAATGGATACTACAGATTCTGAAATTCTCCTCTTTCTCTCTGACGAACCAGACACTCTCGGAGGTGAAGACGGAGCTTTGAAGACGCGATTGGGCGAGAAGAAGCAAGGATTAGCTCGTTAGATTTCTTGAGTCGTCGGGATTAGGATTTCTCGGAGTAAGATGTCTTCTTCTCCAGTTTTCTCTTCTCTTGTTTCTCTGATTTCTTCCTTTGCGATGTCTAGCTAAACTCTTAGTTTGTTCAGATTAGATGAAGTTTTAGCGAGATTTTGTATGGATGATGTCGGGTTTCTAACCCGTTAATGTTAATTGAGGTTTCAGACTTAATTGATATTTTTCTAAAATCCTAATTTGAATCTCTTGAATTCGCAGATTGACCATATCGTAGAATTTGCTTCATCTTTATCTTGCGGTTCTGACCATGAACGTGAGCCATTCTAGGGTTTAGAAGGTCATTAAGATTACCCGGTGTCTTGACCATAGGGCCGATGAAATTAATCTCTTTGCATTTCTGTGTGGCGTTACATTGTTCTTCGTGCATTCTTGGAGATTTATGAGTTATCTTGACCATAGGAACTCGTAGGTTTGATAGGATAGTTTCTCTGCGTCCTGACCATGGAGTAGAGATTGCCAAAGGAAGCGTCGAGGCTTTGAGTCTGTTAAAACCTTAGTTGCATTGCATCATCCGTCTTAGTCGAGCTAGAGCGGATTTGAGTCTGGACAAGCGCCTTAGTCATTATTTGAAGCTCCAACTTGTTTGCTTGATTTAATTGTTTAATTAGTTTAATTCATTTCATAAACCTATCCAAAAACCAAAGGACGAAACCCCGATTAGCTTTAATCCACTTCGTTGAGTAATAGAGAAAGGAAGACCCCTTGGGAAATAACGATCTCGCTAGAGCGATCTAGTGAGTAAAACTTTGTGCGTTTATTTTCGCACCAAGTTTTTGGCGCCGTTGCCAGGGAGCTTTTCTTTTTCTAGGAAAGGCATTGTGCGTTTTAAGCTTTTCATTCACTGTCTTTTCATTTCTTATCTCCCACATTTTTGTATTACTTGGTATTTCTTGTTTTTGGCGTTTCAGGCAAGATTGCAGGTACGGAGGAAAAACGGGCTAGTAAGCGCATAGCTGAAAATGGTAGAGTCTTCTACACTCATTTTGGCACTACTCCGGTACCTCCTCCTCCCGCCAAGACACCTAAAGCAAGGAAGAATCTCTTCGCATCTTCATCCATATCTTCACCTTCACCATCCACCATTGCTACCGCAGACCCTCCCACAGATCCTCCTGTCCTTCCTGAGATAGAAATTATGGCGGAGAGGACGTTGAAGGATTACGATCGACCGACCATAGATGGGACAGCTTCGTGCATTCAGATTCCCAACACTGGAACTCGGAATCTGCACATCCCATCTCACTTGATCAACATGATTCAAGCAAACGGGAACACTTTCTCTGGAGGTGTTAATGAGGACCCGAATGCTCATGTGAGAAACTTCTTAAGACTAGCTCATACAGTCTCCAACAATGAAGCGGATCATAGTGCAGTCAAGCTTCAGCTTTTTCCTTTTACTCTGAAGGGTCAAGCAGAACTGTGGTTGTATGATCATTCGGCGAATCACTTCACCACTTGGGATGGTCTGGCTAGAGCCTTCCTGGAAGAGTACTTCTCCCCTTCTAGAACAGATGCACTCAGAGCGCAGATAGCATGTTTCGAGAGTGGTTCGGAGGAGAACTTTTATGAGGCTTGGCAGAGATTTCAAGGGCTTCTCCGGGCTTGTCCTCACCATGGATGGGATGACTATAACAAGGTCTCTACATTCCTTCGAGGCCTGGACTATGAGAAGAGGAAAGATTTCTCTTTGCAGCTGAGTATGGACTTAAACGACATGACCGCGACTGCGGCCTTAGATGCTTGCAAGAGTTTTGCCATGAAAATCAAATCTCTCATGCAAGCTAACCCATTGAAGATGGACGGCAAACATCCAGAGAAGAAGAGATTCTTTGTTGATTCATCATACCCTGTTCCCACAGTTCCTGCACCAGTGGATATTGTTAGAAGTCAGTTGGAGTTGGATAACTCGAACTTGGAGATGGAGGTGCAGAGATTAAAGCATGAGCTGGAAAGGGCTAAGATAGCTCCTTCGCCGGGTGTTCCTACAACTCCACCACCAAGGTTCAAGGTGCTTAGTCGGACAGAAAATGTATCAGCTGTATCTACTCCCTATTCGAATTGCGATGTTGCAGGTCATTCAGCAGAGGGCTGTACTTGGAAGTTTGAGAGTAACCAAGACCAACAACAAGAGGAGATTGCTTATGTTGGTGGCCCAAACCAATGGAATAACCAGAACCAGGGAGGATATCAGAATCAGAACTCCCAATGGCAGAATAGAGGGGGTTGGAATAACAATCAGAATCAGAATCAGTTCCAGGGTGGTTATCAGAGGAACAACGGGAATCAGAACCAGAATTCCCAATGGCAGAACCGAGGAAACTGGATTGGTAATCAAAATCAAGGTCAGAACAACAACAGTGGTTCAAGTTCTTCTGCGCCTAAGTCCAATACCGATATCATGTTGGAAAAGATTCTTGCTGAAACTCAATCCAATAATAAGGACATCTCACTCACCGAGACCTCTATCAAGAAGCTAGACGATCGGGTGACGCAATAACCAACTTTCTGAAGGAGAAGGGAGTTGGTCTTCTACCTAGCACAGCTCCCTCCTCTTCATCTAACAATGCCGGAGGAAGCAAAACTAAGGAAGAATTCTGTGGGGCAGTTTCTCTTCAGGATGGCACGGAGGAATTGGAGAGGCCAATGGAGCAGTTGTGTTAGAAGGAGCAGCAAAGAAAAGAAGCTACTCCACTAGTAGCTCCTTACCGACCAAAAGCACCTTATCCTGCCGCCTTGGACAGACCTGTGCTAAACAAGGAGAATTTGGGGAAGACTCTGGTGACAATTAATAACCAGAAGATGGGAGTTGCACTATTAGAAGAGCTTCTCTCGAACCCGGATTATGCTAGACACATGAAAGAGATTCTCTCAAAGAAGAGGAAGCTAAAGAATGCAGAAGTTGCTGCTGTGGTGGAGGAACTGAGAAATATGGTTCCTGACAAGAAGAAAGTGAAGGATGACAATCCTCTTCCAAAGAACTCCCCTACAAAGACAAGAGCAGAAGAGATAGAGGAGATAGCCTCAGTTACCCTCCATGAAGCTGGCGAGTCTGCTCCGAAGCAGAGCCACGTGGTGCCAAAGCGACCTGATCCAGGAAGTTTTTATTTCCCTTGTTCTATTGGCACTTATTTGATTGATAGAGCTCTTGCAGATTTAGGGGCTAGCATCAGTGTTATGCCTTACTCTTTGTTTGAGCGTCTAGGACTGCCTAAGTTAACCCCTACCACCATGAATATCAACCTAGCTGATCAAACTGTTAGACATCCTAGGGGTATTGTTGAAAATGTTGTAGTTAGGGTGCATGATAACTACTTCATGACTGATTTTGTGGTTATTGATTGCATGGAGAGTGCTAACATTCCCCTTATCTTGGGACGACCCTTCCTAGCCACTTCTGGTGCACTCATAGATGCAAAGGCTGGGAGGTTAACCTTTCGGGATAAGGAAAAAGTTATTACATTTGAAATTCCTCCACCTGATCCTAATGTGCACTCTTCCGCTAAGAAACCCATGTCGTTAGTGTTTGAGAATGCTTCAGTTTATACTGTATTTACCGACATGGATACTCCTTATTCATCTTCACCTTTGCAGGATCAGGTAGCGGCGATAGTATCTACCCAAGATACAGGTGGAGTTAAGAAGAAGAACAAGCCTCCTGAGAAAGCTAAGGCGCCGCCCCATGAAAGTACTCCTACTAAACCCCCAGATGTGGTTATAGACAGAGTAGAGTATTTGGACCCTTTGAGGTAGCTGGATTGCGTGGCGACGGTTCATTGGAGCTTTACCATGCTAGCGAAAAGAAATTTGTGCTTCAGAGTGGAGCGATGAAGGTATTCTTTCAGGACACGGATGCCAGTCTGAAAGAAGTTCTGAGTTGGGATGCTGCACGTTAGACCAGGTACCATCTAGCTCAAAGACGTAAAATGAGAGCGCTTCTCGGGAGGCAACCCATGTCTGGAGTCTGATTTGAGTTTTTGAATTAGTTGTTTAATTTTGAGTTCGTGTCGAACTTTTGTAGTTCTTGAGTTAGTGGTCTATTATGTACTTTGAATGCTCTAATCGTGTTGTGAGGTTCTCTCCAGTTCCAAGCTATCCTCAGCTCCCGCCATGACTGTCTGCCAGTACTTCACTTTTGCCTCCACTAGCATCCTCATGATCTATTTCTAGGTACCCCTATACACTTTTCTTCACTGTTTTGTGTGGAACATTGAGGACAATGTCGAATTTTAAGTGTGGGGTGAGGTGTCTATTTTTTAGGGTTGCTTTCTGCTGTGATTTCGGTATGCTATCCCTGATTGGAACTTGCTATGTGTTCTTGACTTGCAATGCTAAACTGATTTCAATCTTTCACAATTACGCTTAGACTGTCTTATCTAGAACCTGTAACCAGCATGCTTAATTTGATATTAAATATCCGGTCAGAACAGATTTTAGAATCACTCTTGTAGCTTTCACTATGTTTTGCATGAAAATGATTCGAACCCGACTAGCAGCCAATTGTGAGCTTTTGATCTGTTGCACGTAACCTGCAACTTGTTTCTTTCTGAGTGGCTTTCTTGTACTTTGAATGAGTTAGAATTTGCATGAGACCTATTCGAGACTACACGATAACACAAGTATTAGGATGATAGAGGCACCTAGAATTGCTACCTAAGCCAGAAGCCAACCTGACATTAACTCCCCTAGGTGTAAACCTTTGAGCTTGACCTGTTCTTTCAGTTCGATACTACGTTACAGCTTATCCCCATGTTTTTGTTCACCCTGTTGATCCCTTGTGGTAGTGGCCTGAGATTAGCTAACTGGAAGTCGGTCTGTGATGACTTGCCTCTAGCTAGTAAACCAGTGGTCTTAGCTAGTATGTCCAGACGTGTAAACCCCTCTAGCAACTAAAAAATTTAGCAAAAAAAAAAAACAATCAAAAGTCCAAATAAAGTTCAAGTCAAGTAGTATTTCGATAGTTTTTGAACGTTCTTCTCCCTACATATGGAAGAACGAAAGCAAATAAAAAAACAATAAAAAATAATAAATAAATAAATAAAGTGCTAAGTTGCTTGAGGGTATCATAGGACGAGCGTACATTATTCCACCCGTATCTGGTTAGACGGTAGGAATCCTTAGATTTTGATTCGAGGGAGGTTAGTCGATTGCTGCACCGCACCTTACCTTACATCATCATACATCCCTTCATCCATTCATCATAAGCCCTTGTAGTATAGAATCATTGTAGTCCCTAGCAGGGAAGACCTTCTTGACTAGTTACTCGTGGTGTCACAGTGGTTGATTTGGTGGTTGAAATGCAAGCCTATGACATAATTCGGTCAAGAAAGTGATTGAGAGCTTAAACACGTCCCTAAACACAGAGTGTGAGAGTTCCTATTACTATATTTTCTGTGTAAGGAAGTCTGGTCGGTTAGGTCGATTCGTGCTTGATTCGTGCTTGATTGGTGCTTGTTACTTGATGTGTGCAGATGATAGTGAGACTTGGATTTGTTTGGTAGATTTTCTTTCATGCGTGGGTTGCGTTTTCTGTATGATACAGTTTAGGTTAAATTGTTAGAGATTGAACTTCGGTGTAGTTGATCTTGTCATTTGTGAATTAGGGCGAGATTCAAAAATTCTATTTGTTTGAGGACAAACAAAAGTTTAAGTGTGGGGTGATTTGATGACGTTAGATTTACCGCGTTTATCTCGCCACATTTGAACGACATTCCCCTTGTTTGACTCTGAATTGTGATGAACTTGAATGACTTTTATGAAAAATATGTTTTATCTTCCGTTGGCCATCTTTTGGGCAATTTGATGTTGTTTTGAGTTGTTTTTGTTTAGATTTCAGGTTACAACGTCGTGGAGGACTTTTCTACGAGATCGACGATTCAAGCGGGATCAATTCAGAGCACAAATGAGGTTGGAATTGCCGAAAGAAGTTCGGAGCAAGAAGCAGCATCAAAAGTGCGCGTTTTAAGGACAAATGTGCGCCGGCGCACTTTGCAATTCAACTTCGTCGGATTTCTCAGCAAGGGGGAAAGTGCGCCTTTTGGGGGCCAATGTGCGCCGGCACACTTTTCGTCCCGTCAGGCGCACTTTTGGCCTATTTTTTTGGATTTTTGACGGAAATTGGGTTTTTAACCCAATTTTGAGGAGAGAGAATGGATAATATGGATTCTGAAATTCTCCTCTTTCTCTCTGACGAACCAGACACTCTCGGAGGTGAAGACGGAGCTTTGAAGACGCGATTGGGCGAGAAGGAGCAAGGATTAGCTCGTTAGATTTCTTGAGTCGTCGGGATTAGGATTTCTCGGAGTAAGATGTCTTCTTCTCCAGTTTTCTCTTCTCTTGTTGTTCTGATTTCTTCCTTTGCGATGTCTAGCTAAACTCTTAGTTTGTTCAGATTAGATGAAGTTTTAGCGAGATTTTGTATGGATGATGTCGGGTTTCTAACCCGTTAATGTTAATTGAGGTTTATTTAGACTTAATTGAGATTTTTCTAAAACCATAATTTGAAGCTCTTGAATTCGCAGATTGACCATATCGTAGAATTTGCTTCATCTTTGTCTTGCGGTTCTGACCATGGACGTGAGCCATTCTAGGGTTTAGAAGGTCATTAAGATTACCCGGTGTCTTGACCATAGGGCCGGTGAAATTAATCTCTTTGCATTTCTGTGTGGCGTTACATTGTTCTTCGTGCATTCTTGGAGATTTATGAGTTATCTTGACCATAGGAACTCGTAGGTTTGATAGGATAGTTTCTCTGCGTCCTGACCATGGAGTAGAGATTGCCAAAGGAAGCGTCGAGGCTTTGAGTCTGTTAAAACCTTAGTTTCATTGCATCATCCGTCTTAGTCGAGCTAGAGCGGATTCGAGTCTGGACAAGCGTCTTAGTCATTATTTGAAGCTCCAACTTGTTTGCTTGATTTAATTGTTTAATTAGTTTAATTCATTTCATAAACCTATCCAAAAACCAAACGACGAAACCCCGATTAGCTTTAATCCACTTCGTTGAGTAATAGAGAAAGGAAGACCCTTTGGGAAATAACGATCTCGCTAGAGCGATCTAGTGAGTAAAACTTTGTGCGTTTATTTTCGCACCAGTCATATGTTGTCTTCCATTTCTCTCGTGAACCTCCATCATTCGTCAACGCCATTTTCAGAATCCCCGAACCTCCATTATCGTTCGGAACAAAATACATTAGTATTAGGCTTCCAGGGATCCGATTTTCGCGCCGAGCCCGATGACCATGCCTCTCCCTCCCTTTCTCCGCTACCCCCTTCTGTCTTACCAACGTCCAGATCTCCACCTTCATCCTTCGCTACCTCTGCAAATCTCTTCTTACTCCTCTTCCTTGCCCACCAGAGTGCGTCGTTCTCTACCACCAGCCTCTGCGTGGTGCGCCAGGCTTATGAGGACTGTGCACCGTCAGATCGATCCGCGAGATTTGCGCCCAATGTATGAGCGAGATTGTCGATGGACGGTACCTAAACGAGCCTCTAAATATCTGGCAATGGGGTGGGTCGAGCGGATTGTAGAGGGGCGACGATGATGTCGGATGTGGCTGGAGCGGTTGAGAGGGTGAGGTTTTTGGAAGAAGAGAAGAGCAACAAGCAATCGGCGGTTTCACATGAGGTGGGTATTGAAAAAACCCGTGAAGAAATTTATAGGCGTGGGTCAATGATGGGTTCCTCACATTAAAACACCATAATTTCATACATGTAAAGCCAATAGTGAATCCTAATTATATAAAAAAAGACCAATAGTGAATCCTAAAATATTCACTTGGCGGTCATCCTAAAATCTTCTTTTGCGCTTGCACAGGCACTAATATAGTAATGTTGTATTATTTCTTTTTTAAATGAATATTTTTCTATATACAATAATTATGTTTGACATTATTCTCTTAAAAATATTTGGAAGTGTTGGAAATGAGTATTAGTGTATTACCCAGTATTCAAAGTTTATTGGAGATGGGGATAAAGATGGATATAAAAAAACACAATAAATATAAGTACGAAGATGAGGATAATTTTTTAAAACAAGAATAATGATATATATCAATTAACCTGTCGAAACGGTGTTGGCGCGTGATAACGAACCTGAATCTCCAGATTTCTCGGGTACTCAAAAGTGTTTACTTCCTCACAACGTTCTTGCTTCAAAGTAACGGTCGTGGACGCCCGTCTTGGGGATGACAAAGTTTGATGCTTGGTCATGATCTCATTCTGCCAGGGATTCGGTGGCAGATTGGAACCGGGATGCAAGTGGACACTCTTCAGGATCGGTGGCTACCAGGTAGTATGTCATTACGGCCGCAGTTGTGTGGCATTGCTGTGTATTTGGCCCCCACACGGTGGCCGACCTCATCCTCCGGGGTAGATGGAATGTCTCGCTTCTTTGATATTGGTTTAGAAAGGACTCAGTCAGGTTGATTCAATCGATATCGCTGCATCGTCGCCCGCAAGCTGATCGTCATGTTTGGCATCATTCACCATAAGGAGTCTACACGGTCTCTTCAGGTTATGAGATCGCCATGCGGTCCTCACCGAATCTGTTCTCCGCAAACCTAAGTCCAATGGAAACCTGACTTAGATTTCTATCTAGTCCCTAAAAATCTGTATCTCCGCGATGAGATGTCTATGAAATAAAAACCGTCATATTGCCGTCTCCAAGCCATGCAGGTCATTTAATTATCAAAACCGAGAGGGATCCTTATTTTCCGGATCCCGGTGGGTGACAAAGGAGCTCCTTTGTCTCCTATACAAAATTCATTCCCAACCATTAGATCTCCTACAATTCAATCTAACGGTTCAACTTATTAGTATTAAAGGGTGGAAATTGCTGGGTATTTTTTACAAGTTATCAACCGCCACTACCTAGGGTAATTTTGAAACCACCCCCCACTCCTTCTGCAAGTTGAAAACTCTCTGAAGATTGATGGCGTCGGCGATATCATCGGCGGAGACCTCTTTCCGGCGCGGCTTGTTCTCTCCGGTGCGGCGTGTTTTCTCCGCTGGTAGTCCACTTCGCTCCATTCTCGAAGAATCTTGTTGCCTCCTCTGCCTTCGATCAGCGAAAGGATTTATCCCGATCGAGGTCTGCCAGGAGCGTTTGACGGCGCCAATGATTATCCGACTTCCTCCTCGCCACCGGTAATCCCTTCAGCTTTCCCTCGCCGCCGTTCATCCCTCTCTAATCTATTTTTTAGTTTTGGTCCATCTGCCGATGATTCTAACTGAATCTTCGCCGTCTTTTTTTCCCTTGCATGTCACTCTCCGGTGCTTATTTCTTGGATTTGATCACTGACGACGAAGAAACTCGAGAATTTTGACAATATAACTATGCTCCTGCTATTGATTTGCAAGTCGAGATCAGTTGTCTAAGCATTGAGAAGTGTTAGACTACGATTCTGATCATAATTGAATTTGAGAAAATTGGGTGTTTTGGTATGATCGGTACTAGTATGTGTATGATACTTGTATATTCGTAATACTAGTATGCGTTTCATACACATGCATGTTATGGTTTTTCTCGACCATGTATCAACTTCTGAAATTATTGCAAAGTATACGTTTATGTTCAAGCTGGCTGTTTGTTAGTGCTCTTAACAGTTGGCTGTATGATTTTTCTCAATCATGACTCAATCTTGTTTCTGATATAACAATGAATGTTGATATAGTTGTTGATAAATACTAGTATAATTTAACAAAGAATGTTCCAACTGATTGCAATTCTGAAATTAACGATTGCAATTCAAGCAAGACCGAGAAGTGTTAGGCTTAATACTAGTATAAAGGAACAAAGAATGTGAATAAAGTACGAAGAATTGAGCAGTGATATGTTTAATATTAGTATAAATCGAGTTCAACTTGGCTTGTTTGCGAGCCTGTTCAGTTTGATGGCTCATCGAATTGGGTTCACGGAAACTCATTTATTGCCCATGAATAGACTCATACAACTTTGTATGTGTATCGCGAACAAGTTCATATGGATTGTAGGATAGCTATAACTAGCTATAAACAAGCCTGTTTGTGTATAGCTATTGATTCATTGGTTTAATGAATCGTAGGATCTAAAAAAGAATTTCAGAAGATTCTTTATGCAAACTAAAGAAGATCGATTCAGACAAGTAGTTGCAACACAAAGGCTATAGGAGGATTTTTTTCACAATAAAAGGTAATATGATGACACAAGGATGAAACTGAGACATCAGGGACTTCTTCACCTTTACCTAAGAATTCATTCTGTAGATAGTAGCTACTTGCAAATCAGATCTCAATGACTACATAATGCTTATTGATTATACATTCATGGTAGCTACTAGTATTTTAATCCTAAGGTTTCATTGATTTCTTATTGTTTATCTTTGAGATCATGCACCTTAAGTCAGAATGTTTATTTCAGCTTAAGCAGGTCCTTTGATGTTTCCCATGTTATGTATATTTGAAACTCAGTACTAGTATTAGACATTACTAGTATAATTGAATGTGAGAAAATTGTGTGTTTGGGTAAATCGGTACTAGTATGTGAATGATACTTGCATATGTGTATATAATTCTGTATGATACTGGTATGTGAGAATTGGTAGAACTTGAACTTGGGATCTAATTTTAATGGTTACTGTCGTTTAAAAAAATGAAAGTGAAAGCTTATTATTTTCCATGGCGTAATTATAGAGGAGGAAGAAGATAGGATTAGTAAATTAGCTAAGAAAATATATTGTTGCATATTTTGAGGAGGAGATATTTAAAAAAATCATTATAATAATTGCCTATTAACTAAAACCGGCGGTTATAATGAGGCAAGGGTGTTTAATTAATATTTTTAAATTAAATTAAATAACTAATTAGGTAATTAGGATGAGATTAAGGGTGGAGATAAACTTTGTACCGGTGACAAAGTAAGGACTTTGTCACCGAAAAAAATCCCCTTATTTTCGGATCATTGTTCGTGTAAACCACTTGCAGCACTGTCCATGGGCTAAAGTCCTCTGACAAATACAAGATTTGGGCCCATCTTCAATCAGCTTCAGGCCCATCGAAAAACGTCTCATGAAAGCCCAAAAACTAAATAAAACTAAAGCTCATTCTAGTTTGAAATTAAATGCTTATCGAAATTCTTACCGTTGATATCTTTTCTTTCTCCACACCCCACAAATTTTCAAGCTCTGGAGCAGAACAATTGTTTTTGAAAAATAATCAATACTACTTCGTTCTATTCTGAAAACAGTCAACCACCAGCGAAGTCTCGATCTTTACATCTTCTGTTCAGAGACCAACAAGATCCAACAGAGTTCCGAAAAAATGGGCAGTGGGAAGAAGCTGTCCGAGGCTTCTTCAGATCGAGCAAAGTGGGATGCGTTATATGCAGGTCTGGTGAAGCTCATCAAGAAACAACAGTCCCAGCTTGAAACTCTGCTCAGCCAGAGGGAATTCCTCGAAGATCGCCTCAATAAACAGCACGATACTTTTGTTTCCAATCTACGAGTCTATGAACGCCATTTTTCCCAAGTAAGGCTTCTTGGATTTGCTCTCTTTCTTTCCCAGTTGATTTCAAATTTTAGGGTTCTTTAATGGGTTTTATTAATTTGGTTTATTGGGGCGTAGTTGAAGGCACGCCTGGAAGAGAAAGAGATGGAAATACTGATGGAGGCTGCCAAATCTGAATTGCTGGTGGGGTTAAAGCAGAGGGAAGCTGTGGTTCATAAATTGAAATTAGGTTAGTGCCACCTTTTTTTTTTCACGTGTTCCTTGTAGATGTACATATGGGTTAGTGTGGAAAGTGGGAAATTTTCTTCCTTTGTGGATATTTTCTCCTTGCTTGCAAGACTGGAACTTGATAGTTCATCAGTGAGTTGGTTCGGAGGTTTAAATTGGGGTTTAAGGAATAAGTGAGAACTAGATCAGTTTCTTAATCTCATGGTGGTTGTTCTTTTCAAGATTGAAGGTTTATAGTTTGCAATCGGTTAATGTTAAGAACTATTCAAGTTTAGGGTTTATTGCACTGATTATTATCATTTGAATGTGCATAAAGGAAATACTTAGGAGTTAGGACCAGGAGGAATGGTGATTAGATCTCTCTCTCATCATGTCTGGCTTCTAAATTGAAGTATTGGCAGAACCCTAACAACATTAGTATCTCTCTATTGTTGCAGAGGAAACAGAAGATGAATTGGCAGATTTCAGGGCATTGTTTGAGTACCTGTCTACTAGCCTGAAAGTAAGTTATGAGCCGTGTGTTACCAATACCATTGTTGATTGCTTCCAGCTGCTATTATGAGGTTAAATTGTCATCTGCATATACTGTTCCTTTATTTTTTGTAGAAAACTGAGGAACCTGATGAAGGGAATGAAGGAAGCAGGAGGCGTACAAGGTCATCTTCTGGCACCAAAACCACTAATACAGAACTCGAAAGGCTTAAGCTCAAGTGTGAGAAGCTTGCATCCGAGAAGGATGAGATCTCCAAAGAGAAGAGCTTTGTATGGAATCAATTCAACAGGTCGGAAGCCGAACTAACCAAGAAGATAAAGGAAAAGCAAGATGAAGTCGATCAAACGAAAGAGAAGATCGCCCATGTCCTCACCACAGTTGAACAACTTCAATCTTCCAACAATGAAAAGGATGAGACAATTGTAAACCTGAGAACAAGAGTGTCTGAGATGGAAGAAGAGTCGAATCGGTGGCAAGAGAAGGCGTCCAAGTTGTCAGAAGAGCTAGAAGCTCTGAAGAAGTCACAAGGGGTAGCTGCTACCCTGTGTTAAGAAGCTGCAAGGAAGTGGCTACAGCTTCAACCAGTTCACGACCTAAAACAAGTGGCAAAGAAAATGGTAAAGAAGGTAAAAGACTCGGTGGATGTAGCATAACTGTGAAGAAAGAAGAGTCGTCATCTGCTGAGAATCCAAGACAAAATAGCAAGGTATCTGCTAACTTATATTCTTCCTTGTGCTAACAGATTGATGGATGATTTAAGTTAAGTTGAGCTAATATCCATCTTTCATTAAAATTGATCAGAGTAGCAGAAGAAGGTCAAAGAGAAAGGGGAGTAGTGATGATGATGGTGTAATCATATTAGAATCGCCGCCAAAACTATTCACTAGTACCTTCAGAGTTCCCAAGCTGAAGATCTCCTCCTCAATCCTGTTTAGTGTGCCCCTCAACCTCCCAGAGGCCAAAGTTACTTGCGTCATTCCGTGTGGCTGCTGCTTATTCTCTAACTTGTAACATATTTTGATCATAATATATAGCTTGTTATCCTCCTCTCTAATCCCTTAGGTAGTGAACATTGATGTTCTTGTTACAATGTTCAGCGTTCTATCTGTGAAATCAACTAACTGTTGTTTTTGTACAAATTGCTGCCCCAGGGGCTAGTCACTTGCTAGTGTTGGTGAAACCATATTATCAATTGCATTAACTGTTTGGTATGAGGAACAATTTGTAAGCTTGTGATAGAATTTAGGTTTGTATTACAATGTTTGGCCAACCATCTTACGCTATTATTTCATAATAAACACATTACAGAAGGCTTTGACATAAAGGGGTGGTATCAGTACCTAATGATTTCCCAGAAACTCCACTAGCACACTACATGAACAACATGGATTGAAAGAAACAAGACGAACACAAAAACTAATGTTAGCGAAAGTTTCAACCAAGAAACCAGAGAGCTCTAACTATGAAAAAGAGAACAAACAACCATTTCACTTAACGACAACATGGACTAATTAAAGGACGGATGGAAAGACGCCATCAACAGCAGAAACATCACCATCGCCACCACACCCCACGGCAATTCCCACTGTCGCTGCCGTTGAGCCACCACGCCGCCGTGGTACTCTGGCTTTGTTTGTGGAGAAGCAAACCTCTCAAGCTTGGACATAAGATAAGCAAGGATGATTATGAGGAAGGGAAGGAACACAAGGAACAGCTTCAAGTTGTTAAAAGCATGGTGTTGGTTTGAACCAGAATAAGAGAGGTAGAGAAGGGAGAAGATTATGAACACAAGGGCCAGTAAAGGGAATGGCGGTGGAGATATGGAAGCCAGAGTCTGGTTTCTCCAGCTTCCTTCCCATGCTGTTGATGCTCTTTTTTCTCTGACCCAGTTCATCTTTCTTCTTCTACAAAGGTTTTGATGGATATAGAAAGAGAAGGGGGTTTTGGAGTCTATCTTTCTAACCGACTCTGTTTTTTGGAATGTACAGATGTAGAACAATGCCATTGAGTTGGCAGCGGTGGTTCCACTAATCTGGTGTCAGTGATATGCTCTGATCTGATTCGTTGTAATGACGGTAGCTATAACTCACGTTATTGGATTTTGGTGCTCACTTAATGCAAAATTTCAACACAAAGGGCATATAAGAAGAAAGACACCAACGAGTTTCACCATTTAAAGCAAAAAAAAAAAAGGAAAAAGTACAATCGAACAGTCTCCCTCCGCCCTCACAAGAAAAACCATATAATTCGTCCAGAGATATTGTGATCGCAAAGCACAAAAGAAACAAAATAACAAACATATAAAAGGTAGCAACATGAAACAAACTGCTACAACAACAGCTTCTCTTTCGTTTTACCAACCACAAAGCATCTCTTACGCGTCCAGATCATCGTCCTCCTCGTATTCAACTTCCTCATCATCAGCTGTTGCATCTTGGTATTGCTGGTACTCAGCCACTAGATCGTTCATGTTGCTCTCTGCCTCAGTGAACTCCATCTCATCCATCCCTTCTCCAGTGTACCAATGCAAGAAGGCCTTGCGTCGGAACATAGCCGTGAACTGCTCACTCACTCTCCTGAACATCTCCTGGATAGAAGTAGAGTTCCCAACAAAGGTTGAAGACATCTTCAGACCCCTTGGTGGTATGTCACAAGCGCTGGACTTCACATTGTTAGGGATCCACTCCACAAAGTAGGATGAGTTCTTGTTCTGCACGTTCATCATCTGTTCATCCACCTCCTTGGTACTCATCTTCCCTCTGAACATGGCTGATGCTGTCAAGTAGCGTCCATGGCGTGGGTCAGCAGCACACATCATGTTCTTTGAATCCCACATCTGCTGTGTCAACTCTGGGACTGTGAGGGAGATGTACTGCTGGGATCCACGGGATGTCAGTGGTGCAAATCCCACCATGAAGAAGTGCAGCCGAGGGAATGGGATCAGGTTCACAGCTAGCTTCCGGAGATCTGAATTCAGCTGCCCTGGGAACCTCAGACAGCATGTTACACCGCTCATGGTTGCTGAGATCAAGTGGTTCAAATCTCCAACTGCAAACATAACCAGGAAACATTAGGAAAGAGGAAATCAAGCACTGTTGTGATTTGAGTTCCATTATTAAAAGAAAAAAAAAACTTGTCAAAGATGAAGCATCGATCATCTTACAGCTTGGAGTGCTGAGCTTCAGTGTACGGAAGCAAATGTCATAGAGTGCTTCATTGTCAAGGACCATGCATTCATCAGCATTCTCCACCAGCTGATGCACCGAGAGGGTGGCATTATATGGCTCCACGACTGTGTCTGAGACCTTGGGTGAAGGGAAGACCGAGAATGTAAGCATCATTCGGTCAGGATACTCCTCTCTGATCTTTGAGATCAGAAGTGTTCCCATGCCAGAACCTGTGCCCCCTCCAAGCGAATGGCATACCTGAAAGCCTGATAAACAGAAGCAATTGGCCCCATCGATTACCATGGACATCATTTAATCTTTACATCTACAGTAGCAACGTCCTACATTCACATACATAGCTGTTTGGTTGCTACATATGCAAACTGCAAACAACCCCGTAACTCCACTAGTTGAGGTTGACATTGGTTGGGGATAATTAATTAACCATTCAAATCACAGCAAGGAGATGTTATCAAACAACAAATCAGAATTTCAGATCCAAACGTGGTGGAAGGGGACATCAACATGAACACTACATTAACGTATGCTAAATCTAAAGTCAGGAGATCCAAACGTCATAATCAACAAAGCAGGGTCACAATCTAAAGATAAATTAGAATCAGATCTTTCATTCATCTATCCATTTCCGTTTTCCTGTGACGGCCAGCTAAAAAGTGAAAAGTGTTTGGCGCTGTTGAGGACGGGCCATCCAAATCATCTGGTGACGAAATCTAGACATTGCATTGCTAAATACATCTGAACAGAGAAAGAGCATTTTATCTAATTGAAACAGAGATACCACAAAAATGGATCTCTCCCACGCCAGACAAAATATCACAAGCGGGGGCCATGCTATTACAGCTCATCTTCTATTAGAAAACTTATGGCCAACAGAAAAATAAGTACGAGAGCGACTATGATTAATCATGGAGTACAGAAACCAGCAATGAAATAATTAACCAAAAGTGGAAAAGCAGATTCACGAGAAAGGAGAAATGTCATTTTCCTTGTAACCGAGATCCAGAAGTTTCCGAGAACAATTTTCAACGATTGGCGACGTATTTTTAATTTCCAGTTCGCATATAAGTTGACACAAATCTCAGGAGTATTCGATTCTAGCAGACAGGAACAGAAAATCCAAACAGGAATCATAATAATTCTGATGAAGATTAGGGATGAGCCAATGATCCAAAGCCAAAATTCAACAGCACATCAGATCTAACACAACGAAACACGAAACCAAAGGCAGGTTATAGTTTTACCTTGCAAGCAATCACAGTTCTCCGCCTCCTTACGAACGACATCCAGGACGGAATCGATCAGCTCCGCTCCCTCCGTGTAATGACCTTTCGCCCAGTTGTTTCCGGCGCCGGACTGCCCGAAGACAAAGTTATCGGGCCTGAAGATCTGGCCATACGGACCGGATCTGATGCTGTCCATAGTACCTGGCTCGAGATCCATGAGCACCGCGCGAGGAACGTAGCGTCCTCCAGAGGCCTCGTTGTAGTAGACATTGATCCTCTCGAGCTGGACATCTGAGTTCTCGTCGCCGTTGTACCTTCCGGTAGGATCGACGCCGTGCTCGTCGCAGATAACCTCCCAAAACTTGGAGCCGATTTGGTTGCCGCACTGGCCACCCTGGATGTGCAGGATTTCTCTCATTTCCAAATCTTAAGAGTTCGGGAAGAAATGGCCGCAAGGAGGACGGAGATAATAAAATGAGGGATTGAGGAGCGGGGAGTAGGCAGGAAAGAGTGTTTGTATATAAATAGGAAGAACCTGTGCCCTACGGAGACGGAGAGAGACGGATTTATTTTTGGTGTCGACAACGGAGCGACAGAGGAGGGAGTTAGTTAACGGCCGTTAAGTAAACGGTAGTGGGGCGCCGGTTAGTGAACGTGGCCACCGCATTTTGTGGGCTTTGTTTGGGTTGTTGTTGGGCTTAGTCAGTTTTGGATTTCGGTTAGAATGGAAAAAATAAAAGCAAAACAAACGCCCACCGTGGGGCTCGAACCCACGACCACAAGGTTAAGAGCCTTGCGCTCTACCAACTGAGCTAGACGGGCTTAGTGCTATCATTGTCAAATAATTATGTACTACACTTACTAGTGACGGGAAGGGAAGAGTGGAATATAATCCACACAGCGTTTCTGTGATTTATAGAGGCCCTGTCATGAATAATTTCTTCAAATACGTTTGTTTATAATATGATTAATTAATTAATCCAATAAAATAAGAGGTCACTAGAAAAGACTAAACAACCATCAACAATCAAGTAACTTTCGACTACAATTAAAAAAAAAAAAAAACAAATGCAACTCTTTGGGAGTGAGCAGTTGTATACATCTTCAAATAAAAAGAGTATATACTAATAAATGATCCGACAACTTGAAATATTAGAATAATAATAATAAGATTAACATTCAAGCTCCCAGTGTCTGCTGCCGAGTGCTTAGCCGGCAATATCAACTAGGGACAAAAATTCAAGAAAATCGTGACAAAGTAGAATCTTATAGGAGCGTTTTCATTCATCCTGGACCAAAGGAGTTGTGTAAGTAGTAAGTTTATATATAAGTTTTTTAGTTAGTCTAAACTCAAGATGCATGTTCTAACCGGGCGGCTCAATAGTTTTGGGAGGTACGGTTTCAACCCACATGTGCGATCTATTTTTTTTTTTTTTATAAAACCTATATTCATACGAGTCTCTCGTCAATACCTGGTTCACCTACGATCCCTCTTCACGAGATACCAGCTCCTGAGTGGGCAACGTATCAATTACACAAAGAGCTCAGTCCTGTTTAGCAAAAACGTGCTAGATGATCTAATAGAAAAATACTCCGATTACCTCCAAATAAACTCTTCTATTAATACAGCTACGTACTTAGGTGTTCCATGTGTTGTACTCAAATCGAAAAAGGAAACCTTTGCTTTCCTCGAGGACAAGGTGACAACCCGGTTACATAGTTGGAAGAGGGCCTCCCTATCGCCAGCAGGAGTGCATACACTTCTCACATCGGTGGTAGCAGGACTTCCTGTTCACATTATGTCCTATTATAAGCTCAGTAATGCGGTTTGTGAGACCTTAGATTCACGGATGGCTAAGTTCTGGTGGGGAGAAGTGGCAGACCAACGTCACATTCGCTGGCGAAGTTGGTCAAATCTATGCCTGAGTAAAGAGGAGGGAGGTCTGGGCTTCAAAGACTTCAAAGCATTCAACCAAGCGCTACTTGCTAAACAAAGCTGGAGAATTTTAAGGGAACCTGACCTCTTGCTTTCTCGTCTTCTTAAGGGAAGATACTTCCCATCTCAATGCTTCCTAAATGCAACGAAACTGTCGAACCCCTCCTGTGGATAACAGAGTATTTTACATGGACGTGATCTTTTGATGCAGGGGCTTTTGTGGCAATTGGGCTCCCGACCAATGCTATCCATTTTCGAACGCCCATGGATCCGTGGTCAGCTAAGACCAGCATTCCCCACCCTCATACATCATTTACCAGTTGGTACAGTTATTCAAATCTCATCTCTAATTGGTCGAGGTAGTTGGGACTTGGAGCGGTTATCAAGTCTCGTTCTCTTAGAGACGGTGCATGCTATTTCAAGCATCCCCCTTCCAGTAACAATGCAACCAGATCTGCCTCTATGGTACTATTCAGCCAACGGTCAGTACTCCACTTCCTCTAGATATGCACAGACTCTCCGTACGAGGCCCAAAAAGAAATCGCCCCCGGCCTTAGCTCTTCCGACGAATCCTATCCTTTGGCGGTCATTCTGGGACCTCCGTATCCAACCAAAACTTTGATTCTTCCTTTTGAGGATTTGTCATCAGATTCTTCCTACGCTAGAAGGTCTAAATTCCAGAGGAGTGACCTTGCCACTTCAGTGCCCTTGCTGTCTTCTAGAAATAGAAACTTAAGAACATCTTCTGTTCGATTGCATTGTGGCTCGACGTTTTTTCAGGGTGGCTAATTTGGATTTGGATGCAATCCCACACACTCACCCAGCAATCACTTGGCGATTTATATCTACCACACGTCCTTTAGAAGCCCCCTTGTGGGTTTTAGCTTGGTGGAGAGTATGGAAATCCAGGAATTGGGTAGTGTTTGAGAAATTTCAGTCCTCAACGATCGCTCTTCATAGACAACTGAATTTCGATATTGATGCCCTCTCGTCCCTCCCAATTGCAGCCCCTTCACCCCCTCAGACCCCCCTGTTCTCCTCCTCAGCTGGTGCCCTCCTAGATATCCGAGACTACAAATCAATGTAGATGGAGCTCTCATAGCGGGTATAAGCGGTGCGGTAGGACTGGTGGTTCGTGACTTCATGGGAGGTCTCCTCTTCGCCACAGGTATCTCTTACCCAAACTCATTTAATGTTGAGCTTTTAGCAGTCAGGAATGCTTGCATTCTGTGTCGGGATTTGGGTTGGTCAGAGGTGGACATTGAAGGTGATGCCACATAAGTAAGATGAGTAGTCTCATGTCGTCTATTCCTAGCACGCGAGGGTGTTCCCTGATAGCTGACATTTGCCATCTTATGGACTCTCAACCCTTCATCAGACTTCTTACGGTTTCCCCGTCAAGGTAACATGACAGCTCACTTGTGGCTCGTCATGCGCTTCGTTGCCTGCCAAGTCGGAGTATGGTAAACCTCACGGCTTGGGTGTGCACTTAATTTTCGGAATGCATGGTTATCTCCAGCACTCCTGCGGGAGTTATCTAATGGCAAAAAAAAAAAAAAAATTGATCATAAAATATCAAAAATATTATTATTTAAAAAGTAATATTCTTCGAGCATTATTTGAAATAAAATTATCCATGAGCTCTTCAGTCTTTGTATCGTCTAAGAGATTATTCTTGATCACCATAATAGCTAAACCATTAAGTCTTTCTTGTGTTATTGTAGAACACAAATAGGACTTCAACAACTTCAAGTTAGAGAAACTTCTTTCTGCAGTAGCAACAATCAAATGAATAGTAAACAATATTCTATTTACTATAGTTGCATTAGGAAAACAGTCAATGTGTTTCAAAAAGTTTAAAATCTCAATAGGATGTAAAATTTCGTTAGGCAAAAAATCTTGTAATAACTTAAGCTCACCATATAAATCATTACCATCAATATCCAATTTCTTATTATTCTGAAGTATTGTTTCCATATGCATGCAACAATACTTTAGGCATGTATCATCCAAAAAATACAACTTCTTAGAGTTTAAACAAAAATCCAAAAATAGATTCGAAATTCTGATATTGGTCAAATCTCTTAGTAAGTGAGGAAATTGCTTGATCCACAACATACAAGAAATAACTAACCCTAAATAACTCCTCTCTAGATGTCGATCCATTATTAGACGAGTTATCATAAACCTCCTCAAAATATCGTTTCCTTTTAATCTCACGCCTTCGAGGAAAAATCGGATCAACATCCATTTTAATGGAAATTTCTTTTGCTTCTTCTAAGGCTTTTTCAAAACCATTTTCTCTATCTTTCAAAAAAAGAAATCAACCCCTTAACATTTTGGATCGCATCATCAATAAGCATATCTTTAGACGGTAAATGTTTACTAACCACATTGACATCATACAATATGTCATACCAAATAACTAGTGAAACAACAAATTCGAAATCACCAAGTTCATTTTGTGCCAAAGATTTAGCTTCACTTCTTATTTTCGAATCATTATCAACATCGGCTACTTGAAGTAAAGCTTCTTGCACTTCTAAAATTTTAAATTTAATAGCCTTTACTTTCAACACGACTTTCCCAACGAGTCAATGACAATAGTTTTAAATTGAATTCTTTCACATTATCTTTCAAAACTTGTCATCTCTATTGGAATTTGCAAATATTGTATAAACACGTTGAATAATTCCAAAAAAAATCTATAGCCTTACCACAAGAATTTGCCATGTCACATAATGTCAAATTAAGACTATGAGAAGCACACGATGTATCAAAAGCTCCAGGATTAGTATCTAATAACCTTCTTTGCACACCACTATGTTCTCTTTCATATTTGAATCCATTATCATAAGATTGCCCCCTAATATTATAAATCAAGAAAATTCAACTTATTTTTAAAACATCAAATAAACTCAAACCGATAGTATCATTAACATCCAAAAAGCCTAAAAAGGACTCCTCAATAGATACAACATTTGAAGAGAAATCTACTATCTTGATATCATAGATGACTAATATTAAGAGTACAATAAAAATTACAGAAAAAACACTTTAATTGCTTTATTTTTCTACTATTTCTGATTTAATCGTAGATGCGAGTAAGAGGATAATTTCATTTTGAATTCTATTGCCAAGATAATGAAAATGAATTTCTTCATTTGTAATACGATGAACATGCTCTTGAATAACTAGATCAAACTCAGCTAGCATTTCAATTAAGCCTAAAAAAATTTCATTGCTACTTTGGTACAATTTTTTATTACTACCATGAAAATGAAGATTATGTTTACCAAGATACTTCATAATTGAAATAATTCTCAACAACACTTTCTTCCAATGATTCTTTTCTTTCTCAATTTGTTTTTGAGCTACCTTGTCTATTGTTTGGTTTTTACGGAGTCTCAAACGCAAATCATACCAAGTGATCATATTTCTAATATGTTCTAAACCTGTTTCATGCTCTTTGAGTCTAAGACTAATGTGTGACCAATCACTAAGACCTTCATTTGACCTCTTCTAACATTTAAAAATTTTTTACAACAAAAATAAAATAACTTATCAAGATATTTTGAATACACAAGCCAATCTCTATCGCATTTTCACCATTTGGCAAAACTCTAGTATAACAAGATGCAAATAAAAATTTAGGTAACTTATCTCTAGGGCCATATTGATAGACAAATCTCTTTTTGGACAATTTACAACTAAAATATCAACCATTTCAGAATCAAGTGTTTCCCACCTTCTAGGAACAAATATATCGATTTCTAAACCATGAGTACTAGCATCAACATCCGTGTTATCATCCACTTTATCAACAATAAACATTGGCATCCAAATCATCAACTTGATTTATAACATTCCTATCAATAGAATCAATATTAACATTCAAATCATCAACATGATCTACATTAGCATCACTTTCAATTACTTCTTAAACATTAACATCAACATTATCAACATCTTTCATAATAAACTTAACAAGTGCTCCTTTTTTAGATCAAATTAACTCTTCAGTTTTTTATTTTCTTTTACGCTTAAAACTTTCTGATTCAAATTTTCTAGATGACATAATTAAATCAAGAATATACGAAAGAAAGAACTAAATAATAACGAGATTAACAAACTTATTTTAACAAGTACTAATCAGTGAGATGATAGTGAATATATATGAACTTCAACTCTCCATTCCCATTTCCCTGATTTTTTCCACAAATGGGGTTATCCCAAAATCAATTCCCAAAATATGGTTGTGGTACGGTCAATTTCCAAAATAGGGTTACTTTTGCTGACTGGGCACAGATATCGCCAAACATAGCGATTTGCTATATACAGTCCATGTTTTACTTCGCACAGTCCATATTTTTTCAAAAACTGACCATTATACTCTTATTAATTTGTGTCGTCCGTATTTTACTTCGCGCAGTCCATGTTTTACTTTGGGCACCCGTTTTTACTTCGCGCAGTCCATGTTTTACTTCGCACAGTCCATTTTGACTTCACCCAGTCCAGGTTTCACTTCGCGCAGTCCGTTTTTACTTCGCGCAATCCAGATTGTACTTCGCGCATTCCAGATTTTAACGCAGTCCAGATTTTTAATAACTTAAATAACTATAAACCTTAATTTTTTGTTGGATATTTTTGAAAATATGTGATGGTTTATAGTTATTCAATTTATTTTATGAAAAATATAATTATTTTTATTTTATTAGAATATTAATTTTAAATATGGAATGTGTCGCATTTTTTAATATATATTTTATTTTACTTTCAAAATAATAAAAATAATTTATTTATTCAAATATGGACTACGTTAGTAAATTTAGACTGCATGAAGTAAAAATGGACTGTGTTAGTAAAATCTCGACTACGTGAAGTAAGAACGGATTGTGAAAAGTAAAACTTGGACTGCGCGAAGTAAAACCTGGACTGCGAGAAGTAAAAATGGACTGCGTGAAGTAAAACATGGACTGCACGAAGTAAAACATGGACTGCGCAAAGTAAAACTTGAACTGCGCGAAGCAAAAAGGACTGCGCGAAGTAAAATATGGACTGTATGAAGTAAAAATGGATTGTGCGAAGTAAAATACAATAAGGGTATAATGGTCCATTTCTAAAAAAATACGAACTACATGAAGTAAAATACGGACTGTATATAGCAGCACCCCAAACATATTGGCGATTTAAAAATGGATATGCGATTTATCTTGCATATTATTTTTCGAGCGATTTTTTGTTACAATCACCATAACCGAGAAACTCAGTATATTAAGATAAAAAATCCACAAATACTCTAAGTTTATAAAACAGTAATAAATTATTATCAAATTAGCAAACTAATTTTCTTTGTATCATACTCCATAACTATACAAATAAAATGATTAGCTATTCAAAACATTAGAAATCTTGGTGTACACATATTTAATTGACCGATTAAGGTTCATGACTAACAACTCAATATCCGGTCTCATAAATAATGATTTTTAGTGTACACATACCTAAAACTACCACGCCAATGAGGATTTCACTTTGTTTAATAGGTTTAAGATCAAGACAAATAGTTCAATACTCGTTCAGATAACGACTTTTTAGTTTACATATTCTATTCTATATTCTATATATAAAGGAGAAAGGGGAGTTACTATTGAATGAATAGTGTTTTCTTCCCTCCATTAAAAAAATTAATTTATTTAAGACTTGGTTCATAGGCTTTAAAGAGTGGTATTTTGTGGGTTATCTTGTGTTGGGTGGGCTTGTGAGTTGTGAGGGTAAGTTTATGGGCTTGTAGCGTTCTTATCTCCACAATTGATGTTGCAAAAACAGCCTCGCCCCTCATGTCATTGTTCCACAAATGTTTTTCTTGTGTGTTACGCATTATGTCAATTAATCAATCAACACTCACACAAAAAAGTTAATCAATTAACACTCTTCTATTTCTTTGGGTTTTTTTTGGGCTACCCATTTCACAACCATCTCGCTATGTGCTAATCAACACTCTTCTATTTCTTTTTATTCTTTTCGGTTGCCCATTTCACTACCATCTCGATATTTGACATCACTATTTCATATATCTATAATTTTGGCGCTTCGGATTTTTTTGCAAGAACATTAGAAGCATGTATTTCACGTTATTACGGGTGGACTCAATTATGAAGTCATGAGTAGGTGGTTTCTGGGGAATTCATAGGGCTATGCATCTTTGAATCAGTAGGATCAATGATGAACAATTCAAATACCCTAAAAATACCCGATCAACTTGAATTTTACCCTATTTAACCGGTTCCGATTTGGACGGATAACCATAATTACAGTTATAATTGGCATGCCTAGTTATCGGGTCCAATTTTGGATCATCACGAGATTTTAGTTGTTTAATTCTATTTTTGTTTAGAACTTTGAGTTATTTAGCTTGTTGAAGTTTCCTCACATATCTCGTCACCGAAAAGATTTTTGACGAATTTTTCGATGAGACAAGCATACGTTAACAAAATATTTTTCACCCACATGGCCGTCGTCATTAAATCTATTTTTATGAAAAAAAATTGAAACAAATATTATTCCTAACAAATTTCCAGGTGGTTAGTGGAACAGTTTGTATGTGGTCTATACGAACTGTATATACTTTGTACGTAGCTGTATTATTGTACATTATGTATTTGGTGTACAGGTCATATTATGATTTTACACTTTGTGTGGTGTTTGTACAAGTTGGATACACTTTGTACAAGTTAGTTACAGTTGCTTGCTACTTTTCTGATGATTTCATACATGCTTGTTGGTAACTAAAGACATTCATCTTATCCAGGTACATTCGATCCTTGTATACTGATATTTTTTTACTTTCACGATATGTGCTATTGCTGTCGGTGGGTTGGTTTCTTGCAGGTGGATATAGAACGAGGTTCGAAATTAAAGATGCGGAGCTGGTCTGGACGAAGCTGTTGGAAGGTCAGGTTCATCCAAATCTTGGAGGGACTATTGTATAAGAGATTCTTCAACGGCAAAGAGGAGCTCCTTGATGCGCAAATTAATGCACACTAGTTTTACTCGAAGGATTGCTCCTAAGAGATCGTTATTTCCCAAGGGGTCTTTCTGTTTCTATTACTCAACTAATGTGGAATAAGCTATTCGGGTTTAAACGTTGGGTTTGGAAATGGTGGTGAATGAACTAAGTAAATAAGAATGCAAATTAAACCAATCAAGCAGGCAAACAAGTTGGAGCTTCAAGAATTGACTAAGGCGCTTGTCCAGACTCGAATCCGCTTTAGCTCGACTAAGACGGATGATGCAATGCAACTAAGGTTTTAACAGACTCAATGCCTCGACGCTTTCTTTGGCAATCTCTACTCCATGGTCAGGACGCAGAGAAACTATCCTAGCAAACCTACGAGTTCCTATGGTCAAGATAACTCATAAATCTCCAAGAATGCACGAAGAACAATGTAACGCCGCACAGAAATGCAAAGAGATTAATTTCACCGGCCCTATGGTCAAGACACCGGGTAATCTTAATGACCTTCTAAACCCTAAAATGACTCACGTCCATGGTCAGAACCGCAAGACAAAGATGAAGCAAATTCTACGATATGGTCAATCTGCGAATTCAAGAGCTTCAAATTAGGGTTTTAGAAAAATCTCAATTAAGTCTGAATAAACCTCAATTAACATTAACGGGTTAGAAACCCGACATCATCCATACAAAGTTTCGCTAAAACTTCATCTAATCTGAACAAACTAAGGGTTTAGCTAGACATCGCCAGAGAACAAATCACAGAAACAGAGAAAAAGAAAACTGGAGAAGAAGACATCTTACTCCGAGTAAACCTAATCCTGACGAATCCTGGAAACTCCTGAGCTAATCTTCGCTTCTCCTCGCTTAATCGTCACTTCAAAGCTTCAAAATCCTCCTCCGAGAGTGTCTGGTTCGTCGAAATCAGAATGAAGTCTGAAAGTGAAGTCTAAATAAAACCTAATCTGTCTCTCCTCTCAAAATAGACCAAAATCCGCAGGTGTTTAAAAGTGCGCCCAAAAAATGCACTTGGGCCGCACTTTTGAACCGCACTTTTATACATGATTTTCAGCTTTGAATTTCTTCATTCCAACGCGTCCCAAAGTGCTCCAATGCGATCCGAAGTGCCCCCAAAGCGATCCAAACCTCGTGCAACTCGTCTTAGACTCTCCTTGACATCTGTAGCCTGTAACTCACATGAAAGTACTACAAAACGACATCAAATAGACCCGAAATGGGTCAAGGGCACTAAAACATAGTGTTTGACACAAAAATGAGAATCTACCTCGAATTATGCATAGAAGTGTGTAAAATGGATGAAATATCGCTTAGGAATGGAGAGATGAACGCGGTAAATCTAATGTCATCACTCCTACTTGGCGTTTCATGATGGTTCGCCGTACGGGTAACAAGGCCGCCAATTACGTGGCTCGCATGACCCTGACTAACCTCCCAGGAGTCATGGAGGTAGACATGACTTCCTAGGTTGAGACTTGATGTTTCTTCCTTTTTGTGATGGTTGTCTATGTCTATCCGCAAAGAGCTGTCTATGCAAAAAAAAAAAAAAAAAATGTTTGAATTTGTATATTTGATCTAGGCCAAAAACAGATTGGCCAAATACACAAAAATGGCCAAACCTTTCAACTTTGTGTCAACTCTAGCCACTTCTTTTAAAAAACTCAATTTCACCACTTTTAGGCTATGCTCACTAACAATTATCTAAAATTGTAAAATTGAGAGAATTTTATAATTTTAGATAATTGGAATTCATAATTGAAATTATGTTTACTTATTGTGTAACATTTCAAATTATTAAATTCAAAATTAATAATTATGTTCATTAGTCAAATTGATGACTAATTATGCATACTTCTAGAATTATGTGAAGGAGTTTTCACTAAAATAAATATATAAAATAAACTATATACCTAAATAAATATCATTCAAAACTATTAACATTTCTAGGTTAAAACACCCAGGGCCTAGGCGAGATCGCCCAGGCCCCAGGCGAGATCGCCTACCCCCTAAGATTTTTCCGAACCACCCGATTTAAATCTGCCCAACCACCGATTAAATGTCGTGTATCAGGCCCACAGGCAATCTCGCCCGGCCCATAGGCGATCTCGCTCGGCCATCAGGCGATCTCGCCCGTGGCCTTGGGAGAGACACGGCTGATTGGGCAATCTCGCCCCTACCCCCTTTAAATACCCCATTTCAACACCCACCACTCCCCACACCACTCTTTAACTTCCCCTAAGGCAAAGATAAGTCCCCCTTTCTCCGTCTTTTTTTAAGTACATTATTTAGTAGGGTTTAGGTTAGAGAATTAGTTTAGGGGTTTAGGTTAGAGAATTAGGGTTTAGGGATTTTAGATTAGAGAATTGGTTTTATGTTTTTTAGTTAGAGAATTAGTTAAAGGTTTCTAGAAATTCTGCGTGGTAATTTGTTCACACCGTCGTGTTAATGTTGTAGGATTTTGATCTTTACGCAACTCGCTTTGGAGATTCATTCGCACCGTCATACAAGGTACATAGTTCATACATTATTTATTGCTCTTATCTCATTGTGAACTATGAATATTTGACTAGCTTATTCATATAGGGTGGTTATGGATTATAGGTTGTTTAGTCTTTTATACGACATTGCTAGTGTAGCTAGAGTTTTTATACATGTTGTTTATAAATATCTAGGTAGCTTAATTTGTCTTTGCATGCTATTGTGAATTTTACTATGTTTTTATGTTTAATTTGTAGGTTATTACGTTAACCTTTAGGCTAGAGAATTAGTTGAATTTTACCTTTAGAAAAATGAACATATTATCGTGTATAATAACCTAGCGATTTACTATACAATAGATGTCAAGGTACGGATGGGTAGAACCATTGGTTGATCGGACCCCCGAGGCCGTTAGGCCTCAACCTAGTTATTGTTCTCTATTGTGGGGGGGGGGGGAGACAAGCATAGAGCTACTTTAGTATGGCGTGACCCTCAAGCGTGCAAGGCCCTGAAGTTGCGACAACGTAGCTCTGCTCTCACATTTCATTCACAGTACGAGACATTTTTGAGGGAGTGTGGACTGTACTCTGTCGTTAGTTTACTCGGTCAGACGCCGTGTAAGGAGCTTGTGACAGCACTGCTTGAGAGGTGGCGTCCGGAGATGAACATGTTTCACCTACTGCAGGGCGAGGCGACCATCACACTTGAAGATGTGGAGGTGCTGACCGGTCTTCCTACTAGGGGACGTCCGGTCTCTGTAGGTTATGACGATCGTGCTGCGGACGTGATATGTCAGGAGCTGTTGGGTGCCACACCCCCACCCACGAGATTTCATGGGCATCAAGTTAAGATTTCGTGGGTGAAGGAGCAGTTTGACCGTCTACCGGCTGGTGCTCCTGCAGATGTTATTACTTGCTACGCCCGAGCGTACACATGGGTTTTACTAGGCGCCGTTTTATTAGCTGACCGGAGCGGAGACTTGATACCGGTCCATCTCCTACGCCTTCTTAGTGATTCTGCTGTTGCGGGCAGCTTCAGCTGGGGTAGTGCGGTGCTAGCATGGTTGTACAAGGCCATGGGAAGGGCGCCTTCTTCACCGATGCCAGTCAGAAGGGTACCAGTGATATCGGAGGATTCACCTTGCTGGTCCAGCTCTGGGCCCTGGAGAGATTTCCTTACATAGCGGATCGCTACATAGCGGGTGGTGACCCTCCAGCTGATGAGAGTTATCCACGAGGTATGCGCTGGATGCCTATCGTGCACCGCCACCAGCATCGCGTGTCTATGAAGCTGGAGGAGATACGCTACGCCCTCGACCGGTCTACGGAGTTCGTGGTTAGGATTCTTATCCGTCTCTCGCTTATTTACCTAATTTTCTTAATTGGTCACAAAAATATATTAGTGATATTTTCTCTCCTTAATTTCTAGTGGCTTCCGTACGCTTCACGCGAGCTGGCTTATCAGTTGGAGCCGGATGAGCTATGGCGGGCAGTTACCCCTATGATCTGCGTAGACTGTATCGCCTGGCACCATCCCGATCATTGCATGAGGCAGTTCGGGTATGGGCAGCGTGTCCCACAGGACGTAGAGCTTGCCGGGCGCGTGGAGCAGCTACTGGGGATAGATTTCAGAGCGTCGGTCCAGGATTGGGGTGTTATGTATGCAGAGTACTCACGTTTATGGGAGCAGCGAGGTGGCCGTTGTTGAGTTGTCGTATTATCCAGAAGCCATATCTCTTGCTAAGTGTAGAACGCATCCTCCAAGGACACGTCGGGTCGATGCACTTGATGGCCCATTCCTTCGGGTTGGACGTGATTATCTTGTACTTATAGTTGCGGAGGACTGCTTGGCTCTTCGTTAGGGACACCAGTTGACCTTTTGTAGAGAATGTCTGACCCAAGTAGAATTCTATCTCCACCGACCAGTGCGACTTCGCTGGGATCTGGAAGCGCCTGTCCATGGAGTAGGTGTTGGAGATTGTCATGATGTCGTCACAGTCGTCACCCACGCTCGTGGCATGTTCCAGTGGCACATAAACTTCCACGCTATTTGTTGTGGCTCCCCTTCTTCATCGTCGTCTTCCTCGTCGGTTGGCCAATGTCATCGTCAACATTAGGATTCCCTTCGTCCGCCGAGCAACGGCTCCTTTCGTCACCCGAATCGTCGGTGGTGACATATTCATCTCGTGCCAACCCCTCTTGATCAACCTCCTCCTCCTCCGGACCGACATGACTGGTCGCCATGTATTCCCCATCATACGTTTGGCTCTGCTCCGCCATCTGAGTTGGAATGACCCCCGAGAAATCGGAGAAGTGAGACGGCTCCTCTTCCATCAAGGCGTACAACTCGCAACTTTGAAAAATGGGTTGACGCGAACTAAGTCGTATATGACTTGTACACCGTTGTCGTCCGATATCGGCCTAGAAACGAAATGCGATAGATTTCCCTCAGAATTGTATATCGGCATTCTCCAGACAAATGACTGGATTATCTGATCCGCTCCAAGACCCATTTTCCGTCGAAACACGGTAACCACACTATCATAGGTCGCTCGCTTGGTCATCTTCAGACGGACATTATTTCCCCCTTTGTAGGATAAGCCGGTCCAATCCTGGATGATACGCCCCCCCCAGAAAACTTGGATCCGAAATTCTCGTTACAAAGTGTGGTCGGCCATTTAGAATTTGATACTTCGGTTTTGGTGACGCTAAACCCGAAACTAACAAGGATTTTAAAGGCTCGTTAGTTGCCCAGGCACTAGGCGATCGCCTTAACCTTGGCCATTTCAGACCTGTGACTCTGCACTGGTCAGGAATCTGATCAGGAATCATTTCAGAGTCACAGGTGGTTTTTACAGGGGCCTGGGCGATCTCGCCTAGGCCATGGGCGTTTTAACCTACAAATGTCAATAGTTTTGAATGGTATTTATTTAGATATATAGTTTATTTTATTTATTTATTTTAGTAAAAACTCCATTATGTGAATCGCACATAACACTCATCTAAACTCGATTAATTATTAGCATTACAAGCCCTCCACAACTGATCTGCAATAGCGTCACGCTTCATAGCAATTTCTCGCACCTGTGTCAAAGACGCGTTAAATTCTGTACGTGGCATTAATTCACTCGTTTCACCTTGGAAATCACACTCTCCAAATTCAACAAACAGGGAGTCCCTTTACGCATGCATCCGAACAAAATTGTGAAGCGCACAACATGCTATAACAATGTCTGTTTGTTTGTCGAAGCTATAACTGCACATCCCTTTCAAGATTGTCCATCTTTTCTTCAAAACACCAAAACATCTTTCAGTGACATTGCGGAGACTAGAATGTCTGTAGTTGAAATTTTCCTCACGGCCTTTGGGTCCACCTCGGTGTCTAATCTCTTGGAAATGAGCCGTGTAGCCTCAAAACGGTGCCAGAAACCCAGGTGCATTTGAAAATCCAGAATCCACAATGTAATATTTACCTAATAATACCAACAGAGTAATAAGTAACTTTAAATTCGTACAAAGATTACTTACGTAGTATTATTATGATTGTATGCAATCATACCTAGTGGAGGCATTGGAAACTGGTTGTTGCTATCAGTTTCCGTACTCGATAATATTCTAGCGTCATGTGCGGAACCCTCCCAACCCGCCACAACATAAGTAAAACGCATGTCGAAGGAGCAAACACATTACATTTTGAGTCGTGTTTCCTTTTCGTCCACGAAAAGGTGTTTGTTGAATAGTAGGAACTACAACTTCGATGTGTACTCCATCTATTGCACCAACACAGTCCTATGAGAAAATCATCATTCAGCAAATAAAAAACATCATAAGTAGACACGTTAACATAAACACTGAGAATAAGATTAGATATTTACCTTGAAGTATGGATGGTACTTGAGATCATTCAATATTTGAGGGGTACCTCACTCATGTTGGGCGGAACAATAACCACACGTGACAAGCTAATGACAGCTTTTAAGACGATTCCAAAATATTTGGAAACGGTTGCAGTGGAGTGTTGAAAATCTTCAACACTATCCCGAGCGCTGTTGGAGTGAGCAAGAATCATCAAAAATATTGCAACTTGCTCTTCAATTGCGATATTCTTTGAGGTCCGTAACCCATGATTTTTTAATTCCTCACACAAATGCACAAAAATATGTCTCTCCATTCGTAGTTTGTCATAAATTCTCCCAAGATGGTCATGTAATAGCTCTCGTACCCATTCATGCCCCCGTCTTATTGAAGTTCGACATGGCATCCGTTCCTTTTTCTTCTTGGTCTCCAGAAGCAACAATAACAACATGCATTTTTCATCATCACTGTCTGTGTCAAAGTCAGCTTCGCAATCAGAATCATACAACCGCACCATTATCCCTATATCATGACAAAATTTGAAATAATAAGTACCAATAGTAAATAATGTAAAGTGTTCTAGGTAAACATAAAATATAACAATAATGACTGAATAAATCTAAGTTCATGGAAATAAAATGCTACTCGCAACAAAATTATCCCACTACGCAAGGGTACTCTCAGTAACTCTTAAAACTATCCAAATTTCTAACACAACCCAATCTCCTTTTCTCATTCATTATCAGGAAGAAGTGACGTACATCTGTAGTAGCTTGCAACATTCCTAGTGCCTTTGTAAATTCAACATCTTCAATCTTCATATCCTGCAACAAAGCCATGCAGTCAAGTAAGCTTTGGAATCTATGTAGCTTAGATGTGGCATCGATCATGCTTTGAGCAGCAGATTCAGCAGACTCTAATTTTTTGTTGTTGAGCACTCCTATGGAAGAGAGGGTCAAGAACGCCTAAACTAGGGAGAAGGGGGAAGAAGAGGGTGGGGGTTGGGGTGGGCGAACAAAACGAAGAAAAACAACCACAACCTATGATCTCTAAACAACCGCAACCAAAACAGTTAGAATAAAAACCACAAAACCTGACCGGTCGAACCAAAAGCACAAAAGCCGCAAACACATAAATGAATCCAGACGAAATCGAACTAATCACTAAGCAGCGAGCGCAGGCGATGAAACCAAGCAAAAATTGGGAGGGCAAAACCTCGCCGACATCATGGCCAAACTGATGAAACGAGCGCGTTCGGAACCGCCGGTAGAGAAACACAGAAACCCAGTAACCCCATAATTCAAGCTCCCAATTGATCCAAGGAGAAAGAGATCAACGCTGAGATCTGAGAACGATGTGAGACCTGAAAATCCCCTGTCAAAGATCCGACCAAAACCAACAGAGAAACACCCAAGGGCGTCAGGTCTTGTAGTACAGTCCACCGAAAATCAGTGACTAGCATTGGAGCACTTCCGCTTGACCCTAAAGATCATCGTGGCGGAAGGAAAATCACAAAGAGAAGTGACGAGGAGCAACCAGAAGCGGCTACTTAGGCCAGGAGGCGAGGGAGAAAGGCGTAAATGGAATTACCGGAGCAAGGCGCCAGCGCGGTCAGGCGTCGGAGAGGAAGGAGTGGTTATCTGCCGGCGTAGAAACACTTACATCAGGACCTCTCCTAGAAAGAGGACGACATCAAGATACGACCGATTGCGAGAAGGGCCGAGCAAATGATGAGGAGATCGGTAGCAATGGCAGAGGAGGAAAGCTGAGAGCAGAGTTATGGCGGCGAATAACAGCATCGCGGCGGGGCCGACGATCCAACCTAATTGAGCCATGCTCCAATACAGCGACATGACTCCCAATCTGATCATTGTCGTTATTATGTGCGCCATCGCCGTCCATACCGTGCCGCTCCGATTCACTGGCTCTTCGACGCCGTCACCGGCGTCAGCATCATTTAGATGGACGCCGCAAAAGGAGGAAGAAAAGGAGTCTGCATACTCTAATTTGCGTTCTAATAAATCATTTTCCCTCTTGGATTGTTGAGCTATGGTATCCAATGTGTGTAATAGCACCATCTTCTGCAGTCTTAGGCTTCTTTCGAGCTTCTGCAACTACTTTGCACTTCTTCTTCCCCTCTTGCTTTACAAACTTCTGTGACGTCATCAAAATCTCCTAAACCTTCAACCTTCACTTCATTTTGTTTTAGTCCATGATCTTCGTCTTCATGGCCATCATCAATTAGGGGATGGCTTCAGAACACCGATCACAATTTGGGATACTCTGGACATCCTTTCTTCTTAAATTTAGTCACATCTTTGCATCCAGCCTGGGGTCAAACAATGGGCAGTTAGGTGATTGCTCACGAATAGTTTTGCATTGCAATGGAAAGAGGAGTACAAAGGTTACAAATTGTCAACACCCACACTTCTTCGTCTGCCGTCACTAGACGTCATTATAACCCATGCTCGTGTGCGACGAGATTGCCTTGTGTATGTTTTCCTCAATTGACCATATTTGTTATACAACTGCCTCTCTTTGTAGACCTTGTTGAACTTGTCCTTCAATGCATTCTTAATTTTCTTCCATCTAGTTTTCGAGAAGGTTGTCTTGACACGATATCCATTATTCTTTGCCTCTATCATCGTGTCAAGCAGAACAATCGTCGGATTGTTGTGGCCCAGAATCCATACTATCTATAACTAAACGCATCAGTGTTATTAATTTTCAGCATCATGCATTAACCCAGAATGAGTGAGATAATGCAAAAAAATCACATAATAATAACAATACACATATGCATTAACCTTATGCCATCTTATTAATTTCTCATAAAAACCTTATTCATTGCTATTCGTGGCCAAAATTTTTTAGTGTTCTGTGCATTGCCTTTCACACTATCAGTTGAGATGATGAGGCAAGCAATTTGTCATCTTCAACGCTCCACCTCTTGTGACTTTCGTCATTACTCATTCCGTCGGACTCCACCTTATTATCAGGTTTTGTATCGGTAGGAGGTATTGGCATACTTTGCGGTGTATATAGTTGTTGCATTGCTGGATTGAAATACTCATAGTGTGGATACATGTGGATATGGGAGTTTGAATGATATGGAAAATTCACAATACCTTGTCGTTCTTGAAACTGTGGAAAACCTTGCACTTGAGGTGGTGGAGCCGTGTGTTGAGGATGAACTGGTACGCCATCATGATGACTACCCAATAACCTCATGAAATAATTTGACTCCAAGTGGAAAAGTTAGTAATGATATCGTTTACTGTAATTCAATTTATAGAGGTGTTTTCATTCTTATCATCTTAGATTATGCGAAGTTTGTGGGATACCTCCAAGAGATCATGTATTTCTGTTTCAGTAACAACAACCATATATTGAAGATATTTATTTTTAGAGTTTTACTAATTAATTACGTTTTTATAGTATTCCATCAAATATCTAATTTAAATTGAGTTTGACATTTTTATCTTCAAATAGATGAATTAATTTTATAATATTTTAATTATATTATATTATTAATTATTAGATGATTTATTTGTCGATTTCATCATTTGTAATTATATATACTTATATTCTCAATTAAATAATATATAATTACAAATGATGAAATCGACAAATAAATCGTCTAATAATTAATAATATAATATAATTAAAATATTATAAAATTAATTCATCTATGATAAAAGATTTTACCAAGGTCGTATTCCACGGGGTCCTCTCATAAACCAATACTCACACTTCTCATAGACGGTCTAGACATTTGAAATTGGTTTGGTTTGATTGAGAAATTCAGAAACAAAGGAAAAGAAATGCAATACTAACAAAGATTAAGCAAGAGAGAAAGGTGGTTCAAATCAAAGACAAAGGGGGTTCTCTTGGTGGGTAGTTCATCATGCTCAAGAGGACTAATTGAACAAACAAGCCAATCAAGATCGAGTTTGCATTCAGATGACCATGCATTTCACTTCTATAGACTCAATGCACTCTCGTAGCACCAAATCCCTAATCCCAGGCCTAGCCGGCTCGAGCCTTACCCGTGTGGGCCGCTTGTGCTCACTTAAGCCCACTGCTTCAGCAAGCTTAAGCCACAATATAAATCAGCAGCTCGAGTCAAGGTTGTAGACACGAAAAAGATCAGAGAAAAAGGAACTTCTCACTGCACGATTAAGAAGCTAGGGTTTCGCTTTGACGATCTGGAACGCCGCCGCTGATCGAGTTGTTCTCCGGTGTTAGAAAGCTAGTCCAAGAGCTTTCCAGCCTTTGAGGGAGGCCGAAATCCCTCTTCTCGTTCATCCCTTGTTACTTCGTTTGTCTGTGCTGTTCTTGTTCTCTGTGGCTTGATTAAGATTGTACTGCTGTACTTTGTTCGTCTTTCTTAGTGAAATCACCTGGGCTGAGTCCTCCCCTCCTGAGGCTCCGCAGAGTAGGGTTAACCCGAACTGCGTTAACAAATTCTGTGTCTCTTTCTTTTCTTGCATCCGCTTTTGTTCTTGCATCGCGACTTCGTAATTGAGGGTTCTAGGACTAGATCGTGTTTTCAAAGTGGTATCAGAGCTTGTGTTGTTCTTGTCTTCCCTCCCTTCGTTGTTGTGACATCTGCGTGCCTTTTTTTTTAACCCTTTACTCAGTGTTCTAACATTTCTCTGTTTTTCCCCTTTGTAATGGCAGAAAGCATTCGACTGAAACCCTTCGATGGATCGTCTGATTTCGCTATGTGGAAGATCAAGATGAAGGCTATCTTGATCAAGGAGAAATGCTATAAGGCAATCTCAGAGGATTGGCCTGAAGGAACTACTGATTCTCAGAAAAAGGATTTGAAGGATATGGCTCATTCAGAAATTATGATACGTCTGGCCGATGACGTGGCCAGACAGGTTGTAAGTCATTCTGAACCTAAAGCCCTCTGGAATGCTCTTGAATCTATCTATCTTGCTAGGTCTCTTCCGAGTCGTATCTCTCTGCTATGTAGGCTGTTTACCTTCAGAATGGACATAAACCTTTCTGTGCATGAAAACTTTGACATTTTCTTGCGTATGACTCAAGACTTAGAAAGATGTGATGATAGGATAAAAGAGGACCATCAAGTAGTTTTACTGTTAAATTCTTTGCCTGCTCAGTTTGATATCTTGAAGGATGTTATCCAGTATGGTCGTGATAGTCTTACAGTAGCTAGAATCACTGAGTCCATCATTCAGAAAGATGAAACTCTAAAGGTTTTTAAGACTAAAAACAAGGCTAAAACTGACCATAAGAATGAAACTAAGTCTGAACTTCTTCTTACCAAAAGTAAGAAAAGATTCAGACATAAGAAACCTTCAAAGGAAAGTGCTGAGAAGTTTGAAACTGGCAAGTCCAAGGTCAAGTGCTATTACTGTGAAAAGGATGGTCACGTTGCTAAGGATTGCCACAAACGGATTAGGGATGAGAAAAATGAAAAGAATAAGGATAAAATGAGTAACCCTAGCTCTTCTAACATCTGTGAATCATGTTCCAGTCACTCTTATGAGCTTCTCATGGTTAACAGTGGGAATGCTACTGAGAACTGGATCATTGATTCCGGGTGCAATATCCATTCAACTCTTGATAGGTCCATGTTCAACTCTCTTACCCAATTGGTGGGGAAGTTATGCTTGGAGATCACACTACTTTAACCATTAAAGGAGTGGGATCGGTTCCTATTAAGATGTTTGATGGAAAGGTTAGGGTCATTCAGAATGTTAGATGGATTCCCTCTTTGAGGAGAAACCTCCTTTCTGAATCTATGCTCGATGATTTAGGCTGTAGCATTAAAACCTATAATGGCATCAAGGATGTCATTAAAGGTGGCTCAGTTGTCATTCGTAGCATAAAGAGAGCTGGCCTCTACCATGTAGTTGGATCTGCTGAAGCTAATGTCACTACTGCCAAAACGTATCACAGTGATGTTGCTAAAACCAAGGTCTGGCACGACAGGCTTGGTCATGTCGGTGCCAATGGTCTCTTGCACTTGTTCAAGGGTGGACTGATTGCCAGCCACCCTAGTAATCTAGACTTCTGTGAGGTTTGTGTTCTAGGGAAGAAAATGCGTCATAGCTTTCCTAGGTCCTCCTACGTGGCTGAGAGACCTCTAGAGTATGTCCATTCGGACCTTTGGGGGCCAGCTCAAGTTACTACTGTAGGGGGGCGTCGCTACTTTCTGTCCTTAGTTGATCACTACTCCCGAAAAGTCTGGATTTACCTGTTAAAGACTAAGGATGAAGCCTTTGAGTTTTTTAAACTTTGGAAGACTATGGTAGAAGCTCAATTAAACATAAAGCTAAAGTGTCTTAAAACTGACAACGGTCTGGAATTCTGTAATACTGCTTTTGACTCATTCTGTCGGGAAAATGGTATAAAAAGGCATCTAACCGTGCCTGGTACTCCCCAACAGAATGGGACAGCAGAAAGGATGAACCGGACCCTCCTTGAGAAAGCTAGGTGCATGCTCATTAGCTCAGGATTGAGACTGTCAATGTGGGGTGAAGCTGTGGTTACAGTAGCTTACCTCATAAACCGATCTCCTTCCTCAGCTATAGAGTTTAGAACCCCCCAAGAGCTTTGGACGGGTCAAAAACCCTGTCTAAATCACTTGAGACCCTTCGGTTGTACAGCTTACTCCCGAGTCTCTCAAGGCAAACTCAACCCTCGTGCACAGAAGTGTGTCATGATTGGTTACCCTGAAGGAGTCAAGGGATACAAATTACTTGTAGTTCAACCTGGAGGCTACAAAGTAATTGTATCCCGTGACGTCACCTTTAATGAGTCAGACTTCCATTTCAAAAATAAACTGACTAGTGATGTTGAGTTAGCAGGTGTTCAAAGTTCAGAACCTGGAGAAAATACCTCTCCAAGATTGTTCTTTATGCCTTCTAATCATGATACAGACGAAGTGGAAGAGTTTGACGTGGGACATTACCCACTTGACAACTTTACTGAATCAGGAGGGCACTCCATTTCTGATGTGCACTCTAACCAATCAGAGTCGAATTCAGAGATACAGAGCAACCACGAGCAGCACCCTCACCAATCAGGTGGGGAGGTAAGTATTCCTGTAAGTATTCCTGAAACTCCTCCTCTTGATACCTCTGCTCATGCCAATTTGCCTGATTTGAGCAGCTATCAATTAACTAGAGATAGAGTTCCTAGGATAAAAATTCCAAATAAGAAATACACTAGTAATCTTGCTGAGCATGCTGCGTTAGTGTCCACTCTTGTTTCTGAATTCACCCCTGAAACTTATGAACAAGCAATAGATTGTGCTAGTGCTAACGAATGGTTAAAGGCCATGCATGAAGAAATTCAGTCTATGCTAGTCAATACAACTTGGTCCCTTGTCCCTAAGCCAGTTGGCCTTAAGCCAATTGACTGTAAGTGGATCTTCCGAATAAAGGAAGGTTCTGGTAGCCTAAACCCTCCTCGCTTCAAAGCTAGACTTGTAGCCAAAGGTTTCAGTCAGAAGGAGGGTATAGATTACAATGATGTGTTTGCCCCTGTTGTTAAGTACAAAACCCTGAGACTTATGCTTGCTATGACTGCTGTGTTTGATTGGGATCTTGAGCAAATGGATGTTAAGACTGCTTTCTTGCATGGTGACCTAAAAGAAACAATTTATATGAATCAACCCAAAGGATTTGTAGACAAAAATCATCTAGTCATGTTTGCTTGTTAAATCGGTCTATCTATGGCTTAAAGCAATCCCCTAGACAGTGGAATATCAAGTTTGATAATTGCATGAAATCTCTTGGGTTTATAAGGAGCAAATATGATACTTGTTGTACTTTGTCTCTAAAAAATCAAAAGAACCCTTATATGTCTTACTTTACGTGGATGACATTCTTTTGATGAGTAGTTCCATGTCTCGGATCTCTGGTGTCAAAACTGACTTGAAAAGGTTTTTTGATATGAAAGACCTAGGGCCAGCTCAAAAGATCTTGGGAATTAGGATTATTAGAGATAGAGCTAGTCACTCCTTGATGTTGTCCCAATCAGACTACATTACTAAGGTGCTTGAAAGGTTCTCAATGTTGAGTGCTAAGAGCACCTCCATTCCTTTGGGGGCCCATCTGGAGCTCACCAAGGATCTCTGCCCCTCAAGTCCTGAGGAAATGAGAGAAATGGAGGATGTTCCTTATGATGTGTCTGTTGGCTCCGTTATGTATGCTATGCTGTGCACTCGCCCTGATCTTGCTTTTGCTATAAGTGTTCTCAGCAGGTTCATGTCTAACCCTGGTAAGCAACACTGGGGTGCTATGAAGTATTGTTTAAGGTACCTTGCAGGTACAGCCAAACTGGGACTGATCTACAAGAAGTACTCCGACAAGCAACAGATCGTGGGATACGTTGACTCAGATTTTGCGAGTAACAAAGACACTCGGAAGTCTGTCACTGCTTATTTTTACTCTTGGGCAGGAACTCACTCCACATCGGTGAAGTAACCTGAGGTGTGGAGTAGAGCCTATGATGAATAGAGGAGGATGAATGCTCTGATGTTTTCACTAAGAAGGTTCGACGTCTGGTGCTCCCGTCTAGACCTTGGATTAGAAGGGCATTTGTTGTCCAAGATAATCCCAGGCCTAGCCGGCTCGAGCCTTACCCGTGTGGGCCGCTTGTGCTCACTTAAGCCCACTGCTTCAGCAAGCTTAAGCCACAATATAAATCAGCAGCTCGAGTCAAGGTTGTAGACACGAAAAAGATCAGAGAAAAAGGAACTTCTCACTGCACGATTAAGAAGCTAGGGTTTCGCTTTGACGATCTGGAACGCCGCCGCTGATCGAGTTGTTCTCCGGTGTTAGAAAGCTCAGTCCAAGAGCTTTCCAGCCTTTGAGGGAGGCCGAAATCCCTCTTCTCGTTCATCCCTTGTTACTTCGTTTGTCTATGCTGTTCTTGTTCTCTGTGGCTTGATTAAGCTTGTACTGCTGTACTTTGTTCGTCTTTCTTAGTGAAATCACCTGGGCTGAGTCCTCCCCTCCTGAGGCTCCGCAGAGTAGGGTTAACCCGAACTGCGTTAACAAATTCTGTGTCTCTTTCTTTTCTTGCATCCGCTTTTGTTCTTGCATCGCGACTTCGTAATTGAGGGTTCTAGGACTAGATCGTGTTTTCAGTTTGTGGGATACCTCCAAGAGATCATGTATTTCTGTTTCAGTAACAACAACCATATATTGAAGATATTTATTTTTAGAGTTTTACTAATTAATTACGTTTTTTATAGTATTCCATCAAATATCTAATTTAAATTGAGTTTGACATTTTTATCTTCAAATAGATGAATTAATTTTATAGTATTTTAATTATATTATATTATTAATTATTAGATGATTTATTTGTCGATTTCATCATTTGTAATTATATATACTTATATTCTCAATTAAATAATATATAATTACAAATGATGAAATCGACAAATAAATCGTCTAATAATTAATAATATAATATAATTAAAATATTATAAAATTAATTCATCTATGATAAAAGATTTTACCAAGGTCGTATTCCACGGGGTCCTCTCATAAACCAATACTCACACTTCTCATAGACGGTCTAGACATTTGAAATTGGTTTGGTTTGATTGAGAAATTCAGAAACAAAGGAAAAGAAATGCAATACTAACAAAGATTAAGCAAGAGAGAAAGGTGGTTCAAATCAAAGACAAAGGGGGTTCTCTTGGTGGGTAGTTTCATCATGCTCAAGAGGACTAATTGAACAAACAAGCCAATCAAGATCGAGTTTGCATTCGGATGACCATGCATTTCACTTCTATAGACTCAAATGCACTCTCGTAGCACCAAATCTCTATCCTAATACCACTCAACTTAGGCTCTCGCTCTCAAGCTAAGTGAAAAAGGATGCATTCTAAGTGTTTGATGAAATGCCAAGACACAAGACCCTCTCTTAAGACTCTATGACCACAAGGCTAGGCACAACACTCTCATATCAATGCCCTAACACTAAGAGATTCACCAAGAAGCCTTTTCAAACTCAATTGAATGAAAATCCACATGCACACCAAGTGTTCGATAAAATGCCCAAGAGAGAAATCAAGTGAAAATGGTTGAAACAAGTTGATCTAATCTCTTAGAACACACTCACTTCAATCCCTAGACCTACAATCTATGCAATCCAAGCACTCTCATGCATCAAATTACATTGAATGGACCAAATCAAGCAAACATGGCATAAAATGGCATTAAGAACAAGTCTAGGAATCATCCTCATACAACCAAGATCAATCATGGCAAGTTCTATACAATCATCCCTCTATCATTGCACAACTAATCTACCCATCCAAGATGAACCTAGGAACTTAGCCACACATGGCCAAGGGAGTAAGGGAAAAAGAAGGGAAGTTGATCACCAAGAACACCATGGTGTGGATCCTTGAATCAATCTTCAAATATCCACTTGTAAGCTCCTCTCCCAAGGTTTGTTGACTTCAATCCAAGCTCCAATTGCTCCAATTAGCTCCACTTAGCTCCAGAAATGAGTCCTAGGGTTTATGGGGTCGTAGGTATGTGTTTGGGGTTCAAGAGAGATGATAGAATAGTAGTAGAATCCCCAAAAATCGTCTTTAAATAGGATTTGCTGGCATACACGTGTGTAGAACTACACGTCGTGTATAACTACACGTCGTGTACCCTAAAATCTGCACAGACCGCAATTTTGCTTCGCTCATTTCTCCCTCATCCGAGCTCCGATTTGGCTTCCGTTTGGTCCTATGGACTCCTTGTCATCCGTACTTCGATGCCATAACCTGAAAATGCACAAAGGTAACACCAATAGACCACGAATTTGGCTCCAAAGTGGCAACCGAACAACAAATGGACACTTTGCGCAAAATATCAATAAAAGCCTACAGAGCATGACATCTCACGATCAAACACGGGCATTTCATAGGTCAATCATAGGCTCAAAATGCACTAAATAAAGTCACATCAATCTATCTGAAGATAAACATGTCAAACTCAATTTAAATTAGATATTTGATGAAATACTATGAAAAATGTAATTAATTAGTAAAACTCTAAAATAAATATCTTCAGTATAGGGTTGTTGTTACTGAAACAGAAATACATGATCTCTTAGAGGTATCCCACAAACTTCGCATGATCTAAGATGATAAGAATGAAAACGCCTCTATAAATTGAATTACAGTAAACGATATCATTACTAACTTTTCCACATGGAGTCAAATTATTTAATGAGGTTATTGGGTAGTCATCATGATGGCGTACCAGTTCATCCTCAACAAACGGCTCCACCACCTCAAGTGCAAGGTTTTCCACAGTTTGAAGAATGTCAAGGTATCGCGAATTTTCCATATCATTCAAACCCCCATATCCCCATGTGTCCACACTATGAGTATTTCAATCCAGCAATGCAACAACTATATACACCGCAAAGTATGCCAATACCTCTTATCGATACAAGACCTGATAATATGGTGGAGTCCGACGGAATGAGTAATGACGAAAGTCGCAAGAGGTGGAGCGTTGAAGATGACAAATTGCTTGCAAGCTCTTACCTCATCATCTCAATTGATATTGTTAAAGGCAACACACAGAACACTAAAAACTTTTGGGCATGAATAGCAAAATAATATAACGAGCATGTTACGAGCGGTAATGATAGAACGCAACGTGACCGCGAAGTACATAACCAAGTAAGAGCAGATTTGGCAACAATTCAGAGATGACACTGAACATTAAACACACGTAGAATTTTTTTAAATAAATGTGTCCCTACTTTCTATAAATTATTTGTATTTTTATTGCATTTTAAATTAAGATGTATCAATTTTATTGAAATACTGAAGTTATTTATTTATGTTGTTAATATACATTCGTAGAGAAACGTTTATTTGACATTGTGATTAATTGAAATTGGTAGGATATTATTAAATAAATGAAAATGTAAAAAAATAGGAGAGAGAAATTACTTGATTGATTAATTGCATAAAGTTTTTACACCTCATAATTTTTTTATGGATGGTAAAATTTTCACTTAAAACTTTAAAACTTTTAAATCATACCATTCCCAAAAACTTTATGTACATAAAACTTTAGTGCCACCTCAATATTTGAACTTTCACCTCAAATTCTTCCATGGTTATAAAGCTTTTTCTAAAAAGCTTCGAACCTTTTAGAGAGGGAGACTTCTGGATTGCAATCCCCTCATCCCTATTTCGACTTTTCTCTGTTTTGAGTTGCCAAAAACATTTCTCCATCCGTTCATCGTCTTCTAACCTATTTTGAGATGGATCTGGTGCGGTGGGGCACTGTCGGTGCTTAAGGGAGAGGATATGGAGCCTAATGAGCAAATCGGTTCAGTGTGCCAGTGAAATCGAAGAGGAGGCAAAGAGTAAGGATATCGAACTGTGTATCGAGGATGAAATTGTGTAGATGCTGCAGCAGCATAGGATTGTTATCGGCAACCGGAGAAGAGGTTTTGAATTATGAATGGGTTTGTGTGTATTTTGGATAGTGAGGGGTATAAATGAGCTGATGACTACGGTTTGAATGATAATGTATTGGGGCGCGGTAAAGATCAGTGATTCAATTCGATTGTAAATATGGAAAGATTATCTGTTCGGATAACTCTACTATAGAATTAGTTAGCTGATGAACAAATGAACCTCAAATCAGCTAGGAGATTGAACGTCGAGTCAGTGTGAAATATGAGCATGAGGAATGGCTGCTTTTCTGATGAGTAGTTGATGTTTCTTTGTTGTAGCATTGGGTTGCATTGATTGAAGCTTGGGTGTAGTTTAAATATGAGGATTCTTACTGATTTGTTTTCTCACTATGAATGTTTATGGGAATTTTTTATTGTGCAAGGATTAATCTTGGATTACAGAGAAGGTTAGGAAGAATGGAGAATACAAAGCTAAGGGTAGCTGGGCAGCTAAACAGAATGGGAAGAAGGAGGAGGAAAAAGTGAATCGAGATCCTAGAATACTCATTAAGGTATTGTCATTGATTGAAGCTTAGGTGTTTGTTCAAGTTTGTTTTTGACGTGGTTGATGATTCAGTTGTGATCTCTTAGGTGTATTATCCTAATGTATGCAGCAGGAGAAGATAAGAGACAGAAAAGAAACCATGAGAAACATGCCAACTATGGTGAAAACTGGAGATGAGTGAATAAGGTCAAGATAGTTAGGTATGCACCTTGTTCGTTACCGAGAATGAATTGGCTTGGGAGTTGAAGATTAGGCACAACTCCAGATCAAATGGTATCTGGAAATCAGTGGAAGTAATGAGTCCAACATCGCTTTCAGAGGGTCTTGGTATGAAACCAAAACACATAGCTTTTCAAAAAGAAAGAAAGCAGAGATGGAGTTGTATTGATTACCTGATAGAGAGCTAATCTGGAATTGTAACTATCACTGAGGACTAATGAAGCAGCAGATGGTAGATGTTTATATAAAGGCAACGGAATGTGAGCAAAATCACAAGTAGGTAGTTGTTAAGATTGTTTGGATTCTTTGGATTTTTATATGTATATAATTTGAAAATGGGTTGTTGGAGGTGTTGTTTGAAATGTGGCACACTTATCACCCCTCCTATACAGAAATCCGGTCTCCGTATTATATAATCAGAATTGTAAAATTTTAGGAATTGACTTTTTCCCACTTTCATAATTGGCCGAAATTTTAATTTAAATTCTGAAATTCAATTTTATAATTTAGTACTGAACAGAATTTTGGATAAGGATCCAACTCCAACCTTTCCAAGGGAACCTTATCTCAATCATTAGATCACCTTTTGACCTTTTGACTAATTCAATGATCTAAATTGTTAAGGGTATTTAGGAATTTACGCACATAACTTATTTTTTATATTTAAATTAAATAATTAATATTCTCAGGTGACCGGCCGGTGACTCTCAGGCGACCGGCCACCGTTGCCGGTGACTTTTTCGACGATTGACTGCCGTCGTTGGTGAATTTTCCGGCGAGACTCCAATAACTTTTCCGACGGCCGGCCAACCTCCAGCGAGACTCCGACGACTTTTCCGGCGAAAACATGTTAACACCTTTTTTTTGCTGATAACTAGTTAACCGTGTTTTTTTTACTGATAACTAGTTAACAACATTTTTTTACTGATAACTAGTTAACATATTTTTTAAACTGATAACTAGTTAACATATTTTAACCCGATAACTAGTTAACGAATTATCATATAATCAAAATTTTAATGAGATTTTTTGTTAACAGGTTATCTAACGAATTATCATATAATCAAAGTTGTGGAGTCGGTGGTGTTGGGAGTCGATGGAGGTCAATTTCAAGCTACTGGGTACGAACAAGGGATGAGGAAGACAAGAAATCAGAAGGAGAGGAGATGTCGGTGAGGGAGAGATCCAGAATCCCTAGATCCAGATCGAGATCTAGACCGAGGAGAGAAGATATCAGATTGGATGTGTCTTCAGGGAGGGTAGCCCGTCGGAGCAAACCCACCGTCCCAGAATCCACCGCCGACACTGTAGTGAGAATCCATGTCGCAACGGAATAGAGGCTTGAATGAATCAGCGTTTTAGATACGGAACTCATTGTCGAGTACCGCGACGAAGCATCTGTATTCTTGGTTGAAGGAGAGGTGGTACACGGAAGGGAGCTGCTCCGCGGCGGAGGCAGACGAGTCGTGTTTGACAGCGGTAGAGAAGGAATCATTGAAGACAGAATCAGAGTCAGGCGGGATGGAGTGGAGGGTGGATGAGTATCTGACGTGACACACCCAAATGTAATTAAATTAAATTACAATTAGTTTTTTCTAGATTAATTAATTCATTTTTAAATAATGACATGACATCTTACGTGTCATCTTGTTGACCGATCAAGTGGATGTAACGTCAGCTTCGTTTTTACTATCACTAACAGTGTTAAAATTTTAATGGATGTCGGCTTCATTTGTCGTAAAAAAATAAAAATTTGATCTAAACAATGTGACACAAAATTTTTGGCTATGTTTGACATTTCCCGGAAAAGTGTGACTGACATTTGATCTAATTTGTACAATATAATTCACAACACTAATTTAATCGAAATAACCATTTGTCACGTGGGGAGACTAGATTGCAGCCATGGTTGCAAATCAATTCATAATCTAGGGTCCTCCTTCGCCGGAGCATATTGGGGGACCAAACCCCTTATTTGGTCTAGTAGACCAAATTGATAATAGCCATTAGAATAAAATTGATGGTTTAGATTGTTTCAATTATTAAATGAATAAAAATTAGGTAAGAGAAAAAAACCTAATTAATTCCCTACCACAAAAACGGACAAAACCCTTTTTAAGTTCCCAAAAATTTCCCCACCCCCCATGCCGCCGTAACTCTCTCAAATCTCACTCCACCACCGATTTCCAGCACCCCACCGCCGATTCCATTCACCCCACCGTCGATTCCATCCACCCTACCGCCGATTCCCCACCCCACCTTTTTTTCGACGATTTTACAGTCGTTCACCTCTTAGGAAAGAGATTTGTTGGAAATCGGTGTGGTTCTTTGACAGCTGTTCCAACACCCCACCGCCGAATACCTCCCATCCAACGCCGATTCCCCCCCACCCCATTGCCGATTCTCTCTCAAAGTTGTGACCCCATTGTTGATTGCACGCCGAAATAGAGAGGCTCCACGATTCCGCCATAGCAGATTTCCACCGATATTTCTTGAAGAAATAGACCTTATGACGACCCCGCACGACAAACATGAAACGACTTCTTTAAGGTAATTCCTATTTTGATTAAATCATGTAGTACCCCATTTTTATTGCAGAGCATACTTGTGTTTGCACATTATGTAAATTGTTGACTTGTTGAGATCGATATTTCTGTGGCCAATTCGATATTTATGTTACTTGCTGAGATTGATGTTTTTGTGGCCTAGCAATGGAAGTTGACAATCAAATTAATTAACTGTGACTTGCATGTACTAGGACACTCTGATTTCTTATGCAATTGGGTACTAGGACACTGTGATTTCTGTGACTTGCTGAGATCGATATTTCTGTGGCCTAGCAATGGAAGTTTGCAATCAAATAAATCGCTGTGAATTGCATGTACTAGGACACTCTGATTCCTGGTGCAATTGTGTATTAGGAGTAGGAAATTCTGATTTCTGTAAACAGTAGATGTATTTGTGTACTAGGACACCATGATTGCTGCAATTGTGTACTAGGACACCATGATTGCTGCTGCAATTGTGACTTGCATGTACTAGGACACTCTGATTTCTGATCCAAATGTTGAATTTTACAGGAATTATGGCATAAGTTGTATACAGTAAATGCAGTCTGAGGAGGATTGTAGAGGTGATGAATATTTTTCTGGATGATGCGACAAGAAATATTTTGAGCAAGAAGAGGAGTTGACGAAGCTTCATTGCTGCTAGTATAATGTCATTCTAGGGTTTTCCCTTATTCTTAGACTTCTGGATTTAGTACCACCGACACTAGTATAATATAGGAAATGATATATTCGTTGGATTATGATTTTTGGTTTTGATAGACTTCTGGATTTCAGTATTAGGATTTGTTATGCATGTCCCAGTACAATGGCGGTGAAACGAATTCAGTCATGATTAGTTTTGATTACGAATTTGGGTGGAAATGAAATCTGAATTATGATTGTCTTGGTTTCCTTTGATTATGAATTTTGGCGGAAATGGAATATGGAATTATGTTTGTCCTATCCTGATGGTGGTATAGGTACATATATGTGTCATACATGCTTTATTAGGTTGGATATGTCTAGATGGCGATGTACTAGGACACTCTTAGGATAGCTGGATGTCCTAGTACACCCAACTTGGCTGGTACAATGGCGGTGTAAGAACATATATGTGTCATACATGCTTTTTTAAGTTGGATGGCTGGATGGCAGTGTACTAGGACACTCTTAGGATAGCTGGATGTCCTAGTACACCCAACATGGTTGGTCCATCAATAACCAAAAATTGGTGGGGAGGTCACAACATAAGAATAACCTTGAAAATAAGAAATAAACCAAAAAAATCCAACCATAATGATACTATTACATGTAACCAAAAATTCGACCATAATCCCTTCAATCAATTGCATTCAATCGAAACGAAATCCTACCATAATCGTACCAATATACAAAAATACTATATTGTCGGCGAGATTGAAAAATTCGAAACAATCAAACGTTGGATTGAATCGGCCGGAGAAGAAAAAACAACGCTGAACCGGAGAAGGGGGAAAGTAATTGCGGAAGGGATTTATTCTTATATTAGAATTAGGTTTTAGTTTTATATAAGTAATGGCATGCGGCAAGGATTTGTTATTATAGTAGTATTAGGTTTTAGTTTTAATTGTCGATGTTATATTAGTATTAGGTTTCTGAGTTTTATATTATACTTACCATAACAAACGGTTGCATCCAATTAATTATTCTCTAAATAACTAACTGCCTTAATTATCCATTACTTAAGAACAATGTTGTCAGGACCGGACCGGTCGAGAAAGAGGTTCGAGGGTTAAAGGTTCGACCGGATGCAACCGTAAAAACCGGTATAAAGAACCCGTGCACTATTATTTTAGAAATTTATGTACTAATAATAACATAACCTATAATTTGGGAATCAAAATGTAATGAATCAAAAAATAAGTATCCAATTGTAATAATTGTATATATATATCTTTTGGAAACACCCTAACCCTAATGCGCCAGTGTAAAAAAAAAATCCTAATGCGCCGTTCTCTCTCTCTCTTTCATCTTCCCCTTCACCGTTCATCATTCGGCCACCACCCTATCACTTCTCCTTCCCCCTATCGGCCACCATCAACCACCCATCTTTTCTCTTCTCTTCCTTACTGCCACCATCACCAACCACTTGTAACTTTAATCCCAACACCCGATAGCTTCGACGACATCGAGATATCCTTCTTCAGTATCGGCGTCGCATTGGAGTCCGACATACCACAAAAGTCTGATCGCCTCGTCCAAAGGGGAAACGACCCTGCATTGGGTTCGGCCGGCTGAAATCGCTCAAAGCGGGTCGACCGATTTCGGCAGTTTTACCGGATCGACCCACGTTTTGGAACTAATTGAACTGATGCATATTTAAAGGTCGACCGGACCGAATTTGCCTCCGGTTCCCGATTTTACCGGTCGGACCGGTCAGACCGGTCGGTCCGGTCCGATCATGATAACATTGCTTAAGAATCTTTCATAATGATTGGTTAGGATAATTAAATAATGAATATTTTATAATAAATGATTGGTTAGGATTGATTTGATTTAGTGGACCAAATCACAATTTGGTCACTAAAATTCTTGCTCTCCTCCGCCGGCCGACACATACAAAATTATGAGCTTATGAAAAAAATAGAACCAAGTTCATACGAAAACTGTACAGTCTTTGTACGTAGTAATTACTAATTAGTAACAGAACCAACATCTAAATGTGTACAACAGTTTGTTCATGGCCGTGCGTAGTTCATAATCTTTACAGTAAATCATTAATCAATATATATAGTCCCCAGAAAAAACAACAACAAACAAATAAGCCTCTCTGTACATCAAAATCCCTAGTCCAGAGCCCAAACCTGCAAATCCCAAACCCACACCAATTCAACTTTTAGTTAGTCTCAGTAATATACCAAATGTATCACAATACAGAGTCTGAGACAATAATCAAACTGACCTGAATCTTGCCGTCGGAGGAGCCGGCGTACAACATTCCGCCGTCTGCATCGGTTGTTAAGCAAGATACCTTAGTGTTTCCGCTTCCGCTCATTCGTATACACGCAACTTTGGAGACTCGCTCTTTCAGCCAAACCTCCACCACCCCCACTTTGTCACCGTTATTATGAAGTCGTTGTTCACTGCTATGTGCTTCACGTCGAAGCTCGTGGTCAGAGATCCGACCACCGCCTTGTTGGAGAGCGCAAACACTTTTCCCGCCGTTCCATCTAGGGCCGATCCGGCTGCGAACAACAGCCCATCTTGTATCTTAAGTGAGTTGAGCGATTGTTTGCCTAGCAGCTTTCTGGTCCCGTAGTAGAATTGAGTTGAGCTGAGTTTCAACAGATCCACTTCCTGACAAAGTAACAGTGAAACAATATTTTTATTATCCTAGAGAACCAACCCTTGCATCAATGCTACAAAATATTGAACCTTGAGAAGGCTCTAATACCATAATAGAGAAATGTTGCATCCCAAGAATCAAGTTGTTGGGTGCAACACTTCTTTACCAGATATGAGAGCTTTTTCACAGCCTATTGAATTAGAGATACTGAAACTGAATCTTGTTAGCTCCAATATAACAATTTCAGTTCCACAAAGTCTTGGTTGACATGTACATACTTTAATCCCTTTCATGAGCCGTTCGTTTGACAAGTGTGTAATTATGAACATTTCCCAACAACTCAAGTTATTGGAATGCAACGATTGTTTAATTACGGTTGATGTTTTTGATCGGGAAAAGTGAAGAGAAGTGTACCTGGATACTGTAGCAAGAGCAGCCACAGTACAACTTGTCCCCTGACATGGCAAGACACCTCACGTTCTTATTGAAGTTGATGTGCCTTGGACTTCCACTCCAGTTGTAAACCTGTTCTAGCATAAGATGATCTGATCACTCAAGTTTAATTTACATCGTGAACTCAAATCAAATCAAGAAAAGAAATGTTAAACTTGCCTTGATCCCAGTTGTTTGGGTGACAAAGCATGCAACTTTGGAGTTAGCAGTCAAGTCATGCACAGCCTCTCTCACATCATGCACTTGCACACAATGTATCTCTTCTGGTTTTATCACCCACACCTGCAACGAAAAATGTTAATTATATATGTTTAAACAACTTGAATTAGTTAACCCTGAATCTAATCTGATCTAATCTCACCCTGATTGTCTTGTCTAAAGAGCCACTGTACAGCTTGTTGTCACCAGGAGAAAGGTAAAGGCAAGTGACCGCCTTCGTATGCTCCCGGAGTTCTTGGATCACCCTTGGAACTCTCTTTCCAGCATCCCACAGCTGCACAAGGTTTCTAGTTAGTTAATTGCAGCTACTTATAGTTTTCAAATGTTATCAGATTGTTCATTATGTTTACCTTAATAGTTCCATCAGAATGGCTGCTTATCAACCTGCCTTTGAGATGAACCAATGACAGAACTTCACCATTCTGGAATGATTCCAGCTCAGCTACTTCACTCCAATTCCACAGTTCTGACTGTTAAAGATCACAAAGAGGAAAATCATAATCAGAAAAGATTGCAGTTGGCAGAGAGTGGAATCTGAATATCTGATCATTTACAACTTACAGCATCAACAAAGGAAGAGTTGATCAATGATTTCAGAACATCTGAGATCATGGGGGAGTACTTCTTCAGCTTCCTCAGTGTCTTGTATATGCATCTAGCGTATTTTCCCAGCTCTTGGAGTGAAGCTTCAACAATCAAACAGTTTCAGAAACACAGAATAACTTATTTCTGAGTGAGAAATGGTGGTGTTAGTTTTACCTGGATCAGTAATGAAGGTTTTCAAAGAGAGAGTCGCCATGACCTTCTCTTCCACATTTCCTGACTGGAGGATGTTCACGAACTCGTCAAGCAAGGCCTTTGAGGCGACATCTCTCACCCCGGTATCGGGAAGAACCGAGAGCATGTGAGTTAGCCATGTAGATGTTACAAGGCATGACTTTGCCATTTCAATGGAGTTGCTCCTAAAGCATTCCGCCAATGCTTTGAAGATGGACCCTTTCTCATGGTTGCACAGCACAAACGCCACCCTTCTCTCCCAACAGCTCGCTGCTTTCTCCTCCTCCTCCTGTACCACGAAAATCGAACTCATACGATGATTTGGTGTTCTTGATACAAAGATATAGAGAGTAGTGTGTCCAAACTAACTAACTAACTAACCATTGTTTCAGCATAGTCGTTATCGAGCTTCTTTGTCCTCTCGGCCTTCATCAGGTTGTTGTAAGGTTTATCAAAACCTGCCATCTTAAGTAACCATGACTCCATATATGAGCTCCCCGTCGATGTAATCCGTCCTGAGAGACATACTATTTCATCTAGAGCCGTCATTTGAGAGCTGCTGAAGTCCTTCCTCTCAAGTGCTTCAATCAATGCCTCCACAGCTTCCTCTCTATAAATGCTCATCTTTCGTGGCTCGACCTAGTGGACCAAAAAACGAACCAACATCTTCATTAGAATCTTGTTATCAATCTTCGTGTTCGATAAATCTTTTAATGGAATATATATGGAATCAGTAGTACATACCAGGAGATCAAGCTGAAGCAGAAGAGTAGCAATTACAGGTTGCTGCTCCATTGGTGCCATTTGAAGATACACAAGAAAGGTGTGCATTGTGCTGAATGCACCCTCATCTCTGATTGTCCTCAGAATCTGATTGCAGGAATTCCTCCTGGATGAAATGCAGAACTATCAGTTAATTTACTTTCTAGGTCAAACTACTTCACCAAAAAAGAGTGGACTAATGTATTCATATACCTGTTTAACCGGACTAGTTCAGACATGAAATCAATGCACTTGGCTTTCACACTATCATCCCCAGAATGGAACAATTCAAGAACAGGAGATAGTTCTATTCTCTTCGCGATCAAGTTCCGACAGCTTTTATCAACATTCATACAACACACGAGTATAGATACCACAGAATCCCTACTCTCCAGCCTTTCCAAACACTTAACCAAAGCTGGAATTCCATTGGAACTAATAACACTCATTGCATTAGTCACCTTACTGTTCTCATCTCCTTCACTAAGCAAAACCTCCAGCATTGCTATAGCTGCATCTTTTGGATCCATAACCAACTCAACATCATCCGATTCCTTTCCCTTCCGAGCGATCAACTGGATAATCGAAGGTATGAAATCGTGAGACGAAAGCTGAGCGAAGCTTGGCTGAAGCTGGTAGACCAGGACAGCTGCTTCTGATAGCCCGTTTTTAAGCAAAGCAGCCAAGCAATCAAAATCGGAATCGACATTGGTCAGTGTCCTCGCAATGCTTTCGTCCACGTACATCAGTTCAGATAGGAGAAAGATTGAGACTTTGAGAACTTCCCTATTCAAGGAAGCTGATAGCACTTCCACAAATCCATTAACCACAGTTGGCTTTGACAAGTAGACCTGAACCGTTGGATCACCTCTTGCATCTTTCCACAGCTTGGCTATTGCCATGACCCCAGCTTCACATTCCTGCAGATTATCAGATGTACATAGACAAGAAACAAAAGGCTGTAGCTTGTTTATGATCGAATCGATCGCTGCCTGAGACAGCACACTCGTCGGCGAATTCGACACTCCAAGTACCGAATTCGGGCCGAATCTTGTGGCTCTTTGCTGGGGTGGTCTATTGTTGTCAGCCTCCTTGGTAGTATTCGAATTCGTAACAGATGAATTGGTTCTTGCAGGAGTGAGAGGACCCTTGGGGGTTTCGGAGTACGAGAACTCGTGGGCTAGATCAGGATGCTGTTCTTTCCAGGAAGTGATGAGGCGTTTGAGGACGTAATTGGTTTTTGGTAGGGAGTTTGCAGAGAGTGGCTGACGGGTAATTGGACAAGTTTCATTCCCAGTTTGCAGCCATTCTTGAATGGCTTTCCTCTCGTAAGTCTGTCCCGTTTCGAGAGTGACTGGATCGTTGAACAGCATTCCTGTGATCGGACAGACGAAATCCTTTGGAGGTCTTGAACGTGTGGTGCTTAGGTTGTCTGACATTGGGATTGATATGCAGCTCTGGTTTCCATCGTCTGCTTCATTCACAGAGCTACAGAAAAATACAGAAAATCAGAAAGAACAGAGGAAACAAAACAGAGGATTTGGTTATACCTGTTCTCGAAGCAGGGGTTATTCAGAGTGTCGTAACTCATGCTTCTCGTACGACCATCCCTTTCATTTCCATTTCTCCTCATGTCCTGAAATCAGCAGTATAAAAATTCCAGTCAGTACAGAATTAAGAGAATCAAGATGGAGAAATTGATAGGGGTTTTGAATATGAAGAACACTAACCAACCCATCAGCATCGGATCGTGGGGAGTTGAAGCTGGAATCACTGTTGATGCTGGGTGAACCAGGCAAAGAGCTGGAGATGGAGGATTCTCTGATACGAGTACACAGAAGGCGTAGTGCAGGTGAAGGTGAACCACCACTTTCTCTCCTGGATTGATGAACTTCTTGGCTAGGAGAAGATGAGGAAGAAGTAGAAGAAGAATGATAAGAATAAGTCTTTGGAGAAGCCCCAGGAGATAGCTTTGATGCTTGACTATTATACTGCTGATGCTGATGCTGATGCTGCACAGTTTCTTGTTTTGTCCGTCGAACACTCATCGGTTTACGCCGGACATCTTCAGAACGTTGTTGATACCCATTTTCTTCCTCTTCTTCTTCTTCTTCTTCTTCAGGAATTGGCTCCTGGATTTAGAAAATTAACTCATATTCAGAAATGGAAGCTAACACAAACTCTCAGAAACTGATGTAACTGCAGGTTATCTACATGTACTAACCCTCACACCCAACATCTTGGATGACTCATTTCTCAGGAAGGAAGAAAAGCTAGCCCTGCTACAAGAAAAATAATTTGGAACAAAAACTCTCAATCAGTTGATCTAGCAATAATGAAAATCTGACAAAACATGGAATTGATTTGACTAATGAATGGTAACCTGGTGGGTTCTTGAGCACCAATTTTGTCCTTGGGGAAGCCAGCACTTTTAGGTAGAATAGGACCAAAGCTGACAAAATCAGGAACACTTTTGCTGACTTCATTCACAGGATTCATAGGTGGTTCAGCAGTAGGCATCTTCCTCCTATCCTGCCAATCATCAGAACTCATACATTCCATGAAATACCGGGCAAACATCCTGGTATTCTCATCCAACGACTCCCCGTAAACCTGCTCAAGCTTCTGAAGCGCCTGGACTTGCTCGGGGGACATTGAGTACAAGAACGACTCGTTGAAGAACTGATCCAAATCAGCTGTGAAGGACAGATCTGAAGAGTCAGGAATCACTTCCATCATCAGCTTGTGCCTCACCTCGGAGTACCACCCAACGACCGAGTTCATCTGTGGAAGGAACAGGTCCTTCCACAGCTCGGGAGCGAAATCGACCCTCGAAAAGAAAGGATCGATGACGAACATTTCAAGAACATGGGTAACCGAGTTGTGGACGTTGTTCCTCAGCTTCCATAGGTATGCTAGGTTGAGATGAGCCCAAGCTGAGAGGTAGAAGTTTGGCACACCGGCTGTTGTTTGGCTGCAGTCCAACATTGCACAGACTTGTAACATCTTTTCGGCGTAGTCCAATCTTGCTAGCTTTGTTTCCTTGTTGGATGTTCCAATTGCTTCTTCCAGAGCTTCCATTCCCCAGTCTAAGTTTGCGAGGACCGCTTGATCTGAGTAACGAACCTCGTCGATGTTTCCATCTTTGGCAGCTAATCTCTCGGCGCATTGTTCCTTGTGTTGAATCCTTTTCTCCTTGTTGATGAGTTGGTCATGGATGAAACTCCCTACTGATGCTGTCAACACCTTGGAAATGTTCTTCTGATCCATTTTGAACCTGGAATTGGGATTCAAAGAGGACTACTGAATCCAGGGGGATCAACAACAACCCATGATTGGGAGAAAGAGAGAGAGAGAGAGAGGGGAAAAAACTCTCCCTTTCTTGGAATGGGAAATCCAGAAATGAATGATCTGCTCTTGTGCTACAGATGTAACAAGGAATATAGTAATATAATATTAACATCAATTTTTGGTTGCAAAGAGCCAATGAACAAGTTTGAAATTGTTACCCTTTCTTCCTTTCTGTTCCCTTATTTTAATCCAAATGTGTCATTTTAGTTGTTGACACAGCTTATTATGCCAGGGAACCGGCTAGCTAACCAGTTTTATTGAGGATATTACAACATTACAGAATCAGACATATGAACCAACAACTTCTAGTAATAAATTACAAAAAAAACATCCAACTCAGATAAGTTTGTCTGATAGGGAAACAGAAGTTGAAAGGAAACAAAAGAGAATGGGAAGAGCCGGCAGTCACTTGGAATTGCCGGCCTTGGCTGTTCTTGTGTGTGTGGCTCAAGACTGAAGACTGAAGGTGAGGTCAACCGTAAGCAGAGCAGGACCATGATCATGAGATTGAATAATTATTTGCCACGTGGTGAAAGGACAATGAAGGTAAAGAATTCTTCTTTGAGGTCAAACAACCATTTGGTCAGACACCTTAACCAAATCAAACTCTTTTTTCATTAACTGTCTGTTTAACGGGAACTTTCAATCTTGGCCCAATCTCTTGTCAAGTCCATAAAAGCCGTATCTGGGCTGGAGCCCAGCCCACCTTATTCCGCTTCAGCCATTTTTGTTCATTTTCTTTTTAGACAGTTCTAAGGTATAACTGGTCGTTTGTCTACAAGGGTTGGAGTATATGCAAAAATCGGTGCTCTCTTTCAAAATAAAATTATTCCTTAAGAGTTTGGCTCATGTTGCTTAGCGTTTGCAGAAGTCGGTCCTCTCTTTCGTTTCTCATCTCTCTATTGTTTCTCTATTTCATTCTTACAAATATGAGGGTTTCATGACTCGCAGTTCGTGAGGCGAATTTGGTTCTTTTTTTTTTTTTTTTTTTTTTTTTTTTATGAATGAGAATTGGTATTAAAAGCCGAAGGGCAGAAACATACATCCAAGTAGGGGAGAAAATCCCCAAGCAAGGCAAGCAAAAGCCTCCCTTATACAAACTGCTACTGTACTGCAGTAAAACAAAATCAGTAGCGACAATGTCGCTACACCCCCTCTATACTCCAATAGCTATACCCCAAAAAGAAAACCTCCCTATACCACCTAAACTAAGAAGAAGCAGCAGAAGAAACTCAGCCCACATTGATAGGTAACTGCCAAATATGCATCCAATTCCCAAGCTCATCCGTTGTAGCCTCTCCATTTGCCCTTGCCCAACGTCCCATAGCAAAAGCGATCCGCCACACTAACATGTGAGCATCAGAATCTGTATCTCTAAAAATTCTACTGTTGCGTTCACCCCACAAAATCCAAACAAAAGTATGAAGTAAAAACTTCCCAATTTGAATGGGCTTCTATTCTTTCGGGACCATGGATGGCAAGCTTGGAACTGAACACAATCCAAACCCTCCGAGAAAACTTACAAGAAAAGAACAAATGCGACACCGACTCAAGGTCGGCTCTGCATAAAACACACAAGTTCGGACCTATAAAACCCCTCTTGGACAAATTATCAAAGGTCGATATATTGCCATGGAACAAAAGCGAAAGGAAACCGCAAATCTTAGAGGGCACACCTTTCAACCAAATTGTCGAGAAGGGAAAGGAAGGAAGACCTGGAAACTGCAATCCAATAAGATATTTGAACCACGAGTTAACTGTGAACCTTCCAGATGAAAAGTCCAAGAAATCGAAGCCGGTCCCTGAGAAATCCACCCCTCTGGCAGACTTCCAAAAAAGTTCATCATGTTCTTCCGCTCCTCCTCCGCTCCTCCTCTGAGAGTGATGGTCAGGGGAACATGCCACTCATACCTGTCAGTCATAGAAACATGAAATGTCAAATTCATTTGGGCTGGTCTTCCACTTCCAATAAAATGCAACGAGATTTAGTATGAGTTGGCGATCCGAAGGTAAAAAAACAAAGCTGCTCTGTCTTGAGCAGCAACGAAGACTCTAGGAAATCTCACTGCTAGACTCTCCCCCAAAACCCAAGCATCGTGCCAAAAAGAGACCCCCCACCCCCCGGATCAAGAAGAGCGTACTCCCAGAATCTATAACTAGACATCACAATGCCTCGCCCACACCGACCACCCTGCATTTTGCAAGTCTCAACTTGGTGTCTAGACCGAGTGTCCACCACCTGTCTTACACATAATGAGCTGGCGCCACCACGAATTTCTTTCAACCACAAAGCGCCACGACCATTTTCCCAAAAGCACTTCATTCATAATCCGCAGATCCATCACTCCAAGGCCTCCATCCTGTTTTGGGATCTTCACCTTCTCCCATCCAACAAGGTGAGGTTTTCGTTCCTCCGTGCTTTCTTCCCAAAGAAATCTATTTTGAATCCTCTCCTGATCTTTAATCACCGCGACAGGAGTTTTGAACAAAGAGAGGTAGTAGACTGGCATGCTAGAAAGAACACTCTTGAGAAGAGTGATCCGGCCTCCAAAGGAAAGGAGGCGGCCTTTCCAACCTTGTAACCTGTTTGTTGTCTTAGCCAACACCGGATCCCAAATTTCTTTGTTTGCGGCTCTGGAACCAAGGGAAAGGCCAAGATAAGTAGCTGGTAGGGAACCCAAAGAGCATCCAAGAGTCGTCGCTAGTCTTTCACAATTTTAAACGTCCCCCACAGTGTACATGACTGATTTGTGGATGTTGAACTTAAGGCCCGACACCGCCTCAAAACATATGAGAATGGAAAAAATTTGATGGATTTGATCCTCTAAGGCATCACAAAGAAACAGAGCGTCATCAGCGTAGAAAATGTGATGAACCTCCCCAGTCCTATTTTGCTCATCCATGAAGAACCCTTCCACCAAACCGAAGTTCTTAGCCTTGTTCATCATTTGGGAAAGAATCTCCATAACCACGATGAAGAGGAAAGGAGAAAGGAAATCCCCCTGTCTTAACCCTCTTTGGCTGGGAAAGAATCCTTTTGCTTCCCATTCACCAGAACTGAGAAGTAAGCAGAAGAAATACAACTCTTGATCCAACCAACCCATCTCTCAGAGAAACCATCTGTCTCAAAGTTTGGAACAAACATTCCCAGTTTGTGTGATCAAAAGCTTTCTCAAGTATAGGCATAGCCATGTAATAAGTCTAGTGCTACCCTCATGTTCTTCCTTCCTAGGACGACCCCACATTGGCAGGGCCATCCTCCTGCAACCACAACTGACATCCACACAACTTATGCACACTTCAAGAATAAAACTCTTATTTCTAGCACCTAGTCATCCATACAGTCAAACAAGTCAACCAAACATTCAAACAGTCAACTCAAGCATTGCATATAACAATCAATTACAACATCATAAATTAACCATTACAACTCTCCAATTCACGCATCCCTATTAATTACTAAGTCGAATTTCAATTTCTCACATGTCTACCTATTGATGATAAGCCTTCATCTTAGCCTAAAACAAGACTTTGAATTCTGTCTGAGAACGTCTGCCTCGTCTCCCTAATTCCACCGGTTCTGATGGTTCGCCAATAAGAGCTCTAACGAAGGAGATATGCCCGAATCTCTGAATTGTCAACCATTGATCTGCCAAATAGCCCTTTAGCCAAATTTCCACACAAACTTAGACTGTAAGGTGTTCATATACACTTCCAATTGTCATAACAACGACGAAGGAGGTGAAATCATTGGTCATGTGATGTTGCTAAAGTTGGTAGTGGCTCTTGGAATTGTTGGTACTCTTGATTTAAATGGTTATCCATGATTTTTTTTTTTTTGACAATTCCATGGAGATTGATCAATGAACCCATCCACCAATTACTACAAATCCAATGGAGTCATTGTTGCTGTCTTGGAAGCGATGGCCGAAACAATCTCAAATATTAGTATTGTGTTATGGACATAATGATTCTTTTTTTGATGAATATGAACATAATGATTCGATCACTCTCGTTGCAGAGATTTGAGTCGCCAAATTTTGACTCGTCAAAGATTGTGATGGTTGAAGATGAGAGAATGATAAACGTATAGCTTTACGTATTAAGCTCGAGAAGGAATGGATCCTACTAAAAAAGAAGATTATAGATGAAGAAGATAGAAGAAATAAACTCTTCAATCATGCTAAAATGGGCTTGGTTGGATCGAAATGAGTTGGATCTAATGATTGAGTGTTTGATGGCATGGAATTTTAAAATTATTATTTTAGTTTACGTGATTGGCCGTAAGATTTTGGATGAAAATTTGAAAAAGGACGAATTGATCTTCCTAAATCAAACTTGAGTCCTATTATGTAGGAAAATGATAATTTCTAACTGAATGACCAAAATTTTATTAACCAAATTATTAATTAACTCTTAATGTGAGAGCATTTATTAAGAGTTGATATAAATTTTATTTTTGATTTCAACTTGTTCGATACGGGCTTCACCGGACCAAAGTTTACCTGGTTCCGCCAGAAGCTTAAAGAACTGCTGGATCGCTGTCTTGCTAATGCCGATTGGGTCAACCTCTTTTCGGACTCCTCCACCGTCCACCTTGAAAGAATTAAGTCTGACCACCAGCCGATTTTGATTCGGACTAGCAATAATGCAAGGTACATTTCTGGTCCTCGCCCTTTCCGCTTTAATGTAGCCTGGTTTGGGCACGATAATTTCTCGGACTTCCTTGATCAAAGCTGGAAGCGAGGAAGGGATTTGTGTCTTTCTTTGCAGGATTTCCAAGACAGATGCATTACCTGGAACAAAGATGTCTTTGGCCACATTTTCAAGCGAAGGCGCCTCCTGGAGCGACGCCTCCATCAACTTGAGCTCCTCACCTAGTCCAATGGGTCGGACAGACTGGCGGCGGAAGAAGAGTCGGTGAGAATTGAACTTGGGAAAACCCTCTGGCAGGAGAACTTGCTCTGGCTTCAGAAGTCGAGGATGCAGTGGATCAAGGATGGGGACCGCAATACTAAATTCTTCCATCTCTCCACTCTTCGCCGAAGGAAAGCTAATCAGATCCAAGGCCTCAAGCTGGATGATGGGACGTGGATCTTTGATGACCCTGGTATGAAGGAAGTGGCCGTCAATCACTTTCTTGACCTGTTCAAGGCGGGCTCTGTCACCAGTCTGGAGCCGGGCGCCGCCGTTTTTGCCAACCCCCTCTCGGACGCCGAGGGCCAGCAGCTCGCCCGCCCCCCCACATTTGAGGAATACCTCTCCACTTTCAAGGCTATGGGAAGCCTCAAAGCTCCAGGGAAGGATGGTTTTCACCCTATTTTCTTTCAGAACTGTTGGGATGTGGTGGGCAAGGATACTGCTGACTTTATCTCTCGCTATTTCAGATACCCGGAGGCTGTTGCAGAAGCAAATGAGACTATCATCGTCCTTATCCCGAAGATCCCAAAGCCGGAGCAAATTTCCCACTTCAACCTATTAGCCTCTGCAACGTGTCCTACAAAGCGATCACGAAACGTACTGCTGACCGGCTCATGGGGCACATGAAGAAACTCATTGACATCAATCAGACGAGCTTTGTCCCGGGGCGTCAGATTTCAGAGAATATTATCATCCTTCAGGAGGTGATCCATACCCTGCGTTCTCAGTCGGGGAAGATGGGTTCCATGGCGATCAATGTAACATCCCCGCCCAACCGAGCGGGTTAGAGCTCAAGTCTGGGTGACTAGAGTGCCGGAAACGGTACTTAAGAGGGTCTCTTGAGGTCTGGGACGTTTGGGTGTGTGCCGGGTTGAAGTTGCAAAAGAGGGGAACAGTGTACAGTACCAAAAGTGCTGATTTTGGGTCCTAAAGTGCGCAGGCGCACATTTAGAAGTGCCAGGCGCACTTTTCAATTAATTCAGCAAACTTTCGGCGGAATATTCAAAATGTGCGCCTTTTAGGGGTCAATGTGCGCCGGCGCACATTTTGGCATGCCAGGCACACATTTCGTGCGTAAAAGGACGGAATTGCATGGAAATCCTATTTTTTTTCCCCTTTCTCTCTCCCCGAAAAACCATTGACGAACCAAGAGCGAGCAACCTTCGAAGGGTGATTCCGGGAGCTGTAGAGGTCGGAATTGAGTTCCGTTTGTTGCTATGGATTCGTAGCGACGAGGAGAAGAGATCGCTAACCTCTATTTTGGGTTTCTGGGTGTAGGTCGTGAGCAGTAAGGAAGGGTAGAGCTACGAGTTTGGTGGTTGGAAATCGAGTTTCTGGGGAACTAGAAGACGATTAGAGCCTCGTCTTCTATTCCAGGTGAGGGCTTAGCGTTGTGTAGGTAGTTTGGACAGCGTGAGGAGTTTCAATTGGACTTAGAACAAAACCTAGGTTATGCATGAAAATGATGAGCGTAAAAGGGGATAAACTGTTCTGTGAATGTACTTGATTGCTATTGATGATTGCCGTGGTTGATCGTTGTTGTTGATTGCTATGATTTGGGGTTGGTTGTGAACTGAAGTGAATCAAGTAATGGATTGACATAGAAATGAGGATTAGGATGGTTGGGAAATAAGTACAGGTGCTATGATATTATGAATTGCTGGCTGTGGATGCAGGAGAGTTGCCCTGCCAATGTGGGGTCGCTCTGAGTATGAGGGACAGGTGGGTGACCCCTAGACTCATGACATGGCCTCCCCTGTACTTGCAGGTGGGGGTGGCCGGTGAGCTAGCCGGTTATCCTATTGATTGTGATGTGTGAGCTGTGAACATGACAGGGGCATGGAGGACGTGATGTGTTGTGAACTATGGACTGTGAATGAGATGTGGCTGTTTGTGTTGTATGCTGGTAGTGGATGTGATGTATGATTAGAGAATGTGATGTTGAGAATTGTATGTGTGGAAATAGAACCGGAAGGAGCCTGCACTGCCCCCGAAAACTGCACTATGGGTGCTAAGTGCCTCTTCAAGGGAAAGAGGTGCGGTCACGTCTTCAAGGGAAAGGCGTGATTTGTTTGGTTGAGTCAAGTTAACGATTCCTTCAAGGGAAAGGTCTCGTGGTATCCTCCAAGGGAGAGGATGCGTCTTGGACCTCTCCAGGGGAGAGAGGTGCGTCAGGCCGGCAGGGGTGGTGCGGGATAAACTCCTTATTGGCGCCTAATAACTCACCTAGATAATGTGAATGTGAACGGTCGTGTGCTTGTGGTTGTGGTTGTGACTTGGTTGATGGTTGTGTTGTGACGATGCTGTGTGTGCCGTGGATTGATGTATTAGTTCTGTGTTATTCTAATGTTATGAATTGTGCTTGAGAACAAGAGCTGACCAACGTGATCGCCTAGACTGCTTTTAGGGAATTAAAATATGGAAAGGGGGTTGGGTTTGGTTCCATTGTTGAATGTCTTGTGCGGGGTTGGGACCGCTCCATAGAGTAGGACAACGTGTAGGTAGGCCCAGTGGGTTCACTCAATTTCAATAGGAAATTGATCCCTTTCTCCCTTTCAGGATCTCGTGGCTAGAGAGAGTGGTGTGGTGCCGGAGTTGAGGGTGGATTCCGAGAAGTGCTGGGCTGAAGCTATGAGGTGAAGACTGGAGCCTACTTGGAGTTGACCTATTTTTACATTTCAGTTGACTTGGGACATTTTGGGGGTTTTACTGGGATTTATGTATCTTTCTGGTTACGTTGGATTTTATGGGTTTTATGTTGGATTTGGAGTTGTAAACAGTTTATGTTTTCATGGTTTATGGAGGCCTCTCACTTAAACTCTTACTTAAAGTTTGGATTTGATTGTTATCTCTGTCGTTTTTCACTGGGTAATACTCGATACCGGTTCAACCTCGGGTTTCATCGAGCTGATTCGGGTTGGGTGTTACAAATGGTATCAGAGCCTGGTTTGTCGCTGCTGTACCGGTTGATTATCTTCTCTCTTTGGGGAGTAATTAACCTCGTTGGGAGGGAGGATGAGACATCGGTACGGGACCGACATTCCAAGGGTTTTTGTCAAACTGTTTTAAATGGGTGGGATGTTTGAAATCAAGTGGTGAATTGAGTTGTTTGAAGTTCCTCGAGCGGTCAACTGAAATGTTTAATGTCCTCCTGTAGTGAGAACCAGTCGATGGGAAGTCACTCCGTGGGTCACTCCGAGCATGGAGCAGTGGGGCGTCGGTTTCGGCCGTCGGATTTGAAGGGTTGGAACTTCAGTGAGTTCGCCGGGGAGGTGGCTGATCCGGCTGTGGCTGAGCGATGGATTAAGGAGTGCAACTTCAAGTTTCTGAGGGCTGGATTTGAGGATGAGATGAGATTGCAAGCCATGACCTTCTTGCTAAAGGGTCATGCCTTGGAGTGGTGGGAGTCCTTGCCGGAGAGTCAGGTGTACCCGCCTGAGCTGGGGTTTGAGGAGTTCTTAGGGATGTTCCGTGACCAGTTTTGTCCGGATATTTGGAGGGAGGCAAAGACCAAGGAGTTTCTTGAGCTGGTGCAGGGTGAGAAGTCGGTTCTGCAGTACTATATGGAGTTCACCAACCTCTCCCAATGGTACGATGAGCTTGCTAACCGAGAGCAAAAGTTGATTCGTTGGTTCAAGAGGGGTCTGAGGTGGGAGATTCAGGAGGGGGTCACATCTGGTGACATGGGGAGTTTGGTGGCGGTGAAAGGGGCTGCTTTGGAGAGGGAGTTATTAGAGCTGGGGAAGAAGGAGGACCGGAAGAGGAAGGCGACAGCACCGCCTTCACAGTCTGTGGCCCAGAGTCAGACTGTTAAGCGATCGCATCAGTCTTACTCAGGGTTCAGGAGCACTCCGTCGGCCCCGATGCGTGGGGTGTTGACCTGTTTCACCTGTGGAAATCCGGGACACAAGAGCGCGACTTGTAAGATGAGGGGTGCAGGTTCGGCTCGATCGGGAGGGGCGTCAACTGGGCTTCCCACCTGTGGCACATGTGGGAAACCTCATTACGGCATGTGTCATCTGGTGAGGACCGCTCCAGTAACATGCTACACCTGTGGGCAGCGTGGACACTGGAGCAATGTTTGCCCGACCAGGAGTGCGGTGCCGACCCAGTCTGTGGGATCGGTGCAGGGGCCTAGAGCTCCGTCGGGGAGTCAAGGGGGTAGAGGAGGAGGCAGTTATGGCAGGGGAGCCTCGGGAGCTAGACGAGGAACGGGTGCTAATGCCATGCCGGTGGGAGCTGGAGGGGATCAAGGACGACTTTATGCTCTCACTAAGGGCGCAGCAGAAAATGCGAACGACGTGGTGACTGGTATGATCTCAATCTTAGATCTTTCCGTTTACGCTTTGTTTGATTCGGGGTCAGCCCATTCCTTTGTGTCTGAGAAATGTTTGAGTAGTTTGGGTGTTGTAGCTAGTAGTTTGGGTGTTAGTTGGGGCGTCAGAACTCCTCTGGGGACTTCTGTTCGGGTGGATAGAGTGTGTAGAGGGTGTTGAGTGCTAGTGGGAGGTGTAGAGTTCTTGGATGATTTGGTGGTGCTTCCTTTCAATGAATTCGACGTTATCCTCGGCATGGATTGGTTGGCTAGGCATGGGGCTTTGCTTGATTGTCAGAAGAAGGAGGTGTTGCTTCAGGTGGGAGGTGTCGGCCAGGTGGTGTTCAAGGGTGTTAGGAAGAGGGAGTCCGCACCTATGGGAGTAATTTCAGCAATGCAAGCCTTCTCTCTGATCCAAGAAGGGTGTGTGGCTTTATTGGTGCAGGTATCAGTTGAGCAGAATGAGGAGTTGGAGAAGGTACCAGTAGCTCGGGAGTTTGCGGATGTGTTTGAGGAACTACCCGGGGCACCGATCGAGCGTGAGGTGGAGTTCAATATAGAGCTGGTTCCTGGAACTGCTCCAATCTCTATTCCACCTTATCGCATGGCACCGGCGGAGTTAAAGGAGTTGAAGGAGCAATTGCAGGAGCTCTTGGATAAGGGGTTCATCCGCCCAAGCGTATCACCGTGGGGGGCACCGGTGTTGTTTGTGAAGAAGAAGGATGGGTCGATGCGGATGTGTATTGACTATAGGCGGTTGAACAAGGCGACGATCAAGAATCGTTACCCACTTCCAAGGATAGACGATCTCTTCGATCAATTGCAAGGGGCTGAAGTGTTCTCGAAGATAGACTTGAGGTCGGGTTATCACCAGTTGAAGGTGGAGGAAGGATCGGTGCCAATGACAGCCTTTAGGACCCGCTATGGACACTATGAGTTTCTGGTAATGCCGTTTGGTCTCACCAATGCTCCCGCCGCGTTCATGGCTCTCATGAACAAGGTTTTCCACGAATATTTGGATAAGTTCGTGATAGTGTTCATCGATGATATCCTCATTTATTCTAAGACTAGGAAGGAGCATGAGGAGCACTTGAGGATTGTTTTCCATAGGTTGAGGGAGCAGCAACTATTTGCCAAGTTCTCGAAGTGTGCCTTTTGGTTGGAGGAAGTATTGTTTCTTGGGCATGTGGTTTCTAAAAGAGGCGTGGAGGTTGACCCAAAGAAGATTGAAGCGGTGGTTAATTGGTCTCCACCTAAGGATGTGTCGCAACTGAGGAGCTTCTTGGGGTTAGCTGGTTACTACCGAAGGTTTGTAGAGGGGTTCTCTACCATAGCGTCTCCTTTACATAAGTTGTTGAGGAAGGAGTCGAAGTATGAGTGGAGCGAGGAATGTCAGAGGAGCTTTGAGGAGTTGAAGAAGAAGTTGACTTCAGCTCCGGTGTTGACTTTGCCAGTAGAAGGTGGAGAGTATGTGGTGTTTAGTGATGCATCTTTGCAAGGATTGGGCTGTGTGTTGATGCAGAATGGGAAGGTTGTCGCTTATGCCTCCTGACAGCTTAGGGTGCATGAGGTGAACTACCCAACCCATGATTTGGAGTTAGCTGCAGTGGTGTTCGCCTTGAAGTTGTGGAGGCATTATTTGTATGGTGAGACGTTTAAGATCATGACCGATCACAAGAGTCTTAAGCACCTTATGGATCAAAAGGAGCTGAATGGTAGGCAACGGCGTTGGGTGGAGCTCTTGAAGGATTATGATTGTACCATTGATTACCATCCTGGTAAAGCTAATGTGGTTGCGGATGCTTTAAGTCGAAAGGAGTTGGTGGATCTTAGAGCTTTAAGGGTAGAGATGCAGTTAGATGATGTGGGAAGTTTGTTTGCCAAGCTCAACATTAGGCCTATGCTGAATGATAGGATTGGCGAGGAGCAGCTCAAGGATGCTACTCTGGTGGCTATTCGAGGGGAAGTTGAAAAAGGCATGGATAATGGATTTGAGGTAGTTGGCGGATTGTTGAGATGCAAGGGTCGAGTGTGCGTACCGGAAGTAGAGGAATTGAGGAAGGGGATTTTGGAGGAGGCTCATTCCTCGATGTATGCTATGCATCCCGGGATGACAAAGATGTACAATGACCTCAAGTTAAGTTTTTGTGGCCAGGAATGAAGAAGGATGTGGCTCGTTATGTAGCGACTTGTTTGGTTTGTCAGAAGGCTAAGGCGGAGCATAGAGCTCCGGTGGGTTACTTCAGTCCCTACCTATTCCGGAGTGGAAGTTTGCGGACATCACCATGGATTTTGTATCGGGTTTTCCGCCGACTAGAGAGGGGAAGGATGCCGTGTAGGTAATAGTCGATCGTTTGACGAAAGTTGCGCATTTCATACCCATTCGATTTAAGCCTAGTGTGGAGGTGTTGGCAAAGTTATATATAGAAGAGGTGGTAAGGTTGCATGGGGTTCCTCAATCCATCGTCTCTGATCGGGATCCGAGTTTCACGTCTCATTTTTGGGAGGGGCTACATACAGCATTGGGAACCAAGCTCAAGTTCTCGACGGCGTATCATCCTCAGACGGATGGGCAATCGGAGAGAACGATCCTTATGTTGGAGGAGTTGTTGAGAAGCTGTGCTATGGAGTTTCAAACCCCTTGGACGGAATTGCTACCTTTGATTGAGTTCGCCTATAATAACTCGTATCATAGTAGTTTGAAGTCCGCTCCTTTTGAGGCCTTGTATGGGAGGAAGTGTAGGACGCCTTTGTGTTGGGATGAGGAAGGTGCGAGGGTGCTGTCGGGTCCTCAAGTTGTGCAAGAGACGGCTGATCGGGTTAAGATTATCAAGGAGAGATTGAGAGCGGCTCAAGATAGACAAAAAGCGTATGCCGACGGTCGTGCTAGAGAGCTGAGTTTCAATGTTGGGGAGAAGGTATTTTTGAAGGTGTCACCGTGGAAAGGGCTGATGGTTTCGGTAGAAAAGGGAAGTTGGCGCCTCGGTACATCGGTCCTTATGAGATCCTCGCTAAGTCGGGTCCGGTGGCTTATGTGTTGGCTTTGCCGAGGGAGTTGGAAAGGATACACAATGTGTTCCATGTGAGCGTGCTTAGGCGGTATCATGGGGACCCTTCTCATGTAATTCAGCCGGAGGAGGTGGAGATTGAGCAAGACTTGACTTATGAGGAGAAGCCAGTCGCGATCGTGGATAGGCAAGTCCGGGTCTTGAGGAATAAGCAGATTCCGCAGCTCAAGGTGGTATGGAGGAACCATGAGAGCGAGTCGGCTACTTGGGAGACTGAGGAGAGTATGAGGCGGCGGTACCCGGAGTTAGTGGAAGTGTATGATTCAGGTATTAATTTCCCTTGATGTATGCTTTTGTGTTTGCTTGTTGTGGTGTTGGTTCCAAGAAGGTCTAGGGTGTGCTCGGTGAAAGTAGAGTGTTGGGAGTGGGAGTAGGGCTGATGAGTAGTTAAAGGAAGGCTGGTGGTTCGTCGTTAGGAATTTCGGAGGTCAATAGGATACTTGGATTGCGGCAATTTTTAGTTGTGTGTTCGGTATCATATTGCTAGGATGAGTTAGGGATGATTTCGGGGACGAAATCCTTGAAGTTGTGGAGACTTGTAACATCCCCGCCCAACCGAACGGGTTAGAACTCAAGTCTGGGTGACTAGAGTGCCGGAAACGGTACTTAAGAGGGTCTCTTGAGGTCTGGGACGTTTGGGTGTGTGCCGGGTTGAAGTTGCAAAAGAGGGGAACAGTGTACAGTACCAAAAGTGCTGATTTTGGGTCCTAAAGTGCGCAGGCGCACATTTAGAAGTGCCAGGCGCACTTTTCAATTAATTCAGCAAACTTTCGGTGGAATATTCAAAATGTGCGCCTTTTAGGGGTCAATGTGCGCCGGCGCACATTTCGTGCATAAAAGGACGGAATTGCACGGAAATCCGTATTTTCTTTCCCCTTTCTCTCTCCCCGAAAAACCATTGACGAACCAAGAGCGAGCAACCTTCGAAGGGTGATTCCGGGAGCTGTAGAGGTCGGAATTGAGTTCCGTTTGTTGCTATGGATTCGTAGCGACGAGGAGAAGAGATCGCTAACCTCTATTTTGGGTTTCTGGGTGTAGGTCGTGAGCAGTAAGGAAGGGTAGAGCTACGAGTTTGGTGGTTGGAAATCGAGTTTCTGGGGAACTAGAAGACGATTAGAGCCTCGTCTTCTATTCCAGGTGAGGGCTTAGCGTTGTGTAGGTAGTTTGGACAGCGTGAGGAGTTTCAATTGGACTTAGAACAAAACCTAGGTTATGCATGAAAATGATGAGCGTAAAAGGGGATAAACTGTTCTGTGAATGTACTTGATTGCTATTGATGATTGCCGTGGTTGATCGTTGTTGTTGATTGCTATGATTTGGGGTTGGTTGTGAACTGAAGTGAATCAAGTAATGGATTGACATAGAAATGAGGATTAGGATGGTTGGGAAATAAGTACAGGTGCTATGATATTATGAATTGCTGGCTGTGGATGCAGGAGAGTTGCCCTGCCAATGTGGGGTCGCTCTGAGTATGAGGGACAGGTGGGTGACCCCTAGACTCATGACATGGCCTCCCCTGTACTTGCAGGTGGGGGTGGCCGGTGAGCTAGCCGGTTATCCTATTGATTGTGATGTGTGAGCTGTGAACATGACAGGGGCATGGAGGACGTGATGTGTTGTGAACTATGGACTGTGAATGAGATGTGGCTGTTTGTGTTGTATGCTGGTAGTGGATGTGATGTATGATTAGAGAATGTGATGTTGAGAATTGTATGTGTGGAAATAGAACCGGAAGGAGCCTGCACTGCCCCCTAAAACTGCACTATGGGTGCTAAGTGCCTCTTCAAGGGAAAGAGGTGCGGTCACATCTTCAAGGGAAAGGCGTGATTTGTTTGGTTGAGTCAAGTTAACGATTCCTTCAAGGGAAAGGTCTCGTGGTATCCTCCAAGGGAGAGGATGCGTCTTGGACCTCTCCAGGGGAGAGAGGTGCGTCAGGCCGGCAGGGGTGGTGCGGGATAAACTCCTTATTGGCGCCTAATAACTCACCTAGATAATGTGAATGTGAATGGTTGTGTGCTTGTGGTTGTGGTTGTGACTTGGTTGATGGTTGTGTTGTGACGATGCTGTGTGTGCCGTGGATTGATGTATTAGTTCTGTGTTATTCTAATGTTATGAATTGTGCTTGAGAACAAGAGCTGACCAACGTGATCGCCTAGACTGCTTTTAGGGAATTAAAATATGGAAAGGGGTGTTGGGTTTGGTTCCATTGTTGAATGTCTTGTGCGGGGTTGGGACCGCTCCATAGAGTAGGACAACGTGTAGGTAGGCCCAGTGGGTTCACTCAATTTCAATAGGAAATTGATCCCTTTCTCCCTTTCAGGATCTCGTGGCTTAGAGAGAGTGGTGTGGTGCCGGAGTTGAGGGTGGATTCCGAGAAGTGCTGGGCTGAAGCTATGAGGTGAAGACTGGAGCCTACTTGGAGTTGACCTATTTTTACATTTCAGTTGACTTGGGACATTTTGGGGGTTTTACTGGGATTTATGTATCTTTTTGGTTACGTTGGATTTTATGGGTTTTATGTTGGATTTGGAGTTGTAAACAGTTTATGTTTTCATGGTTTATGGAGGCCTCTCACTTAAACTCTTACTTAAAGTTTGGATTTGATTGTTATCTCTGTCGTTTTTCACTGGGTAATACTCGATACCGGTTCAACCTCTGGTTTCATCGAGCTGATTCGGGTTGGGTGTTACAATTAAGCTCGACCTTGCCAAAGCCTATGATAGGCTGGAGTGGAGCTTTGTGGAGGAGACTCTCCGTCTTGCAAACTTCCCCAAAAGTCTTGTCTCCTTGATCATGTCCTGCATCTCCTCTAGCTCCATGCAGATTTCCTGGAATGGCAGCCTCACCCCTAGCTTCAGACCGGGTCGCGGCTTACGTCAGGGATGTCCCCTTTCCCCTTTTCTGTTTACTCTATGTATTGAGCGTCTGAGCATTCTTATTAATAATTCTGTCGATGCTGGTTGTTGGAAGCCGATCCATCTCTAAAGGGATGGTCCGGCCCTCTCGCATATCTTTTTTGCTGATGACCTGGTTCTCTTTGGAGTAGCTAGTCAAAAGCAAAGCAGAGTCATTAGTCGCCTGCTCAATACCTTTTGCGCTGCCTCTGGCCAAATGGTGAGTGCGGATAAGTCTTGTATTTTCTTCTCTAAGAACACGAGCTTTGTCCTCCGCCGTCGGCTGTGTAATCTCTTAGGTTTTCAGGAAACTCAGAACCTGGGTAGATACCTTGGGGTCCCCATCCTGCACGGGAGAGTCTCCAAGGATACCTACAGTTACATCCTTGAGCGGATGAGGAAGAAGCTCGATGGGTGGAAGAGTAACTCTTTGTCCCTTGCTGGTCGAGTCACTCTTGCTCTCACGGTCCTCAACTCTATTCCCTCATATGCGATGCAAATGTCGTCCCTCCCTGTCTCTATTACTGACCGTATTGATGCTATTATCTGCAATTTCGTTTGGGGTGGCTCCCTTACTAAATCTAAAGTTCACTTACTTGCTTGGGATCGTATTTGCAGGCCTAAAGATCAAGGTGGTCTTGGACTCATGAAGGCTAGGGAGCTTAACCAGGCCTATCTCATGAAGCTTGGGTGGATGATCCTCAACAATCCGGACAAACTTTGGGTGCGGGTGATGATGAACAAATACCTGAAAGACACCAGCGAGGGCCTGTAACTTCATCGTAAGACTGGGGGTTCAACGCTCTAGAGGGGCATCCGGGCCGTTTGGCACGACTTGAGAGGCGCTTGCCAACAACTTGTTCGAAATGGGAAGGATACTCTCTTCTGGTCATCCCGCTGGTTGGATTCTGATATTATCCTTGCTGACCATGCCATTGTTGATCTTTCAGATGAGGATTTGCAGCTGCCGGTGTCGGAAGCCAGAAGCGATGACGGCAACTGGGATTGGGAGTTTCTGCGGTGTTCTCTGCCTCCACGGATCATCGGTCTTGTTGCAGGGATGGAGCCGCCGAGCGATTCCCTTGGCGAGGACGACATCATCTGGGGCCCCGACCCTCGGGGGAAGTTCACTCTGAAGTCAGCATATGATATTCTTGACAGCATTGGTCACCACACGGATCAGGACATCTGGAGGATTGTTTGGCGATGGACGGGTCCGAGTCGAGTTAGACATTTTCTTTGGCTGGTTGCTCATGATAGGATCCTGACTAATGCAGAACGTCGTAGGAGGCATCTGACGGATGTTACAGCTTGCCAGAGATGTAGAGCCGACATTGAAGACACCCTCCACGTCGTCAGAGATTGCAAACTGGCGCGTGAGGTTTGGTCACTTTTCATTCCTCCTGACCTTGCTTCACATTTTTTCTCTGATAATCTGCAGGTTTGGCTCAAGGCTGGTCTCCAGCATAAGGACTTTGGCCTTACCTTCGGCATCATCATTTGGATCCTCTGGAAGGCGCACAATGAGGCAATCTTTGAGGATAAACTTGTGACATGCGATCAGCTCCGCCTACGAGTCCTTTACTGGATCGCCGGGGTTCGAGAGACAATGAGAGTGGACTCACAAGTGGCCTCAAGGGGAACCTCAAGGCGCGTCGAAGCCCATATTGGTTGGAAGGCAGGTCCTCAGGATTGCATCACGATCAACACGGACGGTTCAGTCCTCTCTCCCCACTCTCAAGCGGCGGGGGGGGGGGGGTATCCTCCGCAACCACATGGGCCAACCGATTCACACATTTGGAGCTAACCTTGGCCGATGCTCCATCATGAGAGCCGAGCTCCGCGCTACTCAGTTTGGCCTTATGATTGCTTGGGATAGGGGGTTCAGGAGGATTCACTTACAGCTTGACTCTCAGGCAGCCATCTCGGCGATTCGGGGGGGGGGGTCAGGATGAGGACTCACGACACAGTAGGACACTCGACTCCATTAACGAGCTTCTTTGCAGAGCTTGGGATGTCACCATATCCCATACCTTTAGAGAAGGAAACACCGTTGCCGACCTTCTTGCTCACCACAAGCACTCTTTGGATTTTAGCCTTCACATCGATTGTATGTACCCCCATGAGGTTGATAGAGCTATTTGGAATGACCATGTAGGGACCTGCTTTCCCAGACTTATTTATATGAATGACTAAGGGTGTTCTGCACCCGTTTTCTACCCAAAAAAATTTGTAGATGAGGGGAAAATTGAGAGAATAGCTTTGTCCTATGTGGCAGAAATAATGTGAAGATCTCGCACATATTATTTTAAGATAAGATCCCAAATGGCCGCCCATCCATATATAATTAATATTCCTCTAAATCTCTCTTCTCTAAAGCATCTAAATAACCATCAATACCGAAATAATATACTGATAGATGAAGCATGGGCGGATCCAGGATTGAATCATGCACTGAGCCAAAATTAAAGGAAAAATTTCAAGCCATGACAACAAATTTGATTAACATAAAAAGTCTTCAAATCTATACCTGCAACTTCAATTTTACACTTCTAATTATGAATGGGCTATTACTATTTGGACTTTAATTTATTAAATTTGAAACTAAGTCTAAAATTAATCCACGATTGTGTTGAACTAATACAACACTGAGATAATATTAAAAAATGCACTGAGCTGAATTCGAGATACCAAAAAATATATACCCGATTTTCAAGGACGGGACCAAAAGAGGGGTGAGTCGGGGTTCACCAGGGCACCCTCCCTAGATCCGCCCCTAAGATGAAGGAAGTGGTCGCTGGCCAAGGATTTGGATGGAGCCGGGGTTGATGAAGGACGACGACAGGAGAAGTGGAGGATTGATCGGATGATGCGGTAGAAGAATGGCTGATATCGGAGAATGAAATGGATAGAGCGGCAGAAGAAACAGACGAAACGGAAGTACATACGTCGCCGTTTCGTTTCTGACCTGTAAAATACGCCTTGGTTGGGTTGACCAGGTTGGCGGGTTATACCGGTTCAACTCGTTTTTAAGGCCTTATTCAACCGATGATGTTTTGTACACATACTAGATTGGGCTTAGTTCCAGGTTTTTTGGTCTGACCGGTTGGGCTGATATGGTTCTGTCTATATGGGTATTTAATAAGGTCAATCGGGTATTCGGGTCGAGCGGACGGGTTGGGGGGGGTTTTGGGTTTGAATGACAATGCGAAAGAGAAATTGCCACCGATTGGCAAAGAAGATTTGAATGATAATGCGAAAGAGAAATTGAATTGTAAACGTGAGATTTTGACTGAGATGATTAAAATGGTTACAAAGCGTATTAAGAATTTTGAAAGTGGAAAGAAAAATGAGTGATATGCTTGTTTCCATTTATTCTCGTCTTTTTGTGTATAATGGGACCAATAATGATTGAAATCATGAATAAAATAACAACTTTGGTTAATTTTTAATGAGATAGTTTCAAAGGCGCAAATAGGTTTAGAGCATTTTCCACGAGACAATACTTAGTCCAAGAGTTATATACCTCAAAACTTAATTAAAACGGTGAGTATCACGAACGACAGTAATAGTGAGTAAAGTCCAACTAGGATCCAAAATGTCTAAGTTCAAACTAAGTCGGGCTCAAAGCCAATACAACACTCCAACAAAACAATAATACCTTAGAAAGGCGAATATCTCAGAAGTAACATTGATATTGAATTTTCTTTTTAAATTCAGCATTTGCTCAAAATCTAGCTGTGATTTCATCTATTTTCTTCTCATGTCTTCTCAATATCTCCCACCAAACAAGCATATCCTATCATTTTCTCTTAAAATTAATTTCTTAAATTAAATATCTAAATCTCCCAAGCAACTAGCTATTCGAAAATCTAATATTAAACAACCTTTAGTTATTGTTATTTCACTAATTTCAATGCCATTCGAACTTAACCCTTTTATCAACTATATACTAAACAAAAAAACAATGTACTTCAATAATTTCACTCGAGTGGAACTCGAGAGAACTCAGTGAAATACAACACTTGACATTCTCCATTAGGACGGGATATTAAACATAATGTAGGAGAAGATGATATTGAGTTTCTCATTATTAAAATTCTTTAATGAATGAGATATTATCATCATAATTATATGATTTATCTGAACTCGAGGTTGAATGTTTTATTGTACGTTGATGTGGAGAATATCCAATCGAACATGTCAATCTTCATATAACCTAGTGCAACAAATATGCACACCAAATTTTACTCACTAGAATACTCTAGTGAGATCATTTTTCCTAGAGGGTCTCTCTTCTTCTATTACTCAACTATTGTGTGTAAAAGCTATTCGAGATTTTGTTGTTTGGTTTGAAATGTTTTATGAATGGATTAAACTAATAATGTAATTAAAACAAGTAAAGCAAGTAAACAAATTGGGGTTTCCAAGATAGACTAAGGCGGTTGTTCAGACTCGAATCCACGCTAGTTCGGTTTAGGTGGATAATGCAATGCAATTTCAATTTATCGGACTTTGATGAATCGAACTTCCTGGTTTATCTCTACTCCGTGGTCAGGCCGTAGAGATTCTATTCTATCAAACTTACAAGCTCCTGTGGTCAAGCTAACTTGCAAATTATGAAGAACGGATCAAGAACAATGAAATGTCACACGATCATGCAAAGAGATTAGGTCTTCCAATCTTATGGTTAAGCTATTGGCAGAACCTAACGACCTCTTAAACCCTAGAATGACTCACGTTCATGGTCAAACCCGTGAAATCAAAGATGAAACAAAACCTTGCGATATGATCAATCAGCAGATTCTTAGAGCTTCAAATTAGGGTTTAGGAGAAATCTCATCTAAGTCTGAGTAAACGTCGATTAACAAAAAACGGGTTAAAACTCGACATCATCCATACAAAATCCTCACTAACGCTTCATCTAATCTAAACAACCCTAAGAGTTTAGATACTCATGGCAACAGAAGAAGTCAAAGATACAATGGAGAAGAAAACCGGATACGAAGGCATCTTACTCTGAGAAAACCTAATCATGATGACTCTAAGAAAACTCCCGAGCGAATCCTCGCTTCTTCTCGCTCAATTGTCACTTCAAAGCTCCAAATTCCTCTCCCGAGAGTGTCTGGTTCGTCGAAATCAGAATGAATAATGAAGAGTGTGAAGAGTGAATTGTTTCCTCTCTAAAAAGTCTAATATTCCCTCCAAATTCGTGGTCCCCTCTTAATGAGGTAATTTTCCATCATTAGAACTCTTTTCCTACTTGGAAAATGCCTAATTTTCGGGCCATGGTGTATCAGGAAGGCACATGGTGTCCAGAAGACACCACCACCATGATTTTTCCCCAATTCAGCTCCCATTTGTCCCACTTGGTTCCTTCAATGATTTTCATGAACGAACTTGACATGAAACATGTCAAAAACACAAAACCAAGCATAAATCTAAACAACACAGTTACTCAATAACAATTATCATCAAATGAGTAAAAATCACCTAAAATAGATGACAAATAACTCAAGAATGTTGCTTAATTATGGGAACGATTGCGCATATATTTGGACGCATCACAACCTGATTCAGTTAAACTTTGATTTTTCTCCAAGTGTGGGGTTGGCTCCTAACCAACCTCATACAACCCTATTAAAAAAAGTTAAATCCTTGCGTTCGAGGAACAATGAGTCACCTCAATACACTATTGAACCAAAATATAAATTCCAACTTTTCTCTCTCTAAGGAGAAGTTAGAATTTAAACTCAGAATCTCTAAGTATTATAATTCAAACCCAGAACCTCTAAGTATTCGTTGCTACATAAGTCGACAACATTAACCAACAGGGCTACGAGCCTTGAATTAGGTTAAATTCAATCCCTCAACTACATGTGCTAGCATGAAGTGGTCAACTGCTAGTTAGGATACTTACAAGTATGAAAATTTCAAACAATGACCTAATATAACAAATCTAAAGAAAATATCAGAGGTGTATTAGGTGAGCCCTGTAGATATATGTAAAATTTGTATTTAAGAGTTTGGCTCCCCACTACGTGTTTCGGTGAAATGTTTCTTAAATTTATGAAATAGTTAATCATAATTAACTTATAGTGTGTAATAATTACAATATTTGATAATAAATTATCCAAATTTAATGAAAAATTTGCCAGTGGCACATATAATTCTTTTTTACTACTTAAGCAACCTATAATCAAAAAAATTCTTGTGTATTTTTACTTAGTATTAGATTGATAAAAATTTCTACTATTATTCAAATTTGAAAAAAAGTTTGCCAATGGCACCTCTTTTTGATTTACAATCCTGCTCCCACGTGTACCAATCCTGGTTCCTCCCCTGAAAAATATATTATGTTACCATAAAAAACTTAAGCTCGAAAAAAACATAGAAAAAATATCTTCAAATTTAAACTACATTCATTACTCATTTAATAAAAAATTTCATTGCCAAGTCACACAAACTCACATTTTTGTACCATGTACATCTTATTTAGTTAATTTCCATACTTTCACTCAAATTCGTAAAGATAAAAATACAAATCATTAAATTTTTTTCCATGTTTACATTAAATCTAATTGCAAATCTAGGTTCTTTTCTTCCAATAGCGTGTAGCCGTGTATATAAATATCCATAACAACCTAATGTTGTAATCACCAAAACCCAAAAAGAAAAGAAAAATTAAACAAAAACCATGGTGAGAACAAAGGTGCAACATGAGCTCATTAGCGATGAAGTTGCTAGAAAAACAACTTTCAAGAAGAGGAAGAACGGATTGTTGAAGAAATTGGAGGAGATCACAACTCTTTGTGGCGTAGCTACTTGTGCATTTATCATCCACAATTTCGGTGGAAAGGATAAAAAAGACCAGCTAGAGGCTTGGCCTTCTAAGTCTGAAGCAACTGACGTGTTGAAAAGGCAGAAAGAATTGCCTCGAAGGAAGCAAGAGAAGTATATGATGAACCACGAGACTATGTCGAGTGAAAGCTTGGAAAAGATGAAGAAGGTGTTGAAAAATCAACAAGAGAAGAATCAATTGATGGAGATGGAGTTGCTACTCAAAGAGGACTTGCCAACGACTAGCACTGGAAATCTAGATTATGGTGCGAAAGGAAAACTGAATTATAAACGCATAATTGTAGAGGATTTTATTAAGAAAGTTGCTGAGCGAATTGAGAATCTCGAAAGTGAAAATAAAAATAAGTAATAGATTTTTTTTTGTTTATCGATGCTTGATAAAAAAGGTTGTAAAAATCACATAGTAATGATTGAAATAAGGAATAAACGGGTTGGTTACATAAATGATCACTGAAGTTTGGCCAACTAACCTCGTGGTCATTAAAGTTAAAAAATATCCTAGTAATCAATGGACTTCGACAATTTAACCAACTGTCACTGTTAGTTACGGACATCCATAATTCCGTCCATCCGTCTATGTGGACTTGCCAACCGGTGGTTGGCCACGTCATTATAGTTACCATGTTAGCTCTCTATTTACACAAAATCAACACAAGCACTCGACCCAATTACCCACCCAAATCGATCCAACCAAACTCCCCACTCACTTCCACCGACAAATCCTCCCCGCCGCTAATTCCTTCTCCCCTACCCCAACACCTTTTTTCCACTGCCAAACAGGTTCACCACCGTCTCCACCGACAACAATGCCCCACCACCTCCTCTCCTCCTCCCTCCTTATGCTTCCTTCACCATCCTCCTTCTTCAGTTTACCTCAAAGTTCGTGCCTTTCTCTGTTTTGGGTAGCTAACAGTTAATCAAATGGAGCCACAAAGAAGAAGAACTTGGACATGCAAAATCATAAGCAATCTCATTTGAAAAAACGTTGAAAATCTGGAATCAAAAGGCAAAACACTATTCTTTCTTCAAAATCCCATCTCTATAACATCAGAATTCTCTCCAGAAACCGAAATTTTGGCTCGGCTAACAACTTGGACCTGCAAAATCACAAAGCAAATCCCATTTCAAGTAATAATGGGGTGTTCGTGACGGGGAGTTACCAGTCGGTGTTTCTATTTGGCGCAGTGCAAAGCCGATTTGATGGTGGGGAGTTGCCTGAGCTGTGTGAAGAGCCCCATCGACACCGCGACGTGCGGTAGTGGATCAATCTCCACGCAGGCGTACTTGAACAAGTGTTACATCAGCTATGCATACTATCCGTAACACCCATATGGAATCGACCCGGAAAACTCATGGACGAATCGGTTATGAGCATCTCTAGTGATAAATCGAACCGAAATACCCCAAACGAAATTAGTGGAAATAAATGGATAAAATTATAATTATTAAAACAAAATACGGGGTCTCCACTTAAATACATCTTATATCATAACAACAAAATCTCTTAATCGACATTAACAATAAATAACTTTGAAAATTCCCCAAGGTATCAACCGAAATAAAATTACATAAAATAACATCCTCGTCCTCGGTCACCACCCTTCAGCCTTTTAGCTCAACTCCACTGCCATCAGCTGCTGCTCTGAACTCAAATCCCGAACTACTTCTAAATGGAAAGAGAGACTAAGAGGGGATCAGTTTCCTAATGAAATTGAGTGAAGCCACTAGGGTTAACTATGCGCCGAACTACCTAGGTAGCATCCCAGACTCCCACATTAGAATACAACAACGAGACCCATATTTTAATTCATTTTAACATCCTAATAAGATAGTTCTAAGTGATTAGTCATTTCCCTCTACCCTTAATCCCATCATGCATCACCCCCAACAATTTCATCCAATAATTCATAAACAATCCAACATCCCCAACATACATCAACATTAACAAAAATGAAACCAACATCAATTCAATCCAAGAACACATCACATATTAGCTCACAATCACATCAGCACCACACATAAACAACAGTTCACATATCATTTAACTAGGTGAGTTAATTAGGTGCCAAGGAGTTATCACATACCACCACTGCCAGCCATCACATCAACATTATCCATATCCCGCATGATCTTTCCCTGCATGGAGATAACACGGCGCATACCCTAAGGGATCCTTCCTCCACGGAGCTCACAACGCATCCCATCAGGATCCTTCCTCAACGGAGATTTCAACCACTATGACTTCATGTCATAGGATGCACCCCAGTGAATCGGACTCTAACACAATGGTATTTTGGGTGGGATAGTATGGGATCCTTCCGGTTCTACCATTTATTATTCACAACCAATCACATCACTTTCAATAATAATTCAACATTTTCAAATAAATTCCCAACATCGCACATCAATCTCCTCAAACCTTCACAATGATCCAACCTATACCCACAATTCATTTCTCACATCATCACACATGTTCATAAATAGATCAAGGTTAAACGGCTAGCTTACCGGCCACCCCCACCTGCAAGTACAGGCATAGCTATGTCATAAGTCTAGTGCTACCCTCATGTTCTTCCTTCCTAGGACGACCCCACATTGGCAGGGCCATCCTCCTGCAACCACAACTGACATCCACACAACTTATGCACACTTCAAGAATAAAACTCTTATTTCTAGCACCTAGTCATCCATACAGTTAAACAGTCAACTCAAACATTGCATATAACAATAAATTATAACATCATAAATTAACCATTTCAACTCTCCAATTCACGCATCCCTTTTAATTACTAAGTCGAATTTCAATTTCTCACATTTCTACCTATTGATGATAAACCTTCATCTTAGCCTAAAACAAGACTCTGAATTCTGTTTGAGAACGTCTGCCTCGTCTCCCTGATTCCACCGGTTCTGATGGTTCGCCAATAGAGCTCTAACGAAGGAGATATGCCTGAATCTCTGAATTGTCAACCATTGATCTGCCAAATAGCCCTTTAGCCAAATTTCCACACAAACTTAGACTGTAAGCTGTTCATATACACTTCCAGTGGTCATAACAACGACGAAGGAGGTGAAATCATTGGTCATGTGATGCTGCTAAAGTTGGTAGTGGCTCTTGGAATTGTTGGTACTCTTGATTTAAATGGTTATCCATGAATTTTTTTTTTGACAATTCCATGGAGATTGATCAATGAACCCATCCACCAATTACTACAAATCCAATGGAGTCATTGTTGCTGTCATGGACGCGATGGCCGAAACAATCTCAAATATTAGTATTGTGTTATGGACATAATGATTCTTTTTTTGATGAATATGAACATAATGATTCAATCTCTCTCGTTGCAGAGATTTGAGTCGCCAAATTTTGACTCGTCATAGATTGTGATGGTTGAAGATAGAAGAATGATAAATGTATCGCTTTACGTATTAAACTCGAGAAGGAATGGATCCTACTAAAAAAGAAGATTATAGATGAAAAAGATAGTGGAAATAAACTCTTCAATCATGCTAAAATGGGTTTGGTTGGATCGAAATGAGTTGGATCTAATGATTGAGTGTTTGATGGCATGGAATTTTAAAATTATTATTTTAGTTTACGTGGTTGGCCGTAAGATTTTGGATGAAAAATTGAACAAAAGTGGACGAAATATGAATCTCTTCCTAAATCAAACTAGAGTCCTTGATGTGTTAAAGATTAAAGTTTAAGTGAACAATATGATAGATTGTCTTAACTTGAATGACCAAAAAATGTTATTAACCAAATTATGAATTAACTCTTAATGTGAGAGCATTTATTAAGAGTTGATATAAATTTTATTTTTGCTTTAAAATTTGTAGATGAGGTGGAAAATTGAGAGAATTTTTTTTTTTTGCAAAGAAAATTGAGAGAATAGCTTTGTCCTATGTGGCAAAAATAATGTGAAGATCTCGCACAGATTATTTTAAGATAAGTTCCCAAATGGCCGCCCATCCATATATAATTAATATTCCTCTAAATCTCTCTTCTCTAAAGCATCTAAATAACCATCAATACTGAACTAATATACTGACAGATGAAGCATGGGTGGATCCAGGATTGAATCATGCACTGAGCCGAAATTAAAGGAAAAATTTCAAGCCACGACAACAAATTTGATTAACATAAAAAGTCTTCAAATCTATACATGCAACTTCAATTTTACACTTCTAATTATGAATGGGCTATTACTATTTGGACTTTAATTTATTAAATTTGAAACTAAGCCTAAAATTAATCCACGATTGTGTTGAACTAATACAACACTGAGACAATATTCAAAAATGCACTGAGCCGAATTCTAAATATTACAAGGACGGGACCAAAAGAGGGGTGAGTCGGGGTTCACCCGGGCACCCTCCCTAGATCCGCCCCTGAGATGAAGGAAGTGGTCGCTGGCCAAGGATTTGGATGGAGCCGCGGTTGATGAAGGACGACGGCAGGAGAAGTGGAGGATTGATCGATGATGCGGCAGAAGAATGGCTGATATCGTAGAATGAAATGGATAGAGCGGCAGAAGAAACGGACGAGATAGAAGTACGTACGTCACTGGTTCGTTTCTGACCCGTAAAATACTCCTTGGTTGGGTTGACCAGGTTGGCGAGTTATACCGGTTCAACTCGTTTTTAAGGCCTTATTCAACCGATGATGTTTTGTACACATACTAGATCAGGCTTAGTTCCAGGTTTTTTGGTCTCACTGATTGGGCCGGTATGGTTCTGTCAATATGGGTATTTAATTAGGTCAATCGGGTATTCGGGTCGAGCAGACGGGTTGGGGGGGTTTAGGGTTTGAATGACAATGCAAAAGAGAAATTGCCACCGATTGGCAAAGAAGATGTGAATGATAATGCGAAAGAGAAATTGAATTGTAAACATGAGATTTTGACTGAGATGATTAAAACTAGAGCTGGCAAAAAGCTGACCCGACTCAATTCAACCAAAAAATTAAATAGACTTAAAGCCAACATTTCAAAGCTAGACCAATTTTAATAACTAAAAGCCCTTCAAACTAAGCAAACTGCCAAATAATTTACCCATAATATACTGAATAAATGACCCGATAAACCCCCAACCCGATGAACCCGCCCGCCCAACCCGACCCGTGGCCTGCCCAATCCGCCCGTTTGATAGCTTAAAACGGTTACAGATCGTATTGAGAATTTTGAAAGTGGAAAGAAAAATGAGTGATATGCTTGTTTCCATTTATTCTCGTCTTTTTGTGTATAATGGGAGCGGTTGTAACAACCGTCCAATAATGATTGAAATCATGAATAAAATAACAACTTTGGTTAATTTTTAATGAGATAGTTTCAAAGGCGCAAATAGGTTTAGAGCATTTTCCACGAGACAATACTTAGTCCAAGAGTTATATACCTCAAAACTTAATTAAAACGGTGAGTATCACGAACGACAATAATAGTGAGTAAAGTCCAACTAGGATCCAAAAGGTCTAAGTTCAAACTAAGTCGGGCTCAAAGCCTATACAACACTCCAACAAAACAATACCACCTTAGAAAGGTGAATATCTCAGAAGTAACATTGATATTGAATTTTCTTTTTAAATTCAGCATTTGCTCAAAATCTAGTTGTGGTTTCATCTATTTTCTTCTCATTTCTTCTCAATATCTCCCACCAAACAAGCATATCCTATCATTTTCTCTTAAAATTAATTTCTTAAATTCAATATCTAAATCTCCCAAGCAACTAGGTATTCGAAAATCTCTTATTTAACAACCTTTTGTTATTGTTATTTCACTAATTTCAATGCCATTCGAACTTAACCCTTTTATCAACTATAAACTAAACAAAAAAACAATGTACTTAAATAATTTCACTCGAGTGGAACTCGAGAGAACTCAGTGAAATACAACACTTGACATTCTCCATTAGGACGGGATATTAAACATAATGTAGGAGAAGATGATATTGAGTTTCTCATTATTAAAATTCTTTAATGAATGAGATATTATCATCATAATTATATGATTTATCTGAACTCGAGGTTGAATGTTTTGTTGTACGTTGATGTGGAGAATATCCAATCGAACATGTCAATCTTCATATAACCTAGTGCAACAAATATGCACACCAAATTTTACTCACTAGAATACTCTAGTGAGATCGTTTTTCCTACAAGGTCTCTCTTCTTCTATACTCAACTATTGTGTGTAAAAGCTGTTCGAGATTTCGTTGTTTGGTTTGGAATGTTTTATGAATGAATTAAATTAATAATGTAATTAAAACAAGTAAAGCAAGTAAAAAAATTGGGGTTTCGAAGATAGACTAAGGCAGTTGTTCAGACTCGAATCCACGCTAGTTCGGTTTAGGTGGATAATGCAATGCAATTTCAATTTATCGGACTTTGATGAATCGACACTTCCTGGTTTATCTCTACTCCGTGGTCAGGCCGTAGAGATTCTATTCTATCAAACTTACAAGCTCCTATGGTCAAGCTAACTTGCAAATTATGAAGAACGGATCAAGAACAATGAAATGTCACACGATCATGCAAAGAGATTAGGTCTTCCAATCTTATGATCAAGCTATTGGCAGAACCTAAGACCTCTTAAACCCTATAATGACTCACGTTCTTGGTCAACCCGTGAAATCAAAGATGAAACAAAACCTTGCGATATGGTCAATCAGCAGATTCTTAGAGCTTCAAATTAGGGTTTACGAGAAATCGCATCTAAGTCTGAGTAAACGTCGATTAACGAAAAACGGGTTAAAAACTCGACATCATCCATACAAAATCCTCACTAACGCTTCATCTAATCTAAACAACCCTAAGAGTTTAGCTACTAATGGCAATAGAAGAAATCAAAGATACAATGGAGAAGAAAACCAGATAAGAAGGCATCTTACTCTGAGAAAACCTAATCATGATGACTTAAGAAAACTCCTTCTTCTCGCTCAATTGTCACTTCAAAGCTCCATATTCCTCTCCCGAGAGTGTCTGGTTCGTCGAAATCAAAATGAATAATGAAGAGTGTGAAGAATGAATTGTTTCCTCTCTAAAAAGTCTAATATTCCCTCCAAATTCGTGGTCCCCTCTTAATGAGGTAATTTTCCATCATTAGAACTCTTTTCCTACTTGGAAAATGCCTAATTTTCGGCCCATGGTGTATCAGGAAGGCACATGGTGTCCAGATGACACCACCAGCATGATTTTTCCCCGAATTCAGCTCCCATTTGTCCCACTTGGTTCCTTCAATGATTTTCATGAACCAACTTGACATGAAACATGTCAAAAACACAAAACCAAGCATAAATCTAAACAACACGTTACTCAATAACAATTATCATCAGATGAGTAAAAATCACCTAAAATAGATGACAAATAACTCAAGAATGTTGCTTAATATGGGAACGAATGCGCATATATTTGGACGCATCACAACCCGATTCAGTTAAACTTTGATTTTTCTCCAAGTGTGGGGTTGGCTCCCAACCAACCTCATACAACCCTAGTAAAAAATTTAAATCCTTGCGTTCGAGGAACAATGAGTCAACTCAATACACTAGTGAACCAAAATATAAATTCCAACTTTTCTCTCTCTAAAGAGAAGTTAGAATTTAAACTCAGAACCTCTAAGTATTAAAATTCAAACCCAGAACCTCTAAGTATTCGTTGCTACATAAGTCGACAACATTAACCAACAGGGCTACGAGCCTTGAATTAGGTTAAATTCAATCCCTCAACTACATGTGCTAGCATGAAGTGGTCAACTGCTAGTTATGATACTTACAAGTATGAAAATTTCAAACAAATGAACCTAATATAACAAATCATAGAGAAAAATATCAGGGGTGGTATTAGGGTGGAGCCACTACTGCGCCCCCTCCCCCGTCAAGTGTAAAATTATATGTAAAATTTCGTATTTTAAGAGTTTGGCTCCCCCACTACGTTGTTTCGGTGAAATGTTGTCTTAAATTTTATGAAATAGTTAATCATAATTAACTTATAGTGTGTAATAATTACAATATTTGATAATAAATTATCCAAATTTAATGAAAAATTTGCCAGTGGCACATATAATTCTTTTTTACTACTTAAGCAACCTATAATCAAACAAAATCTTGTGTATTTTTACTTAGTATTAGATTGATAAAAAATATGTACTATTATTTAAATTTGAAAAAAGTTTGCCAATGGCACCTCTTTTCGATTTACAATCCTGCTCCCACGTGTACCAATTCTGGTTCCGCCCCTGAAAAATATATTATGTTACCATAAAAAACTTAAGCTCGAAAAAACATAGAAAAATATCTTCAAATTTAAACTACATTCATTACTCATTTAATAAAAAATTTCATTGCCAAGTCAAACAAACTCACATTTTTGTACCATGTAGTATCTTATTTAGTTAATTTCCATACTTTCACTCAAATTTGTAACAATAAAAAAACAAATCATTAAATTTTTTTCCATGTTTACATCAAATCTAATTGCAAATCTAGGTTCTTTTATTCCAATAGCGTGTAGCCGTGTATATAAATATCCATCACAACCTAATGTTGTAATCACCAAAACCCAAAAAGAAAAGAAAAATTAAACAAAAACCATGGTGAGAACAAAGGTGCAACATGAGCTCATTAGCGATGAAGTTGCTAGAAAAACAACTTTCAAGAAGAGGAAGAATGGATTGTTGAAGAAATTAGAGGAGATCACAACTCTTTGTGGCATAGCTACTTGTGCATTTATCATCCACAATTTCGGTGGAAAGGATAAAAGAGATCAGCTAGAGGCTTGGTCGTCTAAGTCTGAAGCAATTGACGTGTTGACAAGGCAGAAAGAATTGCCTCAAAGGAAGCAAGAGAAGTATATGATGAACCACGAGACTATGTCGAGTGAAAGCTTGGAAAAGATGAAGAAGGTGTTGAAGAATCAACAAGAGAAGAATCAATTGATGGAGATGGAGTTGCTACTCAAAGAGGACTTGCCAACGACTAGCACTGGAAATCTAGATTATGGTGCGAAAGGAAAACTGAATTATAAGCGCATAATTGTAAAGGATTTTATTAAGAAAGTTACTGAGCGAATTGAGAATCTCGAAAGTGAAAATAAAAATAAGTAATAGATTTTTTTTTGTTTATTGTTGCTTGATAAAAAATGTTGAAATAACCACATAATAATGATTGAAATAAGGAAAAAACGGGTTGGTTATATAAATGATCACTGAAGTTTGGCCAACTAACCACGTAGTCATTAAACTTAAAAAATATCCTAGTAATCACTGGACTTCGACAATTTAACCCAAATGTCACTATTAGTTAGGACATCGATATCTCCGTCCATCCATCTATATGGACTTGCCAACCAGTGGTCGGCCACGTCATTATAGTTACCATGTCAACTCTCTATTTACCCAAAATCAACACAAGCACTCGACCCAATTACCCACACAAATCGATCCAACCAAACTCCCCACCCACTTCCACCGACAAATCCTCCTTGCCGCCAATTCCTTCTCCCCTACCCCAACACCTTTTTTCCACCGCCAAACAGGTTCACCACTGTCTCCACCGACAACAGTGCCCCACCACCTCTTCCCCTCCTCCCTCCTTATGCTTCCTTCGTCATCCTCCTTCTTCAGTTTCCCTCAAAGTTCGTGCCTTTCTATGTTTTGGGTAGCTAACAGTTAATCAAATGGAGCCACAAAGAAGAAGAACTTGGACCTGCAAAATCATAATTGGCGCAATGCAAAGCCGATTTGATGGTGGGGAGTTGCCTGAGCTGTGTGAAGAGCCCCATCGACACCGCGACATGCGACAGTGGATCAATTTCCACGCAGGCGTACTTGAACAAGTCTTACATCAACTACGCTTACTATCCATAACACCCATCCGGAATCGACCCGGAAAACTCTTGGTCGAATCGGTTATGAGCATCACTAGTGATAAATCGAACCGAAATACCCCAAACGAAATTAGTGGAAATAAATGGATAAAATTCTAATTATTAAAATAAAATACGGGGTCTCCACTTAAATACATTTTAAACCATAACAACAAAATCTCTTAATCGACATTAACAATAAATAACTTTGAAAATTCCCCAAGGTATCAACCGAAATAAAATTACATAAAATAACATCCTTGTCCTCGGTCACCACCCTCCAGTCTTCTAGCTCAACTCCACTGCCATCAGCTGCTGCTCTGAACTCAGTTCCCGAACTACTTCTAAATGGAAAGAGAGACTAAGAGGGGATCAGTTTCCTAATGAAACTGAGTGAAGCCATTGGGCTTAACTATGCGTCGAACTACCTAGGTAGCATTCTAGACTCCCACATTGGAATACAACAATGAGACCCATATTTTAGTTCATTTTAACATCCTAATAAGATAGTTCTAAGTGATTAGTCATTTCCCTCTACCCTTATTCCCATCATGCATCACCCCCAACAATTTCATCCAATAATTCATAAACAATCCAACATCCCCAACATACATCAACATTAACAAAAATGAAACCAACATCAATACAATCCAAGAACACATCACATATCAGCTTACAATCACATCAGCAACGCACACAAACAACAGTTCACATATCATTTAACTAGATGAGTTAATTAAGAGCCAAGGAGTTATCACATACCACCACTGCCAGCCATCACATCAACATCATCCATATCCGCATGATCTTTCCCCGCAGGGAGATAACACGATGCATACCCTAAGGGATCCTTCCTCCACGGAGCTCACGACGTATCCCATCAGGATCCTTCCTCAACGGAGATTTCAACCACTATGACTTCATGTCATAGGATGCACCCCAGTGAATCGGACTCTAACACAATGGTATTTCGGGTTGGATAGTATGGGATCCTTCCGGTTCTACCATTTATTATTCACAACCAATCACATCAGTTTCAATCATAGTTCAACATTTTCAAATAAATTCCCAACATTGCTCATCAGTCTCCTCAAACCTTCACAATGATCCAACCAGTACCCACAATTCATTTCTCACACAATCATACATGTTCATAAATATATCAAGGTTAAACGGCTAGCTTACCGGCCACCCCCACCTGCAAGTACAGGCATAGCCATGTCATAAGTCTAGTGCTACCCTCATGTTCTTCCTTCCTAGGATGACCCCACATTGGCAGGGACATCCTCTTGCAACCACAACTGACATCCACACAACTTATGCACACTTCAAGAATAAAGCTCTTATTTCTAGCACCTAGTCATCCATACAGTCAAACAAGTCAACTAAACATTCAAACAGTCAATTCAAGCATTGCTTATAACAATCAATTAAAACATCATAAATTAACCATTTCAACTCTCCAATTCACGCATCCCTATTAATTACTAAGTCAAATTTCAATTTCTCACATTTCTACCTATCGATGATAAGCCTTCATATTAGCCTAAAACAAGACTCTGAATTCTGTCTGAGAACATCTGCCTTGCTTTCCCTGATTTCACCGGTTCTGATGGTTCGCCAATCGGAGCTCTAACGAAGGAGATATGCTCGAATCCCTGAATTGTCAACCATTGATCTGCCAAATAGCCCTTTAGCCAAATTTCCACACGAACTTAGAATGTAAGGTGTTCATATACACTTCCAATTGTCATAACAACGACGAAGGAGGTGAAATCATTGGTCATGTGATGCTGCTAAAGTTGGTAGTGGCTCTTGGAATTATTGGTACTCTTTATTTAAATGGTTATCCATGATTTTTTTTTTTTTGACAATTCCATGGAGATTGATCAATGAACCCATCCACCAATTACTACAAATCCAATGGAGTCATTGTTGCTGTCATTGACGCGATGGCCGAAACAATCTCAAATATTAGTATTGTGTTATGGACATAATGATTCTTTTTTTGATGAATATGAACATAGTGATTCGATCTCTCTCGTTGCATAAATTTGACCAAATTTTGACTCGTCATATATTGTGATGGTTGAAGAAGGGAGAATGATAAACTTACCGCTTTACGTATTAAACTCGAGAAGGAATGGATCCTACTAAAAAAGAAGATTATAGATGAAGAAGATAGAGGAAATAAACTCTTCAATCATGCTAAAATGGGCTTGGTTGGATCGAAATGAGTTGGATCTAATGATTGAGTGTTTGATGGCATGGAACTTTAAAATTATTATTTTAGTTTACGTGGTTGGCCGTAAGATTTTGGATGAAAAATTGAACAAAAGTGGACGAAATATGAATCTCTTCCTAAATCAAACTTGAGTCCTTGATGTGTTAAAGATGAAAGTTTAAGTGAACAATATGATAGATTGTCTTAACTTGAATGACCAAAAATGTTATTAACCAAATTATTAATTAACTCTTAATGTGAGAGCATTTATTAAGAGTTGATATAAATTTTATTTTTGATTTAAAATTTGTAGATGAGATGGAAAATTGAGAGAATAGTTTTGTCCTATGTGGCAAAAATAATGTGAATATCTCGCACATATTATTTTACGATAAGATCCCAAATGGCCGCCCATCCATATATAATTAATATTCCTCTAAATCTCTCTTCTCTAAAGCATCTAAATAGCCATCAATACCGAACTAATATACTGACAGATGAAGCATGGGCGGATCCAGGATTGAATCATGCACTGAGCCGAAATTAAAGGAAATATTTTAAGCCACGACAACAAATTTGATTAACATAAAAAGTCTTCAAATCTATATATGCAACTTCAATTTTACACTTCTATTATGAATGGGCTATTACTGTTTGGACTTTAATTTATTAAATTTGAAACTGAGCCTAAAATTAATCCACAATTGTGTCAAACTAATACAACACTGAGACAATATTCAAAAATGCACTGAGCCCAATTCAAAATACCAAAAAATATATACTCGATGTTCAAGGACGGGACCAAAAGAGGGGTGAGTCGGGGTTCACCCGGACACCCTCCCTAGATCTGCCCTTGAGATGAAGGAAGTGGTCGCTGGACAAGGATGTGGATGCAGCCGCGGTTGATGAAGGACGACGGCAGGAGAAGTGTGGATTGATCGGATGATGCGGCAGAAGAATGGCTGATATCGGAGAATGAAATGAATAGAGCGGCAGAAGAAACGGACGAAACGGAAGTCCATACGTCGCCGTTTCGTTTCTGACCCGTAAAATACGCCTTGGTTGGGTTGACCAGGTTGGCGGGTTATACCGGTTCAACTCGTTTTTAAAGCCTTATTCAACCGATGATGTTTTGTACACATACTAGATCAGGCTTAGTTCCAGGTTTTTGGTCTGACCGGTTGGGCCGGTATGGTTCTATCAATATGGGTATTTAATAAGGTCAATCGGGTATTCGGGTCGGGCAGACGGGTTGGGGGTTTAGGGTTTGAATGACAATGCGAAAGAGAAATTGGCACCGATTAGCAAAGAAGATTTGAATGATAATGCGAAAGAGAAATTGAATTGTAATCGTGAGATTTCGACTGAGATGATTAAAACGGTTACAGAGCGTACTGAGATTTTGAAAGTGGAAAGAAAAATGAGTGATATGCTTGTTTCCATTTATTCTCGTCTTTTTGTGTACAATGGGAGCGGTTGTAACAAACGCCCAATAATGATTGAAATCATGAATAAAATAACAACTTTGGTTAATTTTTAATGAGATAGTTTCAAAGGCGCAAATAGGTTCAGAGCATTTTCCACGAGACAATACTTAGTCTAAGAGTTATATACCTCAAAACTTAATTAAAACGGTGAGTATCACGAACGACATAAATAGTGAGTAAAGTCCAACTAGGATCCAAAAGGTCTAAGTTCAAACTAAGTCGGGCCCAAAGCCTATACAACACTCCAACAAAACAATAACAGCTTAAAAGGCGAATAACTCAGAAGTAACATTGATATTGAGTTTTCTTTTTAAATTCAGCATTTGCTCAAAATCTAGTTGTGGTTTCATCTATTTTCTTCTCATGTCTTCTCAATATCTCCCACCAAACATGCATATCCTATCATTTTCTCTTAAAATTAATTTCTTAAATTCAATATCTAAATCTCCCAAGCAACTAGCTATTCGAAAATCTCATATCAAACAACCTTTAGTTATTTCACTAATTTCAATGCCATTCGAACTTAACCCTTTTATCAACTATATACTAAACAAAAAAACAATGTACTTCCATAATTTCACTCGAGTGGAACTCGAGAGAACTCAGTGAAATACAACACTTGACATTCTCCATTAGGAAGGGATATTAAACATAATGTAGGAGAAGATGATATTGAGTTTCTCATTATTAAAATTCTTTAATGAATGAGATATTATCATCATAATTATATGATTTATCTGAACTCGAGGTTGAATGTTTTGTTGTACGTTGATGTGGAGAATATCCAATCGAACATGTCAATCTTCATATAACCCGGTGCAACAAATATGCACACCAAATTTTACTCACTAGAATATTCTAGTGAGATCGTTTTTCCTAGAGGGTCTCTCTTCTTCTATTACTCAACTATTGTGTGTAAAAGCTATTCGAGATTTCATTGTTTGGTTTGGAATGGTTTATGAATGAATTAAACTAATAATGTAATTAAAACAAGTAACGCAAGTTAACAAATTGGGGTTTCGAGGAACAATGAATCAACTCAATACACTGCTGAACCAAAATATAAATTCCAACTTTTCTCTCTCTAACGAGAAGTTAGAAATTAAACTCAGAACCTCTAAGTATTAGAATTCAAACCCAGAACCTCTAAGTATTCGTTGCTACATAAGTCGACAACATTAACCAACAGGGCTACGAGCATTGAATTAGATTAAATTCAATCCCTCAACTACATGTGCTAGCACGAAGTGGTCAACTGCTAGTTAGGATACTTACAAGTATGAAAATTTCAAACAAATGAACCTAATATAACAAATCATAAAGAAAAATATCAGGGGTGGTATTAGGGTGGAGCCACTGTTGGGCCCCCTCCCCCGTCAAGTGTAAAATTATATGTAAAATTTCGTATTTTCAGAGTTTGGCGCTGGGGTATTTGAAGTTCGGCTCCCCACTATGTTGTTTCGGTGAAATGTTGTCTTAAATTTTACGAAAATAGTTAATCATAATTAACTTATATGTGTTAACAATTATAATATATGATAATAAATTATCCAAATTTAATGAAAAATTTGCTAGTGGCACATATAATTCTTTTTTACTACTTAAGCAACCTATAATCAAAAAATTCTTGTGTTTTTTTATTTAGTATTAGATTGATAAAAAATTTCTACTATTATTTAAATTTGAAAAAAAGTTTGCCAATGGCACCTCTTTTCGATTTACAATCCTGATCCCACGTGTACCAATCCTGGTTCCGCCCCTGAAAAATATATTATGTTACGAAAAAAAACTTAAGCTCGAAAAAAACATAGAAAAATATCTTCAAATTTAAACTACATTCATTACTCATTTAATAAAAAAATTCATTGCCAAGTCACACAAACTCACATTTTTGTACCATGTAGCATCTTATTTAGTTAATTTCCATACTTTCACTCAAATTTGTAACAATAAAAAAACAAATCATTAATTTTTTTTCCATGTTTACATCAAATCTAATTGCAAATCTAGGTTCTTTTCTTCCAATAGCGTGTAGCCGTGTATATAAATATCCATCACAACCTAATGTTGTAATCACCAAAACCCTAAAAGAGAAGAAAAATTAAACAAAAACCATGGTGAGAACAAAGGTGCAACATAAGCTCATTAGCGATGAAGTTGCTAGAAAAACAACTTTCAAGAAGAGGAAGAATGGATTGTTGAAGAAATTAGAGGAGATCACAACTCTTTGTGGGATAGCTACTTGTGCATTTATCATCCACAATTTCGATGGAAAGGATAAAAAAGACCAGCTAGAGGCTTGACCGTCTAAGTTTGAAGCAAACGACGTGTTAAAAAGGCAGAAAGAATTGCCTCAAAGGAAGCAAAAGAAATATATGATGAACCACGAGCTATGTCGAGTGAAAGCTTGGAAAAGATGAAGAAGGTGTTGAAGAATCAACAAGAGAAGAATCAAGTGATGTAGATGGAGTTGCTACTCAAAGAGGACTTGCCAACGACTAGCAGTGGAAATCTAGATTATGGTGCGAAAGGAAAACTGAATTATAAGCGCATAATTGTAAAAGATTTTATTAAGAAAGTTACTGAGCGAATTGAGGATCTCGAAAGTGAAAATAAAAATAAGTAATAGATTTTTTTTTGTTTATCGTTGCTTGATAAAAAAGGTTGAAATAACCACATAATAATTATTGAAATAAGGAAAAAACGGGTTGGTTACATAAATGATCACTGAAGTTTGGCCAACTAACCCCGTGGTCATTAACTTAAAAAATATCCTAGTAATCACTGGACTTCGACAATTTAACCCATCTGTCACTATTAGTTACGGACATCCATAATTCCGTCCATCCGCCTATGTGGACTTGCCAACCGGTGGTCGGCCACGTCATTATAGATACCATGTCAGCTCTCTATTTACCCAAAATCAACACAAGCACTCGACCCAATTACCCACACAAATCGATCCAACCAAACTCCCCACCCACTTCCACCGACAAATCCTCCTTGCCACCAATTCCTTCTCCCTTACCCCAACACCTTTTTTCCACCGCCAAACAGGTTCACCACCGTCTCCACCGACAATAGTGCCCCACCACCTCTTCTCCCCTCCCTCCTTATGCTTCCTTCTCCATCCTCCTTCTTCAGTTTCCCTCAAAGTTCGTGCCTTTCTATGTTTTGGGTAGCTAACAGTTAATCAAATGGAACCACAAAGAAGAAGAACTTGGACCTGCAAAATCATAATTGGCGCAATGCAAAGCCGATTTGATGGTGGGGAGTTGCCTGAGCTGTGTGAAGAGCCCCATCAACACCTCGACGTGCGACAGTGGATCAATTTGCACGCAGGCGTAGTTGAACAAGTCTTACATCAGCTACGCTTACTATCCATAACACCCATCCGGAATCGCTAGGGAAACCTCATGGTCGAATCGGTTATGAGCATCACTAGTGATAAATCGAACCTAAATACCCCAAACGAAATTAGTGGAAATAAATGGATAAAATTATAAAATAAAATACGGGGTCTCCACTTAAATACATTTTAAACCATAACAACAAAATCTCTTAATCACATTAACAATAAATAACTTTGAAAATTCCCCAAGGTATCAACCGAAATAAAATTACATAAAATAACATCCTCGTCCTCGGTCACCACTCTTCAGTCTTCTAGCTCAACTCCACTGCCATCAGCTGTTGCTCTGAACTCAGTTCTCGAACTACTTCTAAATGGAAAGAGAGACTAAGAGTGGAACAGTTTCCTAATGAAACTGAGTGAAGCCATTGGGCTTAACTATGCGTCGAACTACCTAGGTAGCATCCCAGACTCCCACATTGGAATACAACAAGGAGACCCATATTTTAGTTCATTTTAACATCCTAATAAGATAGCTCTAAGTGATTAGTCATTTCCCTCTACCCTTATTCCCATCATGCATCACCCCCAACAATTTCATCCAATTATTCATAAACAATCCAACATCCCCAACATACATCAACATTAACAAAAATGAAACCAACATCAATACAATCCAAGAACACATCACATATCAGCTCACAATCACATCAGCAACGCACACAAACAACAATTCACATATCATTTAACTTTTTTTTTTGGTTAAACATATCATTTAACTAGATGAGTTAATTAGGCGCCAAGGAGTTATCACATACCACCACTGCCAGCCATCACATCAACATCATCCATATCCCGCATGATCTTTCCCCGCAGGGAGATAACAAATCATAAAGAAAAATATCAGGGGTGGTATAAGGGTGGAGCCACTGCTGGCCCCCTCCCCCGTCAAGTGTAAAATTATATGTAAAATTTCGTATTTTCAGAGTTTGGTGCCGTGGTATTTGAAGTTCGGCTCCACCACTACGTTGTTTCGGTGAAATGTTGTCTTAAATTTTATGAAATAGTTAATCATAATTAACTTATAGTGTGTAATAATTACAATATTTGATAATAAATTATCCAAATTTAATGAGAAATTTGCCAGTGGCACATATAATTCTTATTCACTACTTAAGCGACCTATAATAAAAAAAATCTTGTGTATTTTTACTTAGTATTAGATTGATAAAAAATTTCTACTATTATTTAAATTTGAAAAAGTTTGCCAATGGCACCTCTTTTCGATTTATAATCCTGCTCCCACGTGTACAAATCCTGGTTCCGCCCTGAAAAATATATTATGTTACCAAAAAAAACTTAAGCTCGAAAAAAACATAGAAAAAATATATTCAAATTTAAACTACATTCATTACTCATTTAATAAAAAATTTCATTGCCAAGTCACACAAACTCACATTTTTGTACCGTGTAGCATCTTATTTAGTTAATTTCCATACTTTCACTCAAATTTGTAACGATGAAAAAACAAATCATTAATTTTTTCCCATGTTTACATCAAATCTAATTGCAAATCTAGGTTCTTTTCTTCCAATAGCGTGTAGCCGTGTATATAAATATACATCACAACCTAATGTTGTAATCACCAAAACCCAAAAAGAAAAGAAAAATTAAACAAAAACCAGGGTGAGAACAAAGGTGCAACATCAGCTCATTAGCGATGAAGTTGCTAGAAAAATAACTTTCAAGAAGAGGAAGAATGGATTGTTGAAGAAATTAGAGGAGATCACAACTCTTTGTGGGATAGCTACTTGTGCATTTATCATCCACAATTTCGGTGGAACGGATAAAAAAGACCAGCTAGAGGCATGGCCATCTAAGTCTGAAGCAACTGACGTGTTGAAAAGGCAGAAAGAATTGCCTCAAAGGAAGCAAGAGAAGTCTATGATGAACCACAAGACTATGTCGAGTGAATGCTTGGAAAAGATAAAGAATGTGTTGAAGAATCAACAAGAGAAGAATCAATTGATGGAGATTGAGTTGCTACTTAAAGAGGACTTGCCAAAGATTAGCAGTGGTAATCTAGATTATGGTGCAAAAGGAAAATGAATTATAAGTGCATAATTGTAAAGGATTTTATTAAGAAAGTTACTGAGCGAATTGAGAATCTCGAAAGTGAAAATAAAAATAAGTAATAGATTTTTTTTGTTTATCATTGCTTGATAAAAAAAGGTTGTAATAACCACATAGTAATGATTGAAATAAGGAATAAACGGGTTGGTTACATAAATGATCACTGAAGTTTGGCCAACTAACCCGTGGTCATTAAACTTAAAAAATATCCTAGTAATTACTGGACTTTGACAATTTAACCCAACTGTCACTATTACTTACGGACATCCATAATTCCGTCCATCCGTCTATATGGACTTGCCAAACGGTGGTCGGCCACGTCATTATAGTTACCATGTCAGCTCTCTATTTACCCAAAATCAATACAAGCACTCGACCCAATTACCCACCCAAATCGATCCAACCAAACTCCCCACCCACTTCCACCGACAAATCCTCCCCGCTGACAATTCCTTCTCCCCTACCCCAGCACATTTTTTCCACCGCCAAACAAGTTCACCACCGTCTCCATCGACAACAGTGCCCCACCACCTCTTCTCCTCCTCCCTCCTTATGCTTCCTTCGCCATCCTCCTTCAGTTTCCTTCAAAGTTCGTGCCTTTCTCTGTTCTGGGTAGCTAACAGATATTCAAATGGAGCCACAAAGAAGAAGAACTTGGACCTGCAAAATCATAACCAATCCCATTTGAAAAAACGTTGAAAATCTGGAATCAAAAGGCAAAACACTAGTCTTTCTTCAAAATCCCATCTCTATAACATCAAAATTCTTTCCAGAAACAGAAATTTTGGGCCTCCTAACAACTTGGACCTGCAAAATAACAAAGCAAATCCCATTTCAAGTAATAATGGGGTGTTCGTGACGGGGAGTTACCAGTCGGTGTTCTATTTGGCGCAGTGCAAAGCCGATTTGACGGTGGGGAGTTGCCTGAGCTGTGCGAAGAGCCCCATCGACACCGCGCCGTGCGGCAGTGGATCAATCTCCATGCAGGCGTACTTGAACAAGTGTTACATCACCTACGCTTACTATCCGTAACACCCATCCGGAATCGACCCGGGAAAACTCATGGTCGAATCGGTTATGAGCATCACTAGTGATAAATCGAACCTAAATACCCCAAACGAAATTAGTGGAAATAAATGGATAAAATTATAATTATTAAAACAAAATACGGGGTCTCCACTTAAATACATTTTCAACCATAACAACAAAATCTCTTAATTGACATTAACAATAAATAACTTTGAAAATTCCCCAAGGTATCAACCGAAATAAAATTACATAAAATAACATCCTCGTCCTCGGTCACCACCCTTCAGTCTTCTAGCTCAACTCCACTACCATCAGCTGCTGCTCTAAACTCAATTCCCGAACTACTTCTAAATGGAAAGAGAGACTAAGAGGGGACCAGTTTCCTAATGAAACTGAGTGAAGCCATTGGGATTAACTATGCGTCGAACTACCTAGGTAGCATCCCAGACTCCCACATTGGAATACAACAAGGAGACCCATATTTTAGTTCATTTTAACATCCTAATAAGATAGTTCTAAGTTATTAGTCATTTCCCTCTACCCTTATTCCCATCATGCATCAACCCTAATAATTTCATCCAATAATTCATAAACAATCCAACATCCCCAACATACATCAACATTAACAAAAATGAAACCAACATCAACACAATCCAAGAACACAGCACATATCAGCTCACAATCACATCAGCACCACACACAAACAACAGTTCACATATCATTTAACTAGATGAGTTAATTAGGCGCCAAGGAGTTATCACATACCACCACTGCCAACCATCACATCAACATCATCCATATCCCGCATGATCTTTCCCCGTAGAGAGATAACACGGCGCATACCCTAAGGGATCCTTCGTCCATGGAGCTCACGGCGCATCCCATCAGGATCCTTCGTCAACGGAGATTTCAACCACTTTGACTTCATGTCATAGGATGCACCCCAGTGAATCGGACTCTAACACAATGGTATTTCGGGTGGGATAGTATGGGATCCTTCCGGTTCTACCATTTATTATTCACAACCAATCACATCACTTTCAATCATAATTCAACATTTTCAAATAAATTCCCAACATCACACATCAATCTCCTCAAACCTTCACAATGATCCAACCAATACCAACAATTCATTTCTCACATCATCATAAATGTTCCTAAATATATCAAGGTTAAACGGCTAGCTTACCGGCCAACCCCCACCTGCAAGTACAGGCATAGCCATGTCATAAGTCTAGTGCTACCCTTATGTTCTTCCTTCCTAGGACGACCCCACATTGGCAGGGACATCCTCCTGCAACCACAACTGACATCCACAAAACTTATGCACACTTCAAGAATAAAACTCTTATTTCTAGCACCTAGTCATCCATACAGTCAAATAAGTCAACCAAACATTCAAACAGTCAACTCAAGCATTACATATAACAATGAATTACAACATCATAAATTAACCATTTCAACTCTCCAATTCATGCATCCCTATTAATTACTAAGTCGAATTTCAATTTCTCACATTTCTACCTATCGATGATAAGCCTTCATGTTAGCCTAAAACAAGACTATGAATTCTGTCTGCGAACGTCTGTCTCGTCTCCTTGATTCCACCGGTTCTGATGGTTCGCCAATCAGAGCTCTAACTAAGGAGATATGCTCGAATCGCTGAATTGTCAACCATTGATCTGCCAAATAGCCCTTTAGCCAAATTTCCACACAAACATAGACTGTAAAGTGTTCATATACACTTCCAATTGTCATAACAACGACGAAGGAGGTGAAATCATTGGTCATGTGATACTGCTAAAGTTGGTAGTGGCTCTTGGAATTGTTGGTACTCTTGATTTAAATGGTTATCCATGATTTTTTTTTTTACAATTCCATGGAGATTGATCAATGAACCCATCCACCAATTACTACAAATCTCAAATATTAGTATTGTGTTATGGACATAATGATTCTTTTTTTGATGAATATGAACATAATGATTCGATCTCTCTCGTTGCAGAGATTTGAGTCACCAAATTTTGACTCGTCATAGATTGTGATTGTTGAAGATGGGAGAATGATAAACGTATCGCTTCACGTATTAAACTCGAGAAGAAATGGATCCTACTAAAAAAGAAGATTATAGATGAAGAAGATAGAGGAAATAAACTCTTCAATCATGCTAAAATGGGTTTGGTTGGATCGAAATGAGTTGGATCTAATGATTGAGTGTTTGATGGCATGGAATTTTAAAATTATTATTTTAGTTTACGTGTTGGCCGTAAGATTTTGGATGAAAAATTGAACAAAAGTGGACAAAATATGAATCTCTTCCTAACTCAAACTTGAGTCCTTGATGTGTTAAAGATGAAAGTTTAAGTGAACAATATGATAGATTGTTTTAACTTGAATGACCAAAAATGTTATTAATCAAATTATTAATTAACTCTTAATGTGAGAGCATTTATTAAGAGTTGATATAAATTTTATTTTTGATTTAAAATTTGTAGATGAGGTGGAAAATTGAGAAAATAGCTTTGTCCTATGTGGGAAAAATAATGTAAAGATCTTGCACAGATTATTTTAAGATAAGATCCCTAATGGCCGCCCATCCATATATAATTAATATTCCTCTAAATCTCTCTTCTCTAAAGCATCTAAATAGCCATCAATACCGAACTAATATACTGAAAGATGAAGCGTGGGCGGATTCGGGATTGAATCATGCACTGAGCCGAAATTAAAGGAAAAATTTTCAAGCCACGACAACAAATTTGATTAACATAAAAAGTCTTCAAATCTATACATGCAACTTCAATTTTACACTTTTAATTATGAATGGGCTATTACTATTTGGACTTTAATTTATTAAATTTGAAACTAAGCCTAAAATTAATCTGATGTGATCCTCCACTGCTGCCCAAAGACCTACAGCTATTCCTACACCCCATCAGGGTCCCGGTCAAAAGCAGAACCCTAGGTCCCTACAAGAAGCGAGTAGGGCCAAGGAAAGCCCTCCAATACATCATGAAGCCAAGGTATGTGACCAAGTATAGGCTCAGGCCACCCTCAGCAGGTAGGGGAGCTAAAATGAAGAAGCTGCCACTCCAAGCAATGTTGCTGAACGAGGCCACATACTCGGGCCCCAAGCTAAGCCTAGGACCGAGTAGAGCCCTGAGTAGCCTGCCCCAACTAGGCCCCAGCCTCAATGACAAGGGCCCCGAAGAAGCGGACCCCCCTGGGATCCCCTAGAGGCATTCCTGGAGTACAAGAAGTAGAGGAGTGAAGAATATATGGCCAGCAAGGGATTGCTCCTAAAGACAGGTCCCGGAGCGAGCACCAGACCAAGCCCCGATCAAGCCCAGTGAAGAAATAGAGCCCTGGACTAGCACCAACCACTGAGAGACATCTATGGACCTTCCTGAAGACTAGGCCAAAGCAGAATGCCAAAGGCCTAGCCATAAATGAAGATGGCCGAGACATGAGCCATCCCCGGGCACCGGGCACGGCGCTCGGCGCTACAAAGGAGCACTTAGGGCCGAGCCACCAAACGACTCGGGCCTTTTGGGAAATTCCAATTGCTCTGGGTAGCTTAAGACCTCAGGAACACGGCCCAATAAACGGCGCTGTAATCGGAGGAGGAATGAAGGAGGAGCCACGTAGGGAAATGCTCATACACGATCCGGGTCCATGCATGCAATCCCGCAGAGACAAGGAATCCCACCCGAGCCAGGAGAACAGGTTGCCACGACCAGAAGACCCGGGCCTAAGTCCTTCTAGGACTGGGACACCATCAGAAGGCCAAAGCCGCGTGAGGAGCCCTACCCGCCGGCCCAGAACTGCCCGACTACCCTTGAAGTTGCCGGATTTAGGGTTTTTACCCGGATTGCCGGATTTTTCCTATTTAGTCTTTTCCTTGCATACCAAGACACGTTTATCTTTCCCTTTTTAGTTTTCCTTAATTAGCTAGCTTGTTTAGGTCGTTTTTAATCTTTCCTAGTTAGGATTAGATTATTTTATTCCTAGTTAGAAAGTAGCTAAATAGGTGAGGAGAGCTTGTTCCCTCCTTATAAATAGAGGCCGCCGGCCACCTTTGTTATTCAGACTTTTATCAATCAATAAACCCCCTTTTCATAACATTGTTCTAAACCCCTTGAGTATGTGCAAGAGCACACTTAAGGTTTGGCTTATAATCAAAAGCATCTATCTCTTGGCATGGCGCCCTCGACGTGATACTTCTGGTTCCCAGCTCAGCTGAAGCTAGTGGGTCAAAGTCGATTCCGCCCCAGTTCCATAGGTTCTCTCGTTGCTTGAAGATCAGCTTGCGATGGTTAGGGTCACGGAGCATTGTAGGTCGTGGTTCACATCAGTTGGTATCAGAGCACGGTTCAACACTAGCACCAACTCTATCCCAGTCTCCAGGTTAACCCTTGGATTCATATCCCTTTTATTTTCATTGTTCTTTAGAAAAATTAGTTCAGAAAACTTCCCATCTATTTCAATTCCTTCAATCAGTTTGGTATTGTGAGGCAAAGAAAATTAGGTGGCTATAAGAAAAAAGAAAAGAAAGCAAGGTCACCCTTGCCAAGTTTGTTTCCTTTTTGTTATAAGAGAAAATCTAAGAAGAGGGGATAGATATTTGCTTCTGCTTGCTTGAAACTAACCATGGAAGACGAGAGAATGGAAAATTTGCAAGGCCAGATCCAAGCCTTGTAGGAGTCTTGGCTGGAATACAAGAAGCCCTAGCCAGACTTGAGAAAGACCACCGAGGCTGCCATGAGAGAAGGGATGACCACAGAGAGTATGAAGAAGAGGGAGACCTCAACCGAAGGGCTAGAAGGTTAGTCCAAGAGATTGATGATGATGTGAGCAACCTCAAGCTCACCATCCCTAAGTTTGTCGGCAAGAATGATGCTGATGAGTACTTGGATTGGGAGAGAAGTATGGAGGACTTCCTCGAGTGCCATCACTATCCGTAGAGAAAGAAGGTAATTGTGGCTACCCTTAAATTTACTGATTATGCTCTCTTTGGTGGAGCCAATTCAAAACACAGGTTCAGAGAGATGAGGAAGTACCCATCGAGTCCTGGAGAGACCTCAAGAGGAAGATGAGGAAGAGGTTTGTCCCGGCTGCCTACACCCAAGACTTACACACCTCACTCCAGACCTTGAAGCAAGGAACCATGTCTGTAGAGCAGTATACCAAGGAGATAGAGATGCTAGTGGCAAGGCTAAACCTCAAGGAGGAGCAAGAAGCCAAGATAGCCCGGTTTGTAAGAGGGCTACACCCGGACATCATGCACCAAGTCAACATACTCAACTATGTTGACTATGAAGACTTGAAAGAGCCCTAGCCATCCGAGTAGAAAGGGAGATGAAAAAGGCTATACAAGGAAGCCAACCCCTCCAACCAGTAGCCAATGGAGAGGAGGATCCAGTACCGGTCAGCCCCCATGGAAGCCCGGCCAGCCCCGAAGCACCGGGCCCCGATCGAACCCTAACCCTAGGGAACCGACACCACGGGTAACACCTACTCAACCTACTCCTAATGTTCAGAATTCTAACCACGTCCTAGTGGAATTGTTGCTTTAAATGTCAAGGAGAGGACACGTCTAGGGACTGCCCAAACCAAAGGACCATGGTGATGAGAGAGAGAGATGAGACGGATGATGAAGAGGAGTGAGAAAAAGAAGGAAGAAGAAGGAGAAGAATCTGAAGAAGGAGAAGAAGTGAAGCCAGAAGGCTGAGAAGTTTACTGGGATGTCTCAAAAATCCCAGCACGGAGTTAAAGAATCTGCCCAGCCGACCGGAAGCCGGCGCCAGCCTAGCCCGACGCCCAGCACACCGACGCTCAACACAACCCCGACGCCAGCACAGCCCCGGCGCCCAGCCTAGCCCCGGCACCAAGCCATCCCCAACACTCAGCACAGCCCCGGCACTCCGCACAGCCCCGGCGCTCAGTCCAGCCCGGCGCTCAGCCCAGCCCCGGCACCCAGGCCAGCCCCGGCCCCCAGGCCAGACCGGGGACACTACAGATCGGCCCCGGTACACTCCTGATCGGCCCCGATATAGGCCCCCTAGTCGGCCCCAACCCTGGTGTCGTCCAGAACACCCCGATATTACCCAAGACCACCCCGGCCCCCAGACCGACCTCGGTAAGTACCTTCCCGACCCGATACTCTCGGCCCCACCCCGGCGCGCTAGGCAACGTCAGATTTCAATGGGAATCTGTCTCCCACCGAATCCTAAGGGATGCCCCGATCGAGGAAATAGAAAATATGGAGCTAGACGAAGGAATTGGCGAACAGGTCAAAGAAAAAGGAGGACCTGACTTGGGAATCGATGATGTAATCTCACCGGACACATCACCGAGTCTAAATATCCTTGTGGGCAGTTTTTCTGAAAGAGAAGACATGGACACTGACCGCCAAAGCTCCGAAGGACCAGAACCTTGGTCTGTAACCGATTCAAATGACACTCCTGGTCTAGAAGATGATGACGAGTCTCTTCTAGACATGGCCACCCAAGTCACCGAAGTGTGGAGAGGATTGTTCAGTGCCCGAAGAGACCCCAAGATGGATTCGGGGGTGAATCCAAGGCAAGAAGAGGGGGATAATGTGATCCTCCACGGCTGCCCAAAGACCTACAGCTATTCCTACACCCCACCAGGGTCCCGGTCAAAGGCAGAACCCTAGGTCCCTAGAAGAAACGAGTAGGGCCAAGGAAAGCCCTCCAACACATCATGAAGCCAGGGTATGTGACCAAGTATAGGCTCAGGCCACCCTCAGCAGGTAGGGGAGCTAAAATGAAGAAGCTGCCACTCCAAACAATGATGTTGAACGAGGCCACAGACCCGAGCCCCGAGCTAAGCCTAGGTCCGAGTACAGCCCCGAGCAGCCTACCCCAACTAGGCCCCCACCTCAATGACAAGAGCCCCGGAGAAGTGGAGCCCCCTGGGATCCCCTAGAGGCATTCCTGGAGTACAGAAAGTGGAGGAGTGAAGAATATCTGGCCAGCAAAGGATGGCTCCCAAAGACAGGTCCCGGAGCGAGCACCGGACCAAGCCCCGGATCAAGCCCTGTGAAGAAATGGAGCCCTGGACCGGCACCAACCACTGAGAGCCGTTTCTGGACCTTCCTGAAGACTAGGCCAAAGCATAATGCCAAAGGCCTGGCAAAAAATTAAGATGGCCGAGACATGAGCCAGCCCCGGGCACGGCGCTCGGTGCTACAAAGGAGCACTTAGGGCCGAGCCGCCAAACGGCTCGGGCCTTTTGGGAAATTCCAATTGCTCTGGATAGCTGGAGACCTCAGGAACATGGCCCAACAAACGGCGCTGCAATCGAAGGAGGAATGAAGGAGGAGCCACGTAGGGAAGTGCTCATACACGATCCGGGTCCATGCATGCAATCCCGCCGAGACAAGGAATCCCACCCGGGCCAGGAGAACAGGTTGCCGCAACCAGAAGACCCCGGGCCTAAGTCCTTATAGGACTGGGACACCATCAGAAGGCCAAAGCCGCGTGAGGAGCCCTGCCCGCCGGCCTAGAACTGCCCGACCACCCTTGAAGTTGCCCGGATTTAGGGTTTTTGCCCGGATTGCCGTATTTTGCCTATTTAGTCTTTTCCTTGCATACCAAGACACTTTTATCTTTCCCTTTTTAGTTTTCCTTAATTAGTTAGCTTGTTTAGGTCGTTTTTAATCCTTCCTAGTTAGGATTAGATTATTTTATTCCCAGTTAGGAAGTAGCTAAAGAGGTGAGAAGAGCTCGTTCCCTCCCTATAAATAGAGGGCGCCGACCACCTTTGTTATTCAGACTTTTATCAATAAATAAACCCCCTTTTTAGAACATTGTTCTAAACCCCTTCGAGTATGTGCAAGAGCACGGCTTAAGGTTTGGCTTATCACCAAGAGCATCCATCTCTTGGCGTCGCGCCCTCGACGTGATACTTCTGGTTCCTAGCTCAGCTGAAGCTAGTGGGTCAAAGTCCGATTCCGCCCGTTCCATAGGTTCTCTCGTTGCTTGAAAATCAGCTTGCGGTGGTTAGGGTCACGGAGCATTGTCGGCCATGGTTCACATCATAATCCACGATTGTGTTGAACTAATATAACACTGAGGCAATATTAAAAAATGCACTGAGCCGAATTCGAAATATCCAAAAATATATACTCGATTTTCAAGGTCGGGACCAAAAGAGGGGTGAGTCGGGGCTCACCCGGGATCCGCCCCTAAGATGAAGGAAGTGGCCGCTGGCAAAGGATGTGGATGGAGCTGCGGTTGATGAAGGACGATGGCAGAGGAAGTGGAGGATTGGTCGGATGATGCGACAAAAGAATGGCTGATATAGGAGAATGAACTAGATAGAGCAGCAGAAGAAACGGACGAAACGGAAGTACATACGTCGATGTTTGATTTCTGACCCATAAAATACGCCTTGGTTGGGTTGACCAGGTTGGCGGGTTATACCGGTTCAACTCGTTTTAAGGCCTTATTCAACGGATGATGTTTGTACACAGACTAGATCGGGCTTAGTTCCTGGTTTTTGCGTCTGACCGGTTTTGGTACGAATACTACAAAATAAGATCAACAAGTAAGCATGCATAAACAGAAGGACAAATCCGAGTCGATCGACTTCACGATCTGTCCTTAAGAATTGTTATTCCCCTCTACGTCACCCAAAGTTAACGGAATCAATTCTCCTAGGATAAAATAGATACTCACATGCATAGTGGTGATGCAAACGCAGGTGATCGGCGAACTCAACGAACGACGCAATCACACGACTCGATAACTTTGAGAGAATGAATGCAAAAAGCCTTTTTCGTGCAGAAAATAAGTTTTGAGAGGGGAGAATCTGTAGGAGAAAGTGCATGGACTGATTTGCTATTTATAGTAAATGAAGGAGTGTCTTCTGAAAAGACACAACTGTTGGCCGGTTTTGAACCAAACAGACATGTCAGTTTGCCTCTGAACCGGTTTAAAACCTTATTCTGGTTTGGATTTAAACTGCAGATTATGGATGACTTTTCGGTCAAACTGAATCGGCCGGGTAGCAAAAGAATTGAATAAAATCTTTTGACCAAATCCAAATCCGAATCCGAGGCCGAGGCGAGGCGACGACGACGGCGCAAGGGCCCATCACCACCTCAAGCCTTTTACCAACCTTAGTGGGTTTGATTTCTTATATGTAGCTCCACTTTCCAGTCAATTAGCAATGTGGTATTCAACACCACTTAGCTCATTCATTCATTCACACATCAAATCCACAACAACCGGTTGGGCCGGTATGGTTCTGTCAATATGGGTATTTAATAAAGTCAATCGGGTATTCGGGTCGGGCGGACGGGTTGGGGGTTCAGGGTTTGAATGACAATGCGAAAGAGAAATTGCCACCGATTGGCAAAGAAGATTTGAATGATAATGCAAAAGAGAAATTGAATTGTAAACGTGAGATTTTGACTGAGATGATTAAAACGGTTACAGAGCGTATTGAGAGTTTTGAAAGTGGAAAGAAAAATGAGTGATATGCTTGTTTCCATTTATTCTCGTCTTTTTGTGTATAATGAGAGCGGTTGTAACAACCGCCCAATAATGATTGAAATCATGAATAAAATAACAACTTTGGTTAATTTTTAATGAGATAGTTTCAAAGGCGCAAATAGGTTCAGAGCATTTTCCACGAGACAATACTTAGTCCAAGAGTTATATACCTCAAAACTTAATTAAAACGGTGAGTATCACGAACGAGAGAAATAGTTAGTAAAGTCCAACTGGGATCCGAAAGGTCTAAGTTCAAACTAAATCGGGCTCAAAGCCTATACAACACTCCAACAAAACAATAACACCTTAGAAAGGCGAATATCTCAGAAGTACATTGATACTGAATTTTCTTTTTAAATTCAGCATTTGCTCAAAATCTAGTTATAGTTTCATCTATTTTCTTCTCATGTCTTCTCAATATATCCCACCAAACAAGCATATCTTATCATTTTCTCTTAAAATTAATTTCTTAAATTCAATATCTAAATCTCTCAAACAACTAGCTATTCGAAAATCTCATATTAAGCAACCTTTAGTTATTGTTATTTCACTAACTTCATTGCCATTCGAACTTAACCCTTTTATCAACTATATACTAAACAAAAAAACAATGTACTTCCATAATTTCATTCGAGTGGAACTCGAGAGAACTCAGTGAAATACAACACTTGACATTCCCCATTAGGACGGGATATTAAACATAATGTAGGAGAAGATGATACTGAGTTTCTCATTATTAAAATTCTTTAATGAATGAGATATTATCATCATAATTAGATGATTTATCTGAACTCGAGGTTGAATGTTTTGTTGTACATTGATGCGGAGAGTATCCAATCGAATATGTCAGTCTTCATATAATCTGGTGCAACAAATATGCGCACCAAATTTTACTCACTAGAATACTCTAGTGAGATTGTTTTTCCTAGAGGGTCTCTCTTTTTCTATTACTCAACTATTGTGTGTAAAAGCTATTCGAGATTTCGTTGTTTGGTTTGGAATGGTTTATGAATGAATTAAACTAATAATGCAATTAAAACGAGTAAAGCAAGTAAACAAATTGGGGTTTCGAAGATAGATTAAGGCGGTTGTTCAGACTCGAATCCACGCTAGTTCGGTTTAGGTGGATAATGCAATGCAATTTCAGTTTATCGGACTTCGATGACTCGACACTTCCTGATTTATATCTACTCCATGGTCAGGCCGTAGTGATTCTATTCTATCAAACCTACAAACTCCTATGGTCAAGCTAACTTGAAAATTATGAAGAACGGATCAAGAACAATGAAATGTCACACGATCATGCAAAGAGATTAGGTCTTCCAATCCTATGGTCAAGCTATTGGCAGAACCTAACGACCTCTTAAACTCTAGAATGACTCACATTCAAGGTCAGACCCGTGAAATCAAAGATGAAACAAAACCTGCGATATGGTCAATCAGCGGATTCTTAAAGCTTCAAATTAGGGTTTAGGAGAAATCACATCTAAGTCTAAGTAAACGTCAATTAACAAAAAACGGGTAAAAAACTCGTCATCATCCATACAAAATCCTTACTAACGCTTCATCTATTCTAAACAACCCTACGAGTTTAGTTACTCATGGCAACAAAGAAATCAAATGGAGAAGAAAATCGGAGAAGAAGGCATCTTACTCCAAGAAAACCTAATCATGATGACTCTAAGAAAACTCTCGAGCTAATCCTCGCTTCTTCTCGCTCAATCGTCACTTCAAAGCTCCAAAATCCTCTCACGAGAGTGTCTGATTCGTCGAAATCAGAATGAATAATGAAGAGTGTGAAGAGTGAATTGTTTCCTCTCTAAAAAGTCTAATATTCCCTCCAAATTCGTGGTCCCTTCTTCATGAGGTAATTTTCCAAGAACTCTTTTCCTACTTGGAAAAAGCCTAATTTTCGGCCCAAGGTGTGTCAGGAAGGCACATGGTGTCCAGAAGACACCACCAGCATCATTTTTCCCCGAATTCAGCTCCCATTTGTCCCACTTGGTTCCTTCAATGATTTTCATGAACGAACTTGACCTGAAACATGTCAAAAACACAAAACCAAGCATAAATCCCAACAATTATCATCAAATGAGTAAAAATCACCTAAAATAGATGACAAATAACTCAAGAATGTTGCTTAATATGGGAACAAATGCGCATATATTTGCACGCATCACAACCTGATTCAGTTAAACTTTGATTTTTTTTCCAAGTGTGGGGTTGGCTCCCAACCAACCTCATACAACCCTAGTAAAAAAAAGTTAAATCCTTGCATTGGAGGAACAATGAGTCAACTCAATACACTGGTGAACCAAAATATAAATTCCAATTTTTCTCTCTCTAAGGAGAAGTTAGAATTTAAACTCACAACAAGTATTAGAATTCAAACCCAGAACCTCTAAGTATTCGTTTCTACATAAGTCGACAACCTTAACCAACTGGGTTACGAGCCTTGAATTAGGTTATATTCAATCCCTCAACTACATGTGCTAGCACGAAGTGGTCACTTGCTAGTTAGGATACTTATAAGTATGAAAATTTCAAACAAATGAACCTAATATAACAAATCATAAGAAAAATATCAGGGGCGGTATTAGAGTGGAGCCACTGTTGCGCCCCCTCCCCCGTCAAGTGTAAAATTATATGTAAAATTTCGTATTTTCAGAGTTTGGCGCCACGGTATTTGAAGTTCGACTCCCTCACTACGTTGTTTCGGTGAAATGTTGTCTTAAATTTTACGAAATAGTTAATAATAATTAACTTATAGTGTGTAATAATTACAATATTTGATCATAAATTATCCAAATTTGATGAAAAATTTGCCAGTGGCACATATAATTCTTTTTTACTACTTACGCAACCTATAATCAAAAAATTATTATTTATTTTTACTTAGTATTAGATTGATAAACAATTTCTACTATTATTTAAATTTGAAAAAAAGTTTGTCAATTGCACCTCTTTTCGATTTACAATCCTGCTCCCACGTGTACCAATCCTGGTTCCGCCCCTGAAAAATATATTATGTTACCAAAAAAAACTTAAGCACGAAAAAAACATAGAAAAAATATCTTAAAATTTAAACTACATTCATTACTCATTTAATAAAAAGTTTCATTGCCAAGTCACACAAACTCACATTTTTGTACCATGTAGCATCTTATTTAGTTAATTTCCATACTTTCACTCAAATTTGTAACGATAAAAAAAACAAATCATTAATTTTTTTCCCATGTTTACATCAAATCTAATTGCAAATCTAGGTTATTTTCTTCCAATAGCGTGTAGCCGTGTATATAAATATTCATCACAACCTAATGTTGCAATCACCAAAACCCAAAAAGAAAAGAAAAATTAAACAAAAACCATGGTGAGAACAAAGGTGCAACATAAGCTCATTAGCGATGAAGTTGCTAGAAAAACAACTTTCAAGAAGAGGAAGAATGGATTGTTGAAGAAATTAGAGGAGATCACAACTCTTTGTGGGATAGCTACTTGCGCATTTATCATCCACAGTTTCGGTGGAAAGGATAAAAAAGACCAGCTAGAGGCTTGGCCGTCTAGGTCTGAAGCAATCGACGTGTTGAAAAGGCAGAAAGAATTTCCTCAAAGGAAGCAAGAGAAGTATATGATGAACCACGAGACTATGTCGAGTGAAAGCCTGGAAAAGATGAAGAAGGTGTTGAAGAATCAACAAGAGAAGAATCAATTGATGGAGATGGAGTTGCCACTCAAAAAGGACTTGCCAACGACTAGCGGTGGAAATCTAGATTATGGTGCGAAAGGAAAACTTAATTATAAGCGCATAATTGTAAAGAATTTTATTAAGAAAGTTACTGAGCGAATTGAGGATCTCGAAAGTGAAAATAAAAATAAGTAATAGACTTTTTTCCGTTTATCGTTGCTTGATGAAAAAGATTGTAATAACCGCATAGTAATGATTGAAATAAGGAATAAACGGGTCGGTTACTTAAATGGTCACTGAAGTTTGGCCAAATAACTCTGTGGTCATCATTACAAAAAAGTTTACCTTTAGCTACTACAAAATTACAACGACATGAAAATGCAGTAGCAAATAATTAGTATTTGCTACGGCAATCACTATTTCATGCAGTAATTTGCAGTAGCAAATACTATTTACCACACCAATATTTGCTACACTCAGCATCCCGTTGCAAATAGTGGTGTGACAAATAGTATTTGCTACTGCAAATTACTACATGAAATAGTGATTACCGTAGCAAATACTAACTATTTGCTACTGCATTTTCATGCCGTTGTAATTTTTCAGTAGCTAAAGATCAATTTTTTTGTAGTGTCATTAAACTTAAGAAAAAATCCTAGTAATCACTGGACTTCGACAATTTAACCCAACGGTCATTGTTAGCTACAGACATCCATAATTCCGTCAATCCGTCTATGTGGACTTGCCAACCGGCGGTCGGCCATGTCATTATAGTTACCATGTCAGCTCTAGCTCTCTATTTACCCAAAATCAATACAAGCACTCGACCCAATTACCCACCCAAATTGATCCAACCCAACTCCCCACCCACTTCCACCGACAGATCCCCCCCCCCCGCCAATTCCTTCTCCTGTACCCAAACACCTTTTTCCCCAGCCAAACAGGTTCACCACCGTCTCCACCGACAATAGTGCCCCACCACCTCCTCTCCCTCCTTATGCTTCCTTCGCCATCTTTCTATGTTTTGTGTAGCTAACAGTTAATCAAACGGAGCCACAATGAAGAAGAACTTGGACCTGTAAAATCATAAGCAATCTCATTTGAAAAACATTGAAAATCTAGAATCAAAAGGCAAAGCACTATTCTTTCTTCAAAATCCAATCTCTATAACATCAGAATTCTCTCCAGAAACATAAATTTTCGCTCTGCTAACAACTTGGACCTGCAAAATCACAAAGCAAATCCCATTTCAAGTAATGATGGGATGTACGTAACGGGGAATTGCCGGTCGGTGTTCTATTTGGCGCAGTGCAAAGCCGATTTGATGGTGGGGAATTGCTTGAGTTGTGTGAAGAGCCCCATCGACACCGCGGCGTGCGGCAGTGGATTAATCTCCGCGCAGGCGTACTTAAACAAGTATTACATCACCTACGCTTACTATCTGTAACACCCATCCCGAATCGACCCGGGAAAACTCATGGTCGAACTGGTTATGAGCATCACTAGTGATAAATCAAACCGAAATACCCAAAACGAAATCAGTGGAAATAAATCGATAAAATTATAATCATTAAAACAAAAGATGGGTTCCCCACTTAAATACATTTTAAACAGAAAATCTTGTATGAGAACACCCATTTTGTTCTCACCATGAGAACACTAATCTCTACCTTTCATTCTCCTAATCTAATCTAATGGCTAAAAGTTCATGGGTATCTATGTAAATTTCTCATTAATATCAATTTCCTTATTTCAATCATTAAATAAAATAATATGTTAAATTAAACAATCCTAGCTAAAAAGAAGGAAACAGTTATTGTAGACTAAGCAACTTCCTTTTCTGAAGTATTACAGCCGGCAACATCCCCTCTCACGTTTGTTTTTCTAATCATCAGCGGAGTTTGTTGGTAACTAACAAGAAGAATCAATCGATTTGCAACATTGGACTATCGGCGGCTTTTCTTGTAATCACCAGCGGTGTTTGAAAGTAATCCACGGCTGCCGGGTTAAACCTGAATCAAATCAAACCACCATTGCTTAACTCCGCAACCTATATTTGTTTATCAGTTTTTTTTCAGAATTCGAGCTTCGTTAGATATGTGTTTCGTTTCGATTATGGTGATTAGCCATTTACTCTTCTCATAATGCTACAGCAATAGAAACGATCAGAGATGAGAAGATATCATCGGAGTCCGGCTCGTTGCCGACCACCGTTCCATCATCTTCATACATTCTTGCTTCAGGTTCGTTAGGTACCTATTATCTCACTTCAAGTACATTATGTACCGTTTTTTTCTTTTTCAAAACTGACGCAGTGGCTTGTGTTCTATTTTCCATGTTTGGTACCAGATTCATTGACAGAGTCGGCCCCTAACCACAATATCGGTGAAACTTCTACCGGTGTTCATGCTTCAGGTTTGAAAATTTAAGTTCCAAAGTTTAGGCGCTGTGTTAGAAAAAAATTAATGCGGTATTCTCATCATATTCCACTTCATTATGTACTATGGAGGCAGGTTCGGTGCCCGTCGTCAATCTATCGACTTCGGATGATCATGATGCAGGACCATCTGTGGTGACAGATCCATCTAATCATTAAAATGCAGTACTCATCATTAGTTTCCAGAACAAGCCATCGTTCCTTTTTGTTCGATTGATAGTAGAGACTCAAAATTCAGCTCCAGGGATACAAGTTCACAGTATGTTTGACAGCAACACTACAAGAAAAAGTTCATTGTCCTTACATATAACCATGATCCAAGACTTTAAAGTTTGAAATAGAAACAAATTCATAATTCGTACCAGAATTCCTTGACCGGAACAAGACTGTGTACCAAGTGAATGGAAACGGAACATGACTGTGTACCAGTGAATGGAAACGGAACATGATTGTGTACCAGGTGAATGGAAACGGAACATGACTGTGTACTAGGTGAATGGAAACGGAACATGACTGTGTACCAGGTGAATGGAAACGGAACATGACTGTGTACCAGGTGAATGGAAATGGAACATGACTGTGTACCAGGTGAATGGAAACAGAACATGCCGGTTGAACAATACCTAGAAATCCCCGTCTGAGTCGTCTGAAGCTGGCAAATCAGCCACCAAAGATCGCGAACGGTGCCGTCCCCGGTTTGACTCGATGGCCGGTCGACGAAATTCGTAGCAGCGTCGTTTGGATGAGCCGCGTCGTGCTTCGATCCACCGCCGCGATGCCAGCCGCTCCTCCTCGCCGACCAGCAGCTGATCCTCTTGCTCGTTTCGTCCCACCAGGCGGCTAGATCTAATAAAAAATGGCGGCTGCAACTGAAACAAGAACTACGAAGAAGAAGAGAGAGATTTAGGTTTTTTTAGGGATTAGATTTCTGTTTTGTTTTTTTTTCAAGGTAATATGGTCCCCTTAATATTTTTGGTACAATTACAAGATTATCCTTTATATTACAGCCAATTGGATATTAGGAAATTCATCTAAGGGTTCTAATAGGTGTTCTCATATGAGAACACTTATAGGTGTTCTCACGCCAGTTAACCCGCATTTTAAACCATAACAACAAAAATCTCTTAATCGACATTAACAATAAATAACTTTGAAAATTCCCCAAGGTGTCAACCGAAATAAAATTACATAAAATAATATCCTCGTCCTCGGTCACCACCCTTCAGTCTTCTAGCTCAACTCCACTGCCATCAGCTGCTGCTCCGAACTCAGCTCCCGAACTACTTCTAAATGGAAAGAGAGACTAAGAGGGGATCAGTTTCCTAATGAAACTGAGTGAACTCATTGGCCTAACTATGCGCCGAACTACCTAGGTAACATCCCAGACTCCCACATTGGAATACAACAACGAGACCCATATTTTAGTTTATTTTAACATCCTAATAAGATAGTTCTAAGTGATTAGTCATTTCCCTCTACCCTTATTCCCATCATGCATCACCCCCCAACAATTTCATCCAATAATTCATAAAAAATCCAACATCCACAACATCACAACAACATTAAGAAAAATGAAACCAACATCAATACAATCCAACAACACATCACATATCAGCTCACAATCACATCAGCACCACACACAAACAATAGTTCATATTTCATTTAACTAGGTGAGTTAATTAGGCGCCAATGAGTTATCACATACCACCACTGCCAGCCATCAGATCAACATCATCCATATCTCGCATGATCTTTCCCCAGAGGGAGATAACACGGTGCATCCCCTAAGGGATCCATTCTCCACGGAGCTCACGACGCATCCCATCAGGATCCTTCCTCGACAGATATTTCAACCACTATGACTTCATGTCATAGGATTCACCCCTAGTGATCGAACTCTAACACAACGGTATTTCAGGTGGGATAGTATGGGCTGCTTCTGGTTCTATCATTTATTATTCACAACCAATCACATCACTTTCAATCATAATTCAGCATTTTCAAATAAATTCCCAACATCGCACATCAATCTCCTCAAACCTTCACAATGATCCAACCAATACCCACAATTTATTTCTCACATCATCACATATGTTCATAAATATATCAAGGGTAAACGGCTAGATTATCGGCCACCCCCACCTGCAAGTACAGGCATAGCCACGTCATAAGTCTAGTGCTACCCTTATGTTCTTCCTTCCTAGGATGACCCCACTTTGGCAGGGCCATCCTCCTGCAACCACAACTGAAATTCACAAATAATAATTACATCCACACAACTTATGCACACTTCAAGAATAAAACTCTTATTTCTATCCACCTAGTCATCCATATAGTCAAACAAGTCAATCGAACATTCAAATAGTCAACTCAAGCATTGCATAAAAAATCAGTCACAACATCATAAATTAACCATTTTAACTCTCCAATTCATGCATCCCTAAGTCAAATTACAATTCCTCATGTTTCTACCTATCGATGCTAAGCATTCACCTTAGCCTAAAAGAAGACTCTGAATTCTGTTTGAGAACGCCTGCCTCGTCTCCCTGATTCCACCAGTTCTGACGGTTCGCCAATCGGAGCTCTGACGAAGGAGATATGCTTGAATCTCTGAATTGTCAACCGTTGATCTGCCAAACAGCCCTTTAGACAAATTGTCACACACACCCCAGACTTTCTGAAAATGCAGACTGATCACTTATCTTTCAGTAATGGCAGAAAAGCCACCGAACTTCCCAAAAACTTCAGAACGATCCCTCGTCTTTTCCGGCGAATGCTTTCGTTGCCGGCGACGTCCTACTGCCGCCGCCACCATTCCAAACCTCTTGGAACCTTGATTTTCCTGCCACCGAGGCTTCATTTTACGTGTCGGTTATCTTCCACTTTTCTCCTGACTACTGGCTCGTCGCCACCTCACTTGACTTCTCTCCCTCTCTCTTGTTTATCGAATCCAAACCCTCATCTCTCGTATTTTGTGTCATGACCCAGCCGCCAACCTGCCCCTTATTTTTCCCAGCCGACCAAAACCCCTTCCTCTTTTCTTCTTGCTGCGACCCCAAGTTCCGAAGCCAAATTCCTTTCTTCTAAAACTTATGCTCGCCGAATGGGCCAAAAGCCCAGCCTCTGCTCCGCCCAGCTGCAGCCGAATTGGGGCCCATCCTTCCTTTCTCTTCTTGACCAAATGGGTGAAACCAACCACCCGTTGGCCCACGCGACATTTCCTTCTCCAGTGCTGTTGCTGCTTTCAGCCGACCCGAACCCAAACAAACCCACCGAGCCTCCTCCTTCACTGGCTGCTGCAGGTGAGACATGGTTGGACCTTGAGCCAAACCTTCCCTTTATCTCATCCTTCAAGCCTCGGGTCAATTGGTTCAACCAATTGATTTGACCCATCGATCTAGAACACAAACCCAATAATTAACCCGAAAATTATTCATTCTGTCAACGGAATAAATTTCACTCACAGATTAATTAATTAAATCTGAATTTCACTGTAAACCCTCCCGCCGTTGGCGCCTCCGCCATGGCTTCTTCTTCTTCGTCTCCTCCTTCTTCATCCTGGGCTTCCATTGTGGCTGATAAGAAATCTGATTTGGAATTCGTATTGGAATCGAGAAAAGCGGTGGTTGATGGGATTCTTCATATCCCAAAGGAAGTGGTTGACCTAGGAGTCGCGAAGCTTCGCTCTGCAATCGTTGCTCAATTCCTGGGGAAGTTCCTCCTGTGAAGGTGATTCGTGGTGTACTTAACAGGTTATGGGGGTATGAAGGTGAGATTATCCTATCTACTCTGTCAGTTGGGTTTTTTCTTGTTGAGCTACCTCGGTGAAGTTGTGTGATTGGATTCTTGCACGCTCTTGGCATATCCATCATTCAGCTATGATTTTGCGTCGCTGGGCACCTCAGATTACCCGATTGATTTCACGCAGAAGGAAGTTCCGACCTGGATAGTGCTGAAAGCAGTCCCTCCTGCTTTGGTTACCCCTAAAGGAATCAGTTGGTTAGCTAGCCAAGTGGGGCAACCGGTGAACAAGTTGATGAAGAGGTGAACCCCAAGTTGGAAGTTGTTTTGTCAGGAGGTGAGCAATGCTCAATTGATGTGGAATACCCTGAGCCAAAGTCATATTCTTGGAAGACGACTCACATTGGAGCAGTAGGGAAGGATGCTGCTTCCAAGTCATTTGTCTATGTTCCAAAGGGAACCTCTTCAGGCAATGCAACTGAACCACTTGTGGGGGAGGGAGCACCTGAAAATTCCCCAAAAGAACAGACTGGAGGGGGAACAGGCAATGAATCGAAAGCTCCTTTTGGAGTGGAAGTTCCACATGTTCAACAGGCTACTAGTAGCCTGATCCCTAAACGTGTTCATGAGACTAAGGATGGTGTGTTAGTGAGTTATTCTGAAGATAATGAGGAAATTGAAGTAGAGAAGGTCCCAGAACAGAGAGCCTCTGTTTGGAAGCAGGCTGAGGCATGTGAGCAGAGTGTTTCTGCTTCTACATCACAAGGGTTAAATATTGTTCTAGGTGAAAATGGTGCACAGAACCTCCAGAAGCCAACCTTTGTGGATTTTATGAATCAAAGTAAGTTAGTATCTCCGAAAGGAGTGATCACAAGACCAAAAAATCGTAGAAGATGAAGTTCAGGGTTTTGAATGGAAGCCGCTGGAGAAGTATAAAGTCAAACTGATATGGGAGCAGATAAGGCTAAGAGCACCAGTTGTGCCTTGGTATAATTCAGTCTGGACTGGTTTTTACTATACCAAGTAACAGCTTAATTGTTTGGTTGATCATCAAGGGCAGGATTACTACAAAAAGATGTTATGGTACATTGGGGATCGATACTGGATATAAGTTGTGATTTGTGTGACTCTGGAGTTGATTGCAGGTTTGGGAGTGCAGCTACTCCAAACGTCCACTGAATGTTTTCATCCCAGATATAAAGGTTACAATTTGGGCAATGTTATTGATCATGTGGAGACTCAATTTAAGGATAATAGCATCAGAAGCAAGGTTGGCAGAATATATAGGATAAAGAATGACATTAAGTTTTTCCTTTTGGTAGAATAGATGAAAGAGCGATTTTAGCCTTCATCTAAGTATTAGTAGTTTTATAGTTTCTTCTTAGTAATTGATGAAATGAAACCCTTACCTTTTCATCAAAAAAAAAAAAAATCTGAATTTAAAATCCTCAAGGCTTTAACCACAAGGCTTAACCGAAAATTTTGAATTATGTTCTGGAACTGGGAACCGGGATGTTACACTATCCTAATGGAGTCTCACCCATCGTAATTCCAACTCAGGTGATTAAAATCGTCAATTAGCTCAACCTCTTGATCAATTTTGCTGGAGAATTCAGATCTGATTGTGGATGATTTAGGGATGGGCAGAAGAGGAGGAGAAGGGAAGCAGTATACGGCGAGGACGGTGGTGCTGGCGGTTGGAGGAGTGGCGGTGGTGAGTCTGCTGGTGTTGCCCTAACATGGTGGTGGAGGTGTTTCGACAGGATCCGATTTTGGGTGGAGGTGTTTCGACAGGATCCGATTTTGGGTGGAGGAGGAGTTCAAGTCAGATATGATTTTGGGATGAGGAGGATGATGGAGGAGGAGGAGATCAAGTTTTTAGGCCATATCTAATTTTGGGTGCGGTGTTAAGTTGGTAATCGATTTGGGTACTTTGGTCGGGTGATTGGGCGCATTTGGGTTCAAAAAATATGACGTCGCGGGCTTATCTTACGTGGCAACTGATGTGGCAAGTCCACATAGGCAGACAGACATAATTATGGATGTTTACAGCTAACAGTGATCGTTCGGTTAAATCATCGAAGTTCAGTGATGGCAGGAAAATTTTTAAAAGTTTAATGACCATGGGGTTTTCGGCAAAGTTCAGTGACCGTTTAAGTAACCAACCCGGAATAAACTAATTATCATTTTGGTGGCTAATTCTTTTTTGCTCTTGTATGAATGTTTGAAACTGAGTGTTTGAATGGTTCTTTAAATTTTCTTGCCTACGTGGAACTCTTAACAATAAAGACAAAATAATAAAGTTAAAATGAATAAATAGATGGAATTATTTAAGAATAAACTCGTTTTGCAAGCCCATGATCTAGCATCCACTGGCCCATTATGGTTTTCCATATGGACCACAAGTTTAAGTAAGTCTAGCTGATGACACTAGATTTATCGTGATTATCAGCCCCGTTTAAGCGACATTTCATTGCTTGTAACACGACTTTTGGGGTAGTTTAGTGGGTTTTCATTCATTAACGCTATTTCTTACCGTTTCGTTACTTTGGCCCGTTTCGGGTCTTATTTGATGTGTTTTCTATTGTCTCGTTGAGTACACAGGTTTTTGCCGTCAAATACATAGCCATCGGACGTGTTCGAGAAGCGATGGAGCTCAAAAAATGAACCAGAATCGTCAGAGAACTCAAACCGATCAAGAAAGAAATCTAACTGCCTAGCACAAGACTTCTCGGCGAGAAATTACACATTCTCGCCGAGAATGTATTCAAGAAGTCAGTACAAAATCTCATCGAAATTGAGTTGGAGATTGTGAAGAAGTTCTCGGTGAGAACTTCAATGTTCTCGCCGGAACATTATGAAGAAGCTGAAGGAAATTCTCGCGCGGACATTTGAAAATATTTACACTACATTTTTCGGCGAGAACTTTGATAGTTCACGCTGAAAACTTACCTCTTTTCCGGGTTTTCCTTGGATAATCAGCTATTTAAGGCTCGATTAAACCAAAATCGAGGGCATTCAGACACTTACACAATTTCAGACTTCTAGAGTTTAGAGCGTATCTCGGAGTTCCCGAAGAGATTCTGACACCATCTTTCCATCCAGGAGAGCTCGGAGTTAGGAGTGAAGATTTCTCGAGTTCGAAGCTTCGTCGGAGCCATCAAAATTAGGTTTACAATTCTTCATTGTTCTTCCTTGTTAAGATGAACAACTTTGTTGTCTTTTACTCTTGATTTAAACATGAGTAGCTAAACTTGTTAAGCTTAGATTAGATGAACCCTAAGTGACCCGGGGCTTTAAAGCGGTCACGGATCGGTGGTAATTAGATTTTAATTCAGACAGTTTCTCTTGCATAATTGATTTGTTCTTCGTGTGGTGTTTCTTTTCTAGCTTGATCACCTAGATTAGATTCTTGTTCAAATAGGATAGTTGGCGAACGTCCGCCTTATTTTAGAACCTCAAATCAATCAACTAACCTATTCAGTGGAGTGTGCCTTTCGTAGGAACTATTTAGGGTTAATCCGCTTCTAGAGTAACTCACTAAAAGCAGGCAAGTGCACCAGTTAGTTCTCCGTTGTAGAATTGAACGCGCGGACGGTTAATTAATCTTGGTAGTTAGATCCGATAGAGCGAACGTTCGCGGACTTAGACCTAAGGGTAAGGAGTTATGGTGGTGTCTGAGAACTGAATGAATTAGGATCGAAAGTCGTCGATTTCGTGATCGCTAGTGTCCTGGTAATCTTAGGGGGATTCAAGTCTAAGCTTTGTCTATCAAATCGTTAGTCAACCTTAATTAATCAATATTTCTTATTTTCAATTTCAATTTCCTCGCTTAAATAGATTAGAAGTCGTGGAACTCCTACCATGCACAACTTGTTTAAACCTGAATAATTGTAAGTTCTTTGAGTAAAGAATTGGAAGAGACCTCTGGAATTCGATCTATCCTGTTTTTAGTAGGATAGTATTTGATACCCTGTTTACAACGTTATCACTAGCCTACTCAATTTTTTTTACAATTTATGTGGTTCATGTCCAAGATCCTGAACGAGCGATAAGAACACTAATGGGCTTCATTCTGCCCAAAGAAAAGTTGATATTTATGATTTCTCATGTAAATCGTTGTGTCTGTATTACTCGGACACGGGAGTTGAAGAATTTGGAGTCGACTCCATCCCTCTAACTCCTTCGCCAACACAGATAAGAAAGGTATGGTTAGAAAACTCTAACAAGGCAAGCCTATTTAAGAAGAGCTCTATAACTCAAGGAAGGACACAACATACACACATAGTTATTCTTACCAAACCGCCCTAAATGAGCCCTGGTTCAAATTCCCGCTCATATGTCAGTACACTACAAAAAAAACGCTTTTAGCATCGTTATATCCGAATGCGTCGGTCACCGACCGACGCTATTCAAATTAGCGTCGGTCGGCAAAACGACGCTGAAAGTGGTGACGCTACTTTTTAGCGTCGGTTTTTGGTTGACCGACGCCATTAGACTACCGACCGACGCTAAATTGACTGAAAATCACAAAAAAAAAATAGCTGCATCTGCAGCCGCTTCTCATCCGCCGCTGCTGCCGACCGCTGGAGAAGACTCCTCCCACCGCCGCCGCTGGAGAAGAATCCTCCCACCGCCGACCGCTGGAGAAGAATCCTCCCACCGCCGCCGCTGGAGAAGACTCCTCCCACCGCCGCCGCTGGAGAAGACTCCTCCCACCGCCGCCGCTGTAGAAGCCTCCTCCCACCGCCGCCGCTGGAGAAGCCTCCTCCCACCGCCGCTGCTGGAGAAGCCTCCTCCCACCGCCGCCGCTGGAGAAGCCTCTTCCCACCGCCGCCGTGAACAATGAGGATCTCATCTGGAAGAAGAAAACAATCAGGATCCAAAAAAATAAAAGAATGACTGGTAAAATCAAAGAAGGAGAGGAGAGGAGAGGAGCATAGGTAAGAGATTACCAGGGCTGCCAGCGGCGGAGCTAGCGAGACCGTCGACGTGAGCTAGCGGCGGATCTTGATTCGAGCAGTGAGAACGGAGGAGAGAAGAGAAGGGAAAAGAAAAGAGAAGGGAAAAGAGAAGAAGAAGAGAGGCGGCTGCACGAGAGGTGGGCTTTCAGCGTATTAGGGTTCGCGTTTTAGCGTCGGTCGACCGGTCGACCGACGCTAAAACGCGAGATTCTATTTAGCGTCGGTCGACCGGTCGACCGACGCTAAATACTTTCGTTTCAACCGACGCCAGAACGCTGTTTTTTTGTAGTGGTATCATACTTAATCCCCCTTATTCTCTTTTTTACAATCCGCAATTGTGCTCTTTGAGGTTCCACGTCCTACGAGGAGTTAGAGCTAAGTATCGACAGTTGACTCACATTATTGTTCAACCTGATTCAATAAGATGAAACAATAATCATTTAAACGATTGAACCACATACCATTAAACTCAACGATTTTTTGGTACAATTCTAAAACTCATGGAAAGTAAATGATGAAAAACAACTTTTCTTGAGCATCATTTCTAATTAGTTACCATACTTTCATTCACCTTCCTAATTTACTCAACTTTCAAATTATATAAAACTAGTCAGTAAATTTGTTCCCATGTTTACATTAAATCTCATTGTCATCTCACTTTACTTCCACTATAAAAAAGTTCACCTTTAGCTACTACAAAATTACAACGGCATGAAAATGCAGTAGCAAATAGTTAGTATTTGCTAAGGCAATCACTATTTCATGTAGTAATTTGCAGTAGCAAATATTATTTGCCACACCACTATTTGCGACAGGAATGCTAAGTGTGGCAAATAGTGGTGTGGCAAATAGTATTTGCTACTGCAAATTACTACATGAAATAGTGATTGTCGTAGCAAATACTAACTATTGGCTGCTGCACTTTCATGCCATTGTAATTTTGCAGTAGCTTAAGATCAATTTTTTTGTAGTGTTCTTCATACAATGTGCTTATAAATAGTCATACACATCTAATCTTTATGCTCACCAACACCCAAGTGACAAAAAATTGATGGGCTTGGCCCGTAGGCGGCCTGAAGGCTCAAACAGCGGCCCATACACAGCGGTCGCCGCTAGCAAGCTGGGCCTAGGCGGCAGCTGGTGAACCTAAGATTGTTGTTCGGGTTTAACCAAATAACTAACAAAGCTAACAAGCTAGGGTAGATCGTATTCCACGGGCCGTCTGTGATTGACTACTCCAAAAACTAGCAATTTATTCAGATGCAAACAAGTTGTGCGTGGTGTGAGTTCCACGACTTCTAATTCTAAGAAATGCAGAGAAATTTAAAAATTAAACTAAAGCAGATTGGAAATTAGGGTTGAAAACAAAGATGACAAACGAACTTAGACTTTGAATCCCCCTTCGTTCCCCAAGCATTGGCAATCAACAGATCAGCGGATTTCGATTCTCATTCAATCAATTACTAAGACACCACCATAACTCCTGACCCTTAGGTTTAAGACCGGCGAACGTTCGCTCTATCCGTTCTAGCTACCAAGATTAATTAGTCGCCCAGGTACGGTCGCCTCTCGCAACGACTTAACTTAATTGGTGCAATTACTAACGATTTACGAGTTACTCTTGCAGTGGATTAACCCTAAACGGTTCCTACGAAAGGCACGCTCCAATTATAAGGTTAATTGTTCAATTCGATGTTCTAAAGTAAGGCGAGCGTTCGCTTCTATCCTTAGCTTAACAAGAATCTAATCTAGGTGATCAATCCAGACAAGAAACATGAACAATGAAGAACAAATCAAACATGAAAGAGAAACTGATTGAATTTCGAATCTAATCACCACCGATCCGTGACCGCTTTAAAGCCCTGGGTCACTTAGGGTTCATCTAGTCTAAGCTCTAACGAGTTTAGCTACTCATTTTTATCACAAAAGAATCTAAGACAAAGAAAGAGTTCATCATCCAGAGGAAGAACAGAAAAGAATCTGAAAAACCTAATTTAGACGACTCTGACAGACTTCGATCTTCGGTAAACTGCACTCCTAGCTCCGAGTCTTCGAGGTGGAAGGGATGGTGTCACGATCTCTTTCCGGCTCTTCAAACTCTAACTCCTCGCTCCAGAACTTCAGAGAATTCTTCGAATTCTGATTACGAAAAGTATATTATGATGTATCTTCTGATGTTGGGCCGCCGGTTAAGTATTTATACTTAACCCTAATTGATCCGGATTTCTTCTATTATTTTCGCCGAAAATAAAGTATTATTTTCGCCGAAAATGATGGTGTAAATGGACGGTCCTTTGGCTGGTATCTCCTGTAATTTTCGCTTCGGTCGAAAACTTAACGGTTTCGCCGAAAACTCCTTCAGCCGGTCATCAGTTGATTTGTGCTGATATTTTCGCCAAAAATACTAGGGTATTTTCGGCGAAAATTCCTTTGTAAACCGGGCAGGAATTTTCTGAACTTGATTGGCTCCTTTGATCGATTCCGGTGCAATTCCTCGAGGTTCCAACGCCTTAGACATACCTTGGCTACTTTATTTGACGGCAAAAACCTGTGCTAACACAAAAACACTAGAAAACTATCAAATAGACCCGAAACGGGCCAAAGTAACACAAATGGCACGAGATAGGGCAATCGATTGAATATTCGTTATTCTACCCTAAAAACCATGTCTTAAGCAAAGAAATGTCGCTTAAATGAGGCTGATAATCACGTCAAATCGAGTGTCATCAAAATACCCCACACTTAAGCTTTTGCTTGTCCTCAAGCAAACTGAATAAAAACGCTCATGTTCATAAATATGATAAAATGAGCTCAATCAAACACAATGAATTATTAGACAGCTAATTCCTAGAACAATACAGATCAGCCAAACAACCTGGTCTCACTAGTAAACTGCACACGACAAGTAATTAGCAACCAATTATGCACGAATTTGACCTAACCGACCAGACTCCTCACGCAGGAAATATTTAGTACAATGGGAACTCTCGCTCTCTGTGTTTAAGGACGTGTTTCTGCTCTCGATCATTTTCTGTTACTGAATTCTGTCATAGGTTTGCAATTCGACCACATCTCCACCACTGTGACAACACGAGTATCTAGTCAAGAAGGACTTCCCTGCTAGGACCGTAATGAAATCTACACTACTTGGGTTTATGATGCGATGGATGATGGGAATGTATGATGATGGCTTGGTGCGGTGTAGCTTTCGACTCACTTCCCTCGAATCTAATCTATGGCTTCCTACCGTCTAACCAGGCACGGGTGGAATAATGAACGCTCGTCCTATGATACCCTCAAGCAACCTAACACTTATTTTTTTTTCGTACACTATTTTTCTTCTCTTTTTTTTTCTGACTTCGTTCTTCCATATGTAGGAGAGAAGAACGTATTATTAGAACTAAACTTTGAAACTTTTTTTCTTATTTTTCTAATGTTTCTTTTCTTCACTTTTTTTTTGAAATTTTCTTTCTTTTCTTACTTGACTTTTTTTTCTTTGTGCCGATTTTCTTTTAGTTGCTAGAGGGATTTACACGTCTGGACATAATAGCTAAGACCACCTGTTTAATGGCTATAGGCAGGTTGCCACAAATCGACTTCCGGTAGGTCAATCTAGAACTACAACCACAGGAGATCAACGGGGAATGAAAAAATGGGAAATGGTTGTAATGTATTATCGAACCGAAAGAACAGGCCAAGCTCAAGGGTCTAAACCTAATGGATTTTATCGTTAGGTAGGCTATCTGACTTAGTGGCTGAATCTAGGTGCCCCTATCCTTCTAGAACTCGTGTCATCGTGTGGCCTCGAGTAGGTCTCATGCAAATTCTAACTCATTCAAGCAAACAGAAAACCACTCAGAAAGAATTGAAATTGCAAGTTACGTGCAATGGATCAAAAGCTCACACTTGGTTTGCTAGTCGGATTTGGTCATTTTCATGCAATCAAGGCTACAAACTACAAGTGTGATTTAAAAATTCTGTTCTGACCAGGCAGTTTAGCATCAAAGTACACAAGTTGGTTCTCAAGTTCTAGGTTAAGCAGTCTAAGCATCATTATGAAGGTTTGACCAACAACTTAACATCAAAAATCAAGAACTGAGCCATTCTAATGCTAGAGAGACTGGAATGGAATCACGAGGCACACACAAAACACAATCAAGGGCAATCAAGTTCATGCAAGGTTCTCTAGCATCCTACCCCACACTTAAATCGGACTGTGTCCTCACAGGACTAATTCTAGAGTTCAGAGTGAAGTAGAAGAACCTGGACCGAGATGATTGGTGTAGGGGATGAGCACGGTCCTCGGAGCGGAGGCGGTGAACCAGAGCAGAGCAAAGGGAATCTCCCTACTGCCTACAAAAAAAAAATAAATGAAACATAAAAAGGAAACCGGGACAAGTGTCCCGGATCCACACAGAAAAAAAGTGGATCGAAATCTGAAAAGAATAAATAAAAAGAAAGGACAAGGAAGAGGTCACCACCTGATCATGGCTGGTCAGGGGTGTCTTGGGGTGGAAAGTGGAGGTGCTCGCCGAGCTGACGTTGCCACGCCAGCTGTGCCTCATACCGCCTGTCGGCGCGGCGCATATGCTGCTGCATAATAGTCCATCTCGCCTCTTGAGTGGCGTTGTCGGTGATGCACCACTCCTGCAGTCGCTCATACAGCTCACCAATGTTCGCGGGGTGCGGTCGGTGCTGAGGGTGAGGCGCCTGGTATGGATCTGGAATGTGCGGCGGCGACTGGTGTGCATACCCTGCCTGATGATGTGGCGAGGGCATATAGTCATGGAACTCTGGCTGCGGCTGGGGCTGCGGCTGCTCAGTATCATCATCTTCCTCCGACTCGGCTACATGCTGGAGGGGAGGATCTGCTGCCACCTGGGGACTGAGGTCCAGCTCTAGGTCGTATTCGACCGCTAGGTCTCCTCCAACGGTCCTAACGTGGTGTCGGGGAATGTTCGGGCCATATTCATGGCTGATGCCGAAAGAGATGATGAGCTGACCTATGAAGTTACCTCCCAGGAGTGCACGAGGTGGCATCCTCCTCTTGGTGTTCTGGCGGAAGATGCGAGCAAGCACCCATCCGGGGTGAAGAGGGTAGCTCTCTCGGATGGCCCAGAGAAGCATAAGCTCCTCCTTGAGGATATGGTGGCGATCCTTATCTGGAACATATAAAAGCGATCTACGCCAAACCATATGAATAAATTTAAAGAGAGGGTGAGAGAGCGACTTAACTGAGTTGTGGTCCCCAAGGCGATCGTCAGGCACTCCAGTCATGTGGCTCCAGAGTGCATGGTACGCCTCCTCGTCATCATCGTCGCCCCAGCCGAGGTGCTGGCCATGATAGTGCTCGTAGGGGATACCTAGATGAGCATCAAACTCATCATAGGTGAGCGTCCTGTATACTCCACCTAGATAGAAGGTAACAACCTTCTGGCCCTGCCTCCTCTTGTGCTCATCCAGATCAAAGGTCGCCCAGAACTCCTGAAGGGCGATGTCTGGGAAGTCGGCAGCTATGGTGGTCAGCTCTAGGAGGCCGGCCGGTGCTAGGGCGTCATGCACGTTCCAGTGGTAGTCCTTGTCGTGCTCGCTGAGGGACTCCATGGAGAGAGGGCGTACCTTAGCTCCCCGGACATGCTCGATCTTCTGGAAGCACTCGAAGTAGAAGTCAGGTAGTCGAGCGATAGTGCGATGGTACCCAGCCCGGCGAGGTAATACTGGAGGAGGGCCCTGAACGGCAGGTGTGACGGGAGCGGGGGCTCTGGAGCTCGAGGCGGCATCGAGTCATGCCTTGGTCCTGCGCTCATAAGTGGTACCAGAACGAAACCAGATCAGTCAAACTTAAAACCCTACCCCACACTTAGTAGAAAAACTCAATTTCACAAAGAAATGAGGAAAACCGAGTGGGGGTAAGCAAAGTAGAGTAACCGGTAATCATAGACAGTAAAATACTGCTTAGGAACAGCCAGAATTGGATAAGCACAATCAGAGTTCAAAGAGTCAAACCGACATTCAGAAAGTCAACACTATAGCATAATGAACCCTAATCATGGCAAGACTATCACAAAGAAGAGAACGACTGTAAAATATGATCTCAGATGGCAAACACAATAATCTGAACGAGAATGAACACATACGGCAGCCAAATGATCAAAAACAGTTCATGGTCAAACCGACATTTCTCACACGTCAACATCACAAAGAATCAATCGTATGCATAGCAACACATGATCAAATGATATGAAAATTAAGCACGAAACTCCCTAAGCATGCTAGAACAGTTTAACAAGTTCAGCTAACCTAGTTCACACGAAATTAGTTGGCACGCAAATCGAGGCAAACCGAAAAGTCAACCGAAAGTCAACCCTGACGAAATTCAGCAATCAATATGTCAAAAGATTCGTAATGAAAATTTCTACAATTTACCTTGAAGCCATGGATGCTAAAAACGAACGGTTTGGGAGAAATCGGTGAAAAACTCTAAAAACAAGGGTTTGGGTGAACTAGAGCTATAGAGCTCCGATTCGAACGTTCTAGGGCTCAACGGGATCGGAAAAGGAAGGAGAAGGGAGTGGCAGTGGTCGACGACGGCGGCGGCGATGAAGAGAAAATAAGAGGCGGCGACGGTTTTCGAAAAAACAGGGGATGGGGGATTTTTTCGGGCTTAGTTCGAAAATGGTAAGTGGAGAGAGAGAAACCGAAATCCAGATTTTAAAGGGATAGGGTCCGAAATTGCCTTGTATTTTCGGCGAAAATAAGTTCAAATTTTCGCCGAAAATATTAGTTAAAATCACCGCCGGTTTTCAAAATGATTTTTTTCGCCGAAAACACAATGAATTTTCGGCCGAAAATATGAAACAGGGGAAATCAGTGAAAATTTAGAAGGCGATTTCGCCGAAAATAGGGGTTCATTTTCGTCAAAAATTTTGAACTGCTCGGGTGAAAATATTTTCGCAAATCTGGCAAACTTCAGAAAATCACAGTTAAATCCACAAAAAATCGGAACGACCTCAATCAACTTGCAAACGATACTACGACACACAGACTACACACGAAAAATAAAAACACAAACAAACTGATACTTTTGGCTCCCCCGAACCGACTCTAAAACACTAAGGTTGACACTAAACAAAAACGGACTCCAGCCGTGGGTTGCCTCCCACGAAGCGCTCTTTTATTAACGTCCTTGAGCTGGACGATACCTGGACGGTATTAGGAGACATCCCAACTCAGATTCTCCTTAACGCTCGCGTCGGAGTTCATAAAGTAGAGCTTCGGGGTTTCTCTAGTGAGCGTGAATCTCTTCCCATTCGCATGCAAAAGCTTGGTACGTCCGTCGGGAAGGTGTTCAATGAATTTGAACGGTCCGAACAGCTCTGTCAAGGGATCATCTTCTACGAGGAAGACGGTGGATGAAATGAGAGCTTTCGGCTTCATCTTTTTAATCTCCGGCTTGATATCACCAGGATCGGTGATCGTCAGTATTTCCTTAGGAGATGCTTTTGGCTTCTCCTTCCAAACTTGTTCCGGCGCCGGTAGCTCGGAACAAATTGGCGGTGCAGCTGGATCGGTAGACGGTGGTCGAATAACTGGTCTCCTGACCATTTGGGTCTTTGTTTTCTTGTTCTTCCCTCGAGGCCTGCTCGGTTTTGTGCTCGGTGGTTTAGAAGAGGCTTGCAGTTCCTTCTTCTTCTTGGACGGCTTCAGAACCGAAATTGTTGGCTTCTTCTTGGCGATCTGTTCAACATCTGCAACAACAATTGATCTAGCACACTAGAAGAGATATCAGTAACGGAGTTGACCGGAGTCAACTCCATAGTTTCAACAGATAGGCAATGAGATTCTTCAGTCTTAGATTTATATTTCATGCCATCTTTAAGACGAAACGTTATTGTGTCTTTACCAATCCTTAAAGTCAAAGAACCGCTTGGAACGTTAATTTGCATTCCAGTTGTAGCCATGAATGGTCGACCTATAAGAATGGTAGAATCATCCTTACTAGTGTCTATAATCACATAGTCAGCTAAGAACGTGAACGGACCACATTTAGTAACAACGTCTTTATTTCTCCTCTAGGCGTTTTAAGTGATCTATCAGCAAAGACGAGTTGCATAGTAGTTGGTTCAAGTTCTCCTAGGTTTAATTTTTCAAATAAGCTCATAGGCATAACATTGACAGACGCGCCTAGATCCACTAAACTACGCTCGATTTCAATATCATTAATAACCAAAGGTAGCGTGAAAAAACCGGGATTAGAACACTTAGCTGGATATGGAGAGATAGGCTTCTTGTTACGAATGTCAGGATATCCTTCTTTGTTCCCCTTCATACCAGTTTTGATCCTCGCATTCGGCAGTAATGCTCTAGGAAAAGGAGGCTTCACGACGTACGAGGCGAGAGGAGGATCAGACTCCTTCGGTGCCACTTTCTGTGCTTCCTTCTTCTCTGGAGTGTCAGGCATCCTGCATATATCAGAAGAAGTATTAGAAGATGAGCTTGAATGATCTTGAACAGTTACCATATTGGCTTGCTCCTTTCTCGGATTTGGCTCTGTCTGGCTCGGAAGTTGGCCAAATGGTCTACCAGATGCAAGCATGTTTGATATGTTGTTCACGGCTTGCTCAATTCTTTGTCCAGATGCTATCTGTTCTTGATTGAGAAGAGCTTGAGCCTTGAACTGACTGTCGTGATCATCGAGTCTGGTGATGATCAGGCTAAGCTTCCTGTCCAGGTCACTAACGTTGTTTTCTCTATGATGTTCTTGACCTGGATAGGTGTTATTCAAGTATTGGTTCTGGCGGTTGCCAGGTGTAGTTCCATAGTTGCCCGGATTTCGATGCGGCGGCTGGTAAACACCTGCCGGCGGATGGTTAGGTTTCTGATCCTGAGCTGGACCAGCTGGGCGGTTATTCTGGTTTTGGTTATGGTTGGCGCCAGCATTGTAGGGAGGTCTGTCTTGATAGTTCCCTTGCTGCCTGAAGTTGCGATAGCCAGCATAACCATTCTGATTATTAACGAAGCCTTGTTGAATGAAATTTACCTCTTCGGCAGACCAGACTTCTGCCTTACCAAAATTCTGACAACGGCCTCCGTTATGTGCGCAAGCTCCACACCATTCGCAATCGGCAACATAGACAGAAGCTGCCGGCGGTTTGATTGGTGTGGTAGACTTCTTCAAATGCTTCTCTACCTTGATAGTAGCTTCGAGATCGAGCTTGCTCCTTGATCCTTCAGATTGTCGTTCCCAGTTCCTTGACTTGGAAGCACAGTTTGCGAAATGAAGAAGAGCAGCTTCAGGTGTAAGTGTAGTGCAATCCCCTTCAGCTAGAGAATTGACCCACTTGGCAGATTCTTCTCGAAGTCCTCGAGCAAAGATCTCAGCTAACTGCCTCTGCTCGAATCCATGACGCGGACAGTTGTAGAGAAGTTCTTGGAATCGATTCCAAGTGTCATATAAGCTTTCTCCTTCTTTCTGGGAGAATCTGGCAATGCTGTCCTTGATGGCAGTTGTTCTGGCTGGCGGGAAGTATTCTTCAACGAAGTCCTGAGCCTGAGTATCCCAATTAGTGTAGTAGCCAGGTGGTTTGCAAGTAAGCCACCTCTTAGCAGCGCCTTTTAGAGAGAACGGGAAAGCTCTCAGACAAAAGTATTTTTGTCGAGGTTTTCGTTCTTGAAAGTGCTGCAGAGATCAAGGAAGTCTGCAAGATGAGTGCACGGATTGTCTAGAGGCCTGCCTTCAAACTGTAGATCCCTAGAGATCATGGTCAAGAATGGAATCTTGATCTCATAGTCATGATCTCCTTCAATGCGCGGAACGGCAATGGCAGATCGAACGCTAGTCGCGCTCGGCTTGTTATAGTCTGCTAGACTCTTCTGTGCAGGTGGTGGTGGTGGTAGTTCTCCATTTGGTGGTGGTGGTGGTGGTAACTGATCGTCCATGGTAGGAGATGGAGGAGGTGAAAGTGATGCGGTGTATGAAGCAGATGAAGATGACGGTGGAGACAGAGATGAAGATGAGGAACTCTCCTTCAGTTCCTCGATCTTGATCGGAGTGACGGGTGGATTGGATCTGCCTTTCTTCAAAATCTGTGATCGTAGAGGTGGAGCAGAACTACCTGGTCTCTCTATACTCTTAGCCTGTTCAGTTTGAGAGCGAGTCCAAGGACGGTGAGGCATACACCTGTAAACCTACAGATAACAAAAACAAACAAAACCAGTGTAAAATCGAAGTGGATGGAAGGTGAAAGATGGAAAGTAGAAGAATAAATTTGCCAGTTCTTCTTTCAAATAATCAAAAGAAATCCCCGGCAACGGCGCCAATTTGGTGAACCTAAGATCGTTGTTCGGGTTCAACCAAATAACTAACAAAGCTAACAAGCTAGGGTAGATCGTATTCCACGGGCCTTCTGTGATTGACTACTCCAAAAACTAGCAATTTATTCAGATGCAAACAAGTTGTGCGTGGTGTGAGTTCCACGACTTCTAATTCTAAGAAATGCAGAGAAATTTAAAAATTAAACTAAAGCAGATTGGAAATTAGGTTGAAAACAAAGATGACAGACGAACTTAGACTTTGAATTCCCCTTCGTTCCCCAAAGCATTGGCAATCAACAGATCAGCGGATTTCGATTCTCATTCAATCAATTACTAAGACACCACCATAACTCCTGACCCTTAGTTTTAAGACCAGCGAACGTTCGCTCTATCCGTTCTAGCTACCAAGATTAATTAGTCGCCCAGGTACGGTCGCCTCTCGCAACGACTTAACTTAATTGGTGCAATTACTAACGATTTACGAGTTACTCTTGCAGTGGATTAACCCTAACTGGTTCCTACGAAAGGCACGCTCCAATTATAAGGTTAATTGTTCAATTCGATGTTCTAAAGTAAGGCGAGCGTTCGCTTCTATCTTTAGCTTAACAAGAATCTAATCTAGGTGATCAATCCAGACAAGAAACATGAACAATGAAGAACAAATCAAACATGAAAGAGAAACTGATTGAATTTCGAATCTAATCACCGCCGATCCGTGACCGCTTTAAAGCCCTGGGTCACTTAGGGTTCATCTAGTCTAAGCTCTAACGAGTTTTGCTACTCATGTTTATCACAAAAGAATCTAAGACAAAGAAAGAGTTCATCATCCAGAGGAAGAACAGAAAAGAATCTGAAAAACCTAATTTATAACGACTCTGACAGACTTCGATCTTCGGTAAACTGCATTCCTAGCTCCGAGTCTCCGAGGTGGAAGGGATGGTGTCACGATCTCTTTCCGGCTCTTCAAATTCTAACTCCTCACTCCAGAACTTCAGAGAATTCTTCGAATTCTGATTACGAAAAGTATATTATGATGTATCTTCTGATGTTGGGCCGCTGGTTAAGTATTTATACTTAACCCTAATTGATCCGGATTTCTTCTATTATTTTCGCCGAAAATAAAGGATTATTTTCGCTGAAAATGATGGTGTAAATGGACGGTCCTTTGGCTGGTATCTTCTGTAATTTTCACTTCGGTCGAAAACTTAACGGTTTCGTCGAAAACTCCTTCAGCCGGTCATCAGTTGATTTGTGCTGATATTTTCGCCGAAAATACTAGGGTATTTTCGGCGAAAATTCCTTTGTAAACCGGGCAGGAATTTTCTGAACTTGATTGGCTCCTTTGATCGATTCCGGTGCAATTCCTCGAGGTTCCAACGCCTTAGACATCACCTTGGATACTTTATTTGACGGCAAAAACCTGTGCTAACACAAAAACACTAGAAAACCATCAAATAGACCCGAAACGGGCCAAAGTAACACAAATGGCACGAGATAGGGCAATCGATTGAATATTCGTTATTCTACCCTAAAAACCATGTCTTAAGCAAAGAAATGTCGCTTAAATGAGGCTGATAATCACGTCAAATCGAGTGTCATCAAAATACCCCACACTTAAGCGTTTGCTTGTCCTCAAGCAAACTGAATAGAAACGCTCATGTTCATAAATATGATAAGATCGATTAAATTGGAGCTCAATCAAACACAATGAATTATTAGACAGCTAATTCCTAGAACAAGAAACCTGACATGTATACAGATCAGCCAAACAACCTGGTCTCACTAGTAAACTGCACACGACAAGTAATTAGCAACCAATTATGCACGAATTTGACCTAACCGACCAGACTCCTCACGTAGGAAATATTTAGTACAATGGGAACTCTCGCTCTCTGTGTTTAAGGACGTGTTTCTGCTCTCGATCATTTTCTGTTACTGAATTCTGTCATAGGTTTGCAATTCGACCACATCTCCACCACTGTGACAACACGAGTATCTAGTCAAGAAGGACTTCCCTGCTAGGACCGTAATGAAATCTACACTACTTGGGTTTATGATGCGATGGATGATGGGAATGTATGATGAAGGCTTGGTGCGGTGTAGCTTTCGACTCACTTCCCTCGAATCTAATCTATGGCTTCCTACCGTCTAACCAGGCACGGGTGGAATAATGAACGCTCGTCCTATGATACCCTCAAGCAACCTAGCACTTATTTTTTTCGTATACTATTTTTCTTCTCTTTTTTTTTCTGACTTCGTTCTTCCATATGTAGGGAGAAGAACGTATTATTAGAACTAAACTTTGAAACTTTTTTTTTATTATTCTGATGTTTCTTTCTTCACTTTTTTTTTTTGAAATTTTCTTTCTTTTCTTACTTGACTTTTTTTCTTTTGTGCCGATTTTCTTTTAGTTGCTAGAGGGATTTACACGTCTGGACATAATAGCTAAGACCACCTGTTTAATAGCTATAGGCAGGTTGCCACAAACCGACTTCCGGTAGGTCAATCTAGAACTACAACCACAGGAGATCAACGGGGAATGAAAAAATGGGAAATGGCTGTAATGTATTATCGAACCGAAAGAACAGGCCAAGCTCAAGGGTCTAAACCTAATGGATTTTGTCGTTAGGTAGGCTATCTAGGGTGAAGCAGACACGTGTCGACATCCTGTGGAGGTTACAACGAGCGGCCAGGATTCAACCTTGGCGACCAAGACAAGGGTACTATAAATACCTCGTACACACCACAGAACCGGGGGATAACACTTTTACCCAGCGGACAAACCTCCGCGGTACGTCACTCGCCCTCCTTTTCCGCTCCTTCCTTAAACTAATCGCCTTACTCCCCCCTTGAACTAACTACCCCCTGCTACTTACAAGGTACACCATCGCTTGAAGACCAACAAACTTGGGCTTCCATTATTGGGCCAGGCGACGAGGCTGGAACAATTGGCGCGCCAGATAGGGGAAGATCAGACGACTTTTCACACAAAATCAAGGCGAATGGCTTTATCAGCAGTTCCCGCACTAACTGGTGAAGGTGGCGAAGGAGGTGATGGGATAACACCCGTCAAGCACATCAACCTAGATTCCCGGGCGAATTCAGATCTCACTAGAAACATGGAGCGCGAATTCGAAGACGACTTCGAGTCTCGTAGTACAATTCCCGCCGGAGACTCCTACGAACTACTTGAGCAGCGATTCCGGTCCCTCGTGCAACAAAACGCCGAGCTCACTCAAATGCTGAAAATGGTGATCGCTCAGCAAGCTCAAGCTCTTGCGGCCAACACTCAGGTCAGGCGGCCGCCGCAAGATTCTCATCTCGAGGTATTACAAAATTTCCTTCCTGGGACTCAAATCTCCCCCGCATAGCTAGTAGTGCGCCAGCCTCTGTCCAGGGTGATCCTTGCCGAGCCACTACCCAAGGGATTAGTACCACCTAACCTGGATAGGTACGTGGGGACAAGCGATCCAGACGAGCATCTGCAGGCTTTCCAGATTGCCATGCAAATGCAACAGGCAAGCGACGCAGCATACTGCAGGGCTTTCCCGATGACACTTGGGGGACGAGCTAGAGAGTGGTACATGAATCTGCAAGAAGGCACCATAACCTCGTGGGAGGGTTTCGCCATGATCTTCTCACAGAAATATGAGTGCAAGAAAACAAGGACGGTCCCCTACAGGCGTTGGTAAGCTTAAGGTAAAAGCTGAACCAATCGCTGAAGGAGTTCTTTGACGAGTGGACTGGGGTCGTCCAATCCATTCGAAGGGTAGATCATGAGGTCGCTATGGCAAGTTTATTCCATTCGGTCCATAACGACAGGTTGCGGGAGTCGCTACTGCAAGTAGCCCCAAAATCGCTGTCCAACTTGGAAACCAGGGTACACAAAATTATTTTAATTGATGAGCAGTTAGCGAAACCTTTGCCAGGAGCGGCGAAGAAGGAAGAAAACCCGTTTCAGGGAACCAGCAGGCTAGGTGGCAACGCTCCGAGAGACCGCCATGCGGGAGAAGTCGCCTTGAAGAAAAAAGGGGATATCAAGAAGAAAGAACAGACTACACACCTCTCTCAGAGTCGCTAAGGAAGATCCTGCTGTATATGCAGCATAAAGGACATACCATAAATTGGCCTAGACCGATGTACACTCCGGCGGATCAGCGAAGTCGACAGAAGTTCTGCGACTTCCACGATTCCCATGGATATACCACTGAAGATTACAGAGAGTTGAAGAATGAAATCGAAAGATGGATAAGCGAGGGAAGACTAAGGGATTTCATCGTAAGCACTAAGCGAAAAATAAGTCGCAAGAGGAAGATCGTCGGGAAAAAGGAGAATCACAAGACAAAAAGGGCGATGTTTTCACTCGACTAAAGGAACCACACGGCAGCGAAGACAGCAAGAAAAAGTCTCGGCCAGAAGTGAATCATGTTTATCAAACTATTTTTGGAGGAGAAAGCTGTCTAACAAAGAAAGTCAAGAAGGAAGAGGTACAGGAGTTAATGATGATAGATCGGGTCAGTCACCCAGTCCTGGGTTTCTCGGAGGAAGACATGGCTCGTGTAGGAGGTCCAAGCTTGGAAGCGAGGGTAATCCAGGTGATAACACACAATAGCTGTGTGGAGCGAGTGATGGTTGATGAAGGGAGCTCCGCAGACATCATCTTTTGGGAACTATACAAAAAATGAACCTACCAGCCGGCTAGCTCAGGCAAACGAAGACAACCATTTCAGGGTTTTCAGGGCACACGGTCCCCATCAAAGGGATCGCTACAATGAAGATAACTATCGGAGACGGAGACTTGCAGGTGACACGATCCATTGACTTCCATGTCATGGATTGCCAGTCTACGTACAACATGATCTTGGGGCGACCGGTGCTCTCCGCTTTCCAAGCTATCTCATCCCCGGTTCATCAAGTGCTAAAGTTCATTACTAAAGAGGGAATAGGGTTCGCTTAGGGAATCCGGACATCGCCAGAAGATGCTACAGAGCGGCGACTAAAAGTACCTGCCTCACCATAAGCTTGGAGGCGGAGAATGGAGGAGAAAGGGTAACACCAGCGGAGTCGGACGTTCCAATACCACTCTTTGAGGAAGATGAAAGCAAGACGGTTCTTCGAGTGTCATCCTACTTAGGAGACAGGGAGAAACGAGAATTGGTTCAGTTGCTCGAGAATTTTCACACCTATTTGCATGGTCGCCCAGTGACAAGCCGGGAATCGCTTCAGACATCATCAAACACTCTCTGGCGATTGAACCCGGAAGTCGCCCGGTGCAGCAGAAAAGATGGAACATTTGCAGAGAGAGGCAGCAGGCTGTGGTGATAGAAGTGGAAAAACTTCTAAAAGCAGGGTTTATCAAGGAAGTGCAGTATCCCGAGTGGTTGGCTAATATCGTTCTCATGAAGAAGTCGTCAGGAGCTTGGCGAATGTGCATTGATTTCACCAGCCTAAATGATGCCTGCCACAAGGACCCATATCCTTTGCCTAACATAGAACAGCTGGTAGACGCGACAGCGAACAACGAGATGTTATCATTTCTGGACATGTTCTCGAGCTATCATCAGATACCCTTGAATGAGGAGGATCAAGAGAAGACAGCATTCATGACGCCGACAGCGAACTATTGTTATAGAGTAATGTCGTTTGGGCTCAAGAATGCTGGAGCAACCTATCAAAGAATGATTGACACGGTTTTTGCTAAGCAAATTGGACGGAACTTGGAGGCATATGTGGATGATCTCTTAGTCAAAAGCAAGAAGTCCAGCGATCATCTAGGCGACTTGCGGGAAACTTTCAACACATTGCAGGAATACTCGCTCAGGCTGAACCATTTGAAGTGTGTGTTCGGGGCGACATCAGGGAAGTTTCTTGGGTATCTTATAACCAGCGTGGAATAGAAGCCAATCCCGCACAAATCGCAGCAATTACGGCCATGACACCACCAAAGATCGTGAAGGAAGTACAAGTCTTGTCTGGAAGACTAACGACGATCAATCAATTTATCCCCAGGATCGCCGATAGCTGCGCTCCATTTTTTGCAACCTTAAAGAATGCATCAAAATTTGCTTGGAATGAAAAATGTAACAAAGCTTTTGAAGAGCTGAAGCAGTTTTTAATTACTCCTCCTGTACTCGCATCTCCAACGTTAAATGAAGATATATTTCTCTATATCGCAATCTCCCCCAAAGCAGTTAGCGTAGTTTTGGTTCGAAGAGAAGACAAAACTGAACACCCTGTTTTTTTTACAGAAGTAAGACTTTAATCGACGCTGAAACAAGATATCCGGCGATAGAAAAAAATGGCATATGTTGTGGTTTGCGCGGCCAGGAAGTTACGGCCGTACTTTCAGGCACATACAATACATGTGCTCACCAATCTACCAATAAAAAATGCGCTGAGGTCTATGAGTGTAGCAGGGCGATTAGCTAAGTGGGCAATCGAATTAAGCGAATACGACATACGATATCAGCCACGAAGAGCGATCAAAGCCCAAGTCCTGGCAGATTTTGTTGTGGAAGGTGCGGTACAAGAGGATGTTGAGGAAGGTGAAGAATGGACATTATTTACGGACGGCGCCTCGAGTAAGGGAGGGTCTGGTGCTGGAATTGTTCTGAAGTCGCCTGGGGAGTTCTCCACGAAGTGGCACTACGATTCGCAACAAGTAGAATGAACAACGCGGCGGAATATGGGACATTAGAAGCCGGTTTGCGAATCGCCAAGAGTATGGGAGTTACTAACATCAGGGTTTTCTCAGATTCGACAATAGTGGTCAACCAAGTTAATGGAAGTTTTGAGATAAAAGAGGAGTCGCTTCTCCCTTATTTTGATGACGTGAAGTTGCTCATATTTGAATTTAAGAAAGTCACCATATCACAAATCGCCAGAGAGGAAAACTGCCATGCAGTCGCACTTTCAAAGTTAGCAACGGTGACAGACTTTGAAGAGGGGCGAATGGTCACGGTGGAAAAAGAAACGAAGGCGAAGCAATGCTTCCACATTGTCAACGGGGTTGGAAAAGCTACTGGCGAACACCTATTATCCAGTACTTGGATAATGACACGGTGCCAATCGACCCTCTAGAAGCAACCAAACTACGATGAAAAGCAGGAAGATGCACCATAATAGGAGGCGAGTTATACCAAAAATCCGTCATGGGCCCGTACCTACGGTGTTTGGGAGAAGAGGATGCAGCCTGGGCTCTGGACGAGGTGCATTCAAGTGTGTGTGGTACTCACTTAGGGACAAGAAGTCTGGAAAGAAACTTAATATACCAAGGCTTCTATTGGCCCACAATGAGGAAAAAAGCAGACGATTTTGTGAGAAAGTGCCACAAGTGCCAAGAATTTGCAAACTACCATAAAATACCAGCGACGGCTCTTCAGGCGAAAATTAGCCCATGACCATTTGCAAGGTGGGGTATGGACATCTTAGGCCCATTTCCTGAGGCCTCGGGAAAGAGGAAGTTCCTCGTGGAACGGTCGACTATTTTACTAAGTGGGTTGAGGCAGAGACAGTCGGAGAATCACCGCCAGGAAAATACAAAAGTTCGCGTTCAAGAATATCGTCACTAGGTTCGGAATACCAGAAATCATCATTTGCGATCATGGCACTCAATTCGACTCGCAGGTCTTTAAGGAGTTCTGTGACGATTTAAAGATAAATTTAAGATTCACCTTGGTCGCTTATCCACAGGCCAATGGGCAAGCGGAGGCGGCCAACAAGCTCATCTTACAGGGACTGAAGAAGAGGGTGGATGGATGCAAATAGCTTGACCACGTACTATGGGCCCACCGAACGGCTTACAAAACAGCGACGGGAGAAACACCTTATACATTGACATATGGAACAGAGGCAGTTCTCCCAGTAGAAATCTCAATCCCATCCATCTGAATCCACGAGTACAGAGACGAAGTAAATGAACGGGAACTAATGCTCAATGTGGATATGATTGAAGAAATGAGCGAAAAGGCACAGATGCGATTAATCGCGGAGAAAGAACAGCTGGCAAGGTGATACAATTTAAAACTCTGACTGCATCACATCACGCTCAACGATTTAGTACTGCAAAAAATTTTCAGGCCGGCGGTCAGGGCAGCTAAACTAAATCCCAGCTGGGAAGGCCCATATAGAGTGCGGCGAGTAGTTGGTGCTAATACCTTCAAGCTGGCTGAGTTAGACGGAACAAAGATCCCCAAAACATGGAACTCAATGCACCTTAGGCGATATTATGGCTAATGTAGCCCGGTAAGCAATGCGAGTCTTAATAAAATTGCCAAGTGTCAAAGTATCCTTTCTCATTCCAACAACGCTTCACACATTAAAAATCACCATGTAAGACCTAAGGGCATTGAAACTGCTATGTAAGACCTAAGGGCATTAAAAATTGCCATGTAAGACCTAAGGGCATTAAAAATCGCCATGTAAGACCTAAGGGCATTGAAATTGCTATGTAAGACCTAAGGGCATTAAAAATCACCATGTAATGACCTAAGGGCATTAAAAATCACCATGTAAGACATAAGGGCATTGAAATCGCTATGTAAGACCTAAGGCATTAAAAATCACCATGTAAGACCTAAGGCCATTAAAAATTGCCATGTAAGACTTAAGGGCATTGAAATCGCTATGTAAGACCTAAGGGCATTAAAAATCACCAAAGGCATTAGCCTTAACCGCGGGTGACAGTACGAGAGCAGATCACGATAAACAACAGGAAATAAGGTAGCAGTAAAAAGTCATGATACCAACGATAATGTAGCGCATTAACATACAAAACAAAGAAGAGAGATAGGAAGGAAAAAAAAATAAGGATCGAATAGGTAAATGTGCAACAGTAACAACAGCTTCATCAGATATCGCTATGAACCCAACATCTTTTAGGGGGCAACTCCTTTTCCTTGATCACCCGAGCCCTTGTCAGCAGATTTGGCAAGTTGAGAACTGGAGCCTGGATCGCCGGAGGGTGGAGTAGGCTCGGGAGGCAGTGGCTGAACTTTCGTACCATCAGGGTTCAAATCAGGAAGGCCACGTTTTCGGCGTTCAGCCGCCACATACTCCGCATCCTCAACGATCACCTCCCGCTCCAAGCACTCCGCGACCCGGAAGATGATCTCTTCGTCATCATCGACAGGATTAGGCACCCCAATGTTGTAGCGAATAAGACCCTTCAGCACAGCACAAACCATCTTGCGGCCAGGCCAGCTCTTCGATGGGAAAACCTTATAAAACTCATTTCGGCAGCTGCGCATAACCACACGCGTACTCTCATCAATAGATTGGGTAAAGTACGCAACAGACTCGGTAAACAGCACTTTTTAAGCAGCTAGCTCAGAATCAGTCGCTGCCTGGGCCGTCAAAGAGCCATTTAAAAGGTCATTCGCATTATCACGCTCCGCGACAATCGCATCCACACTGGCAGCCTGATGAGCTGTAAAACAGTGATCAAATAACTACTAAGCTAGAAGCTAAGCAGATCATATTCCATGGGTCTTCTAATAATTGTTTACTCAAATATGAAGGCAATTTATTCAAATTTAACACGTTGTGCGTGGTGTGAGTTCCACGACTTCTAATCTAATGAACAAAGGAAAATAAAAGGCAGAAAGATTAAATGGTTGACTAACAGGAAGATAGACGAGCTTATACTTCGAATCCCCCTTAGATCACCAAGGCAACGACAATCACAAGACCAGCGGTTTTCAATTCTAATTCATTCAGTTCTCAGACACCACCATAACTCCTTACCCTTAGGTTTAAGACTGGCGAACGTTCGTTCTGTCCGATCTAACTACCAAGATTAATTAGTCGCCCGAGTACGGTCGCTTCTTGCGATGACAAAACTAACTGGTGCAATTACTAGTGATTAATGAGTTACTCTTTAAGTGGATTAACCCTATCTGGTTCCTACGAAAGGCACACTCCAATGAATAGGTTAATTGGTTGAATCGATGTTTTAAAGAGAGGCGAGCGTTCGCTTCTATCCTCAGCTTAACAAGAATCTAAACTAGGTGATCAAGGAAGAGAAGTTTATGCGCCAAAGCAGGGAAGCTGTCTGGCGACTAACCCTAGCATGCATAAACCTAATCTAGGCGACCAACCAGAAGAGAAACATAAACAATGAAGAACAAAGCAACCATGCAAAGAGAAACTGATTGAATTTTGAATCTAATTACCGCCAATCCGTGACCGCTTTAAAGCCCTGGGTCACTTAGGGTTCATCTAATCTAAGCTCTACGAGTTCAGCTACTCATAACGATAACAGAAGAATCAAAGGTAACAAAAAATCATCATACAGAGGAAGAACAGATAAGAACTGAAAAACCTAATTCTGACGACTCCGGCGAAGCTTCGATCTTCTGGATCTTCAACTTTAAGCTCCGAGCTCTCCGAGGTGGAAGGATGGCATCACGATCTCTCCACGGATCTTCGAACTCTCTAAACTCTATCTATCGACCCTAGAGTCGGCTAACTCTCAAAAGTCTGATTTGATTGTGTGAAAATATGAATAATTAATCCTCCTTCCCTTGGCTGCAGCTGCTTCTTTAAATAGGTAGAATTTGGGTTTGTTGTTTCTGTCGTAGAAAAGGAAAGAGTTTTCAGCAAAAACTTAAGGAGTTTTTCGCCGAAAACTTCAGTTGAAAGCCTATGTTTCCTTCGTTGATTTCTTCATAACTTTTCGGCGAAAACTTAAATAGTTTTCGCCGAAATCTTTAGTGTAAACTCCTCTGCATGTGTTTGTTAACATCTTTTCGCCAAAAACTCTAAGGTTTTCGGTGAAGACTTAGTGCTGGGCAGTGATTTGATTGATTCTCTGATCGATTTGGCTTCTGGTTTCGATTCCTGTTCACTTCTTGAGGTCTTGAATACGTCCGTGGCTACGTAAATGATGGCAAAAACCTGCGCTATCGTAAAAACACTAGAAAACCATCAAATAGACCCAAAAAGGGTAAAAGTAACCAAATCGGTAGGAAATAGGGCAGTTGAGTGAATATTCGCTATTTTACCCCTAAAACAACATTTCAAGCAAGGAAATGTCGCTTAAATGAGTCTGAAAATTACGTCAAATCGAGTGTCATCAAATACCCCACACTTAAGCTTTTGCTTGTCCTCAAGCAAACTAAACTAGAACACACTCAAATTCACAAATGACATGAGATTAAACTGAGATTCAATTCTAACAATTTGGTTTAGACTGTTCCACGTAGAAAAGGTGACCTACACATGCAAGAACATCAACCAAAAAAATTTCGATCTCACTGCTTTTTGCACACTTCAAGTAGTAGTTTAAACAAAGCTCGTTCCTTGGCAAAAAATAATTAATTAACATTACCCGACTACGATAACACCAATTATAATAAAAAAGACTTTAAGCTCTAGCCATGATGTGGACGTGGAGGCAGGAAAAGTGACGTGGCTATCGACTCGACTTCATCCGCCTCTAGATCTGTACGTTACATGTTCTAGCTAGGACCGATTTAAACAATAATTTATTTCAAGTTTGAACTTCTTCCTTTAATTTATTTACTGCATACTAGTGCTCGATACCAAACACTTCACTTAGGTGTTGGACCTGCCTAGCTCACAGTATTTATGTCTTTGCTAGTGCTCAACCCGAACACTTCACTTAGGTGTCGGGCTTGCCTAGCTTTGATTTTCAGCACTTTAAAGAACTTAAAATTATTTGAACAACTCAATTTACTTGATTTAACCATTTAGCCACTTGACCCTAGCTAGTTATAACTTTTTACACAAGATTTCGAATTGGATTTCCGTCTAATCTCTAGCCACAATCACAGGTGATCAAATATGGAGTGAAAACATGGGAGACGCTAGCATTTATCATCTTATAACGGTGTTATCGAGCTTTGTTATTAACAAGTCAATCAGTTTAATTGATTCAAGTTCAACTACAAGAGTGATTTATGATTTGTTCTGACCTAGACTCATTTGATATCAGTTCCGACACGTTGGTTACAGGTTCTAAGTGGAACAGTCTAGACGTCATTGTTCAAAATTGAAGTCAATTTAACATCAAAAGTCAAGAACTAAGCAATTCTATGCTAGAGAAATTTCAAAATTGAACCACAGAATCACAGAAAATCAAGCAAGATCATGCGTAATCCTAGCATCCTACCCCACACTTAAACGGTTCTGTGTCCTCACATGACTAAACTAGAGTAGAGAGATACGAAGAACCTGGAACGAGATGGTCGGTGTAGGGGGTGAACATGGAGCATCTGGAGTAGAGAGAAGTAGCTTCAAAAGATCCTACAAAACAAAAACAACAAAAAGATCAAAAGGATACCGGGACAAGTGTCCCGAATCCACACAGAATAAAAGTCGAACAAAGAAGGTTTAGGGGAATTTTGAAATTTTGATTTTTTTACTCCTAGAGCAATCTAGAACGTCTAAGTTCAATCAAATCAGCAAAAATCACACTGAAACAGCAGGCACGTAAAACGAGGTAGACCAGAATTAAACTCGTCGAAATTCAACAATCAACATGTAAAAAGATTCGAAATTGAAAACCCAACAACTAACCTTTAAGACATGAATCAAGAAAATTGACGGAAAGTGACGAAGTTGGCAAAAAACGTGAAAATCTTGTTTCGGGGATAACCGGAGCTACAGAGCTCCGATTTGGGCGATCAAGTATGCGTTGGAATCAGACCATAAAAAGAAATTGATTTTAAAAAAGACACAAGTTTTTGGCAAAAACTTTGAATTTTACGCCGAAAACTTCTTCGGAAAACACAAAAAATAAACAGATGGTCACTGTTTGAAAAAAAAGACTAATTTCGGGCGAGAATTTCAGGTTCTCGCCGAATTTATTCGAAAACTAACTTTTTTTTTCAAAAACCTAATGGAAAACAAATAAAACGAAAGGAAATTAAACTGACACTTTGGCTCCCCCGAACCTGATTCGAACGACGAAAAGACTGACTCAAAAATTCAAAACGGACTCTAGCCGTGGGTTGCCTCCCACGAAGCGCTCTCTTTTAACGTCCTTGAGCCGGACGATACCTATTAGGGACCCCAACTCAGAAGCTCCTTGAAGTTAATCGTCTTCTTCAAGGTGTGCGGTTGAGTGCCAGATAGCACTCCAGAAGGGTGATGTAGCCGGTAGTGCTCTAGTAGATCGCGGTTCTGTTTGGATGACCAGTTCTTCTCAAATTCTCCTACTGGAGGAGGAAAGAGGTAGTACGAGGTAGCATGATCAATGAGCTCCATCTTCCCCACCTGATGCTCATCAAGAGGTCTCTCGGGATCGAGTGTGTATACTTCCAAATCCTTGACGTCTTTGATTCCCACGTGCTCGTCTCTGGCTTGATCTATAGGTTGCCTCGACGGAAGCTCAATTGAGGATATCTCCTTGATTTTTTCGTGCTCCTCTTCAGTTTCAACTTCAAGATGGGTGAATTCCATGCTTTCAAGATAGACGATCTTAACGCCTTCATCAGCCACCACCGCCAAGAATTATTCATCGGATTCCTCTGGCTCATAATAGTCATGGACGGGCTCATCTTCTTCTTGAACATCTCCTGAGCGTGTTCTTCCATTAATTGATTTGGTTGCTCGAGTTTGATGTCTGTCGTGAGATGAGCTTGTAGCTTCGACATGAGATCATCCAAAGCGGATTCTACTCTTGTTGTCTGTTGTCGATGCTGATGAGCCAGTATATACATCTCTTGGTGATTTTATTGGTGGTGTGTAGCTTCTGGCTCTTCTTCAAAATGCGAGCATCTTCTCCCATCAATTGCACTAGTCACTTGAGCTCGGCGTTCCTTGCATCAGCAGCTTGTCGTATTGACTGGAGTTTGTCCAAAGCGGATTGGGTGCTTGCCATCCATTGTTGATATTCATAAGTGTGTAAATCCATCTCTTGGAAGTCTTCAATATATGGTGCTTCATTGATGTACCGCACTTGGTACTGGTCATTCCACCTGTAATCCTGCATCTCAAAACTCAAGAGCACTACCCAGGTAAATCATGGAAATATGGATGAAAAAATAAATGGTAAGGTGGAAAGGTAGAAGAATAAAATGCCAACTCTTCTTTCAAACAATTAGAAGATTCCCCGGCAACGGCGCCAATTTGATGAGCTGTAAAACGGTGATCAAATAACTACTAAGCTAGAAGCTAAGCAATCGTATTCCACGGGTCTTCTAATAATTGTTTACTCAAATATGAAGGCAATTTATTCAAGTTTAAACACGTTGTGAGTGGTGTGAGTTCCACGACTTCTAATCTAATGAACAAAGGAAAATAAAAGGCAGAAAGATTAAAAGGTAGACTAACAGGAAGATAGACGAGCTTAGACTTCGAATCCCCCTTAGATCACCAAGGCAACGACAATCACAAGACCAACGGCTTTCAATTCTAATTCATTCAGTTCTCAGACACCACCATAACTCTTTACCATTAGGTTTAAGACTGACGAACGTTCGCACTATCCGATCTAACTACCAAGATTAATTAGTCGCCCGAGTACGGTCGCTTCTTGCGACGACAAAACTAACTGGTGCAATTACTAGTGATTAATGAGTTACTCTTGAAGCGGATTAACCCTAACTGGTTCCTACGAAAGGCACACTCCAATGAATAGGTTAATTGGTTGAATCGATGTTTTAAATAGAGGCGAGCGTTCACTTCTATCCTCAGCTTAACAAGAATCTAAACTAGGTGATCAAGGAAGACAAGTTTATGCGCCAAAGCAGGGAAGCTGTCTGGTGACTAACCCTGGCACTACAACAAAACGAAGGATTTGTGGGGTTTTTTTTAACAACAGTGGCGGTTGTACAACCACCACTGTTTCAAGCGGAAAGCGCCACAAATACGTCCGTCACAAATGAACTTTATTGGCGGTCAGCAACCGCCACTAATAATCAACATTGGCGGTTACACATTGGAGGTTATAACCGCCAATGTTGATGTTAACTTTCCCAAAAAAACTCCTTTCTCTTCTCCTTGCGCCAGCTACATTCCTTTCTCTCTCTCCGTCTCGAACGAAGGATGCAGTCGTCGAAGCCGTTGCCGACTTCCCTCTCTTTTTCCTCCTCCAATCACGCCGCCAACCGATGCTTGTCGCGTCTCTCCCTCCTTCGACTCAATTAGTGGCGGCAGCGGCGTCACTCTCCTTCGATTTCAGGTGATTCTTACCTCTAAACGAGGAGGCGGCGTTGGACGGTGGAGTAAGGAGGAGCTGGCGTGAGATCTAACTCGATTCGGAGGAGGAGGAGCCGCGGTCGACGGAGGATGAGATCTAACTCGATTCGGACGGAGGAGAGTTATCGAGGGAGAAATGATTTGTTATTGTGGTGGGGTTTTGTCAATGGTGTGGTGCTGGCATCGGTTTGGTGTTGTTGGGTGGGGATTTCAGAGAGGGAGGTCATTGTGGGTGGTCGGTGGAATGCGGGGTAGAAGGCGGCGGGGTCTGGTGCGGTGACGTCGGGTCACCGGAGGAGGGTGGCGGTGGTGAAGAGCTGGGGTGGCATTTTGGTGTGGTGGGGGTTTGGTTGGAAGAAGAAGATGGGAGAGAGTTGAGAGGTTTTTTCAGAGGTGGGGGTTTCGTTAGAAGAAGAAGTTTATGATGGTTTGTTATTGGCGGTTAAAACAGCCACAATGTGTTAAATACATTGTGGCGGTTTTAACCTCCAGTAACAAACCGCCACAATGTATTAATGACAGTGGCGGTTGTACAACCACCACTGTTGTATCCGCCACTCTTAGCTATTTTTGTTGTAGTGTGGCTTGCATAAACCTAATCTAGGCGACCAACCAGAAGAGAAACATAAACAATGAAGAACAAAACAACCATGCAAAGAGAAACTGATTGAACTTTGAATTTAATTACCACCAATCTGTGACCACTTTAAAGCCCTTGGTCACTTAGGGTTCATCTAATCTAAGCTCTACGAGTTTAGCTACTCATAACGATAACAGAAGAATCAAAGGCAATAAAGGAAATCATCATACAGAGGAAGAACAGATAAGAACTGAAAAACCTAATTCTGACGACTCCGGCGAAGCTTCGATCTCCTGGATTTTCAACTTTAAGCTCCGAGCTCTCCGAGGTGGAAGGATGGCGTCACGATCTCTCCACGGATCTTCAACTCTCTAAACTCTATCTATCGACCCTAGAGTCGGCTGACTCTCAAAAGTCTGATTTGATTGTGTGAAAATATGAATAATGAATCCTCCTTCCCTTGGCTGCAGCTGCTTCTTTAAATAGGTAGAATTAGGGTTTGTTGTTTCTGTCGCAGAAAAGGAAAGAGTTTCTCGGTGAAAACTTAAGGAGTTTTTCGCCGAAAACTTCAGTTGAAAGCCTATGTTTCCTTCGTTGATTTCTTTATAACTTTTGGCGAAAACTTAAATAGTTTTTGCCGAAATCTTTAGTGTAAACTCCTCTGCCTGTGTTTGTTAACATCTTTTCGCCGAAAACTCTAAGGTTTTCGCGAAGACTTATTGCTGGGCAGTGGTTTGATTGATTCTCTGATTGGTTTGACTTATGGTTTCGATTCCGGTTCACTTCTTGAGGTCTTGAACACGTCCGTGGCTACGTAAATGATGGGAAAATTTGTGTTATCAAAAAAACACTAGACAACCATCAAATAGACCCAAAAAGGGCAAAAGAAACCAAATCGGTAGGAAATAGGGTAGTTGAGTGAATATTCGCTATTTTACCCTAAAACCACGTTTCAAGCAAGGAAATGTCACTTAAATGAGACTGAAAATCACGTCAAATTGAGTGCCATCATAGCCTTGGCCTGAGCCTCTTTCATTTCCGCCTTGAGACGGGAGAGTTGATCGCGAGTGGCTTCCAAGCTTTCCTTCAGACGATCAGATTCCTCCTGCAGATTTTTCTGGTGAGTTTCCAGGCGAGCGACTTGAGCGTCCTATCATCTAGATTCTCTTTCAGATTGCAGAGAGCGATACTCGCCACGTTGGCACGGCGCTACATATAGAAAGGGAGGATCAGTAATTAATCACCGCTCAAAGTACCATAGAAAGACAAAGATCAAAGACCAATATCGTCTCCTCATTATGCAGATGAGTATGGCTCATGTGAAGCGAGCGAAGATTTTCAACATCTTCCTTCAGCTTTGAGTTCTCCTCTTGGAGATGCTTGCAAGCGAAAGATAAATCGCCAAGCTCAGCAATAGCCTAGTAACAAGGGTTACACATTCCTTAGTCAAACAACACTACGATGATACGATTATTAATCGCAGGACTAAAATATCAAAGGTAATTATGAATTTACTCACTTGCAGCATTCGGATCGAAGCCGCTCCGTGAAGGTCCGACACCTCCGAACTCACCCCAGGCTCAGTTACCCCTGATAAACGCCGTGAGAAAACTCCTCCGCTATATCGCTCGCCATCCTGGGCGATATATGAGAGGTCATGGGATGAACGACGGTGAAGTACGGCAACCGGAAAGGACCCTCGTCCTCCCGTCGTCCAGGCGGGGCAGGTCGATCGAAAATAGTGTTCGCCTGCTCGGTCCAGGAAGCCCGACGGGGGCGATCGATGGTAATAGAGGCCGGTCGAGATTGATCTCGGGGCTGTTCTCTGGGACGAGGGTCGGGCTCGGGCGATGACTCCAACTCATCAGCAGCTGTGTCCGAGGCGTGCGGCGTGGATACAGGCACAGTGATGGGACTATCGGCGGTGAAAGCAGTGGGGTCCGGGTTGCCCTCAGCAGCCTGTTAAACGAGCTCTCGAAGAGATAAATTATCCTCATTTTGAGGGGGAGGGCGACGGGAGCGTCGAATCAGAGGCTCGCCTTCCTCTTCATCTAGGTCGACAGAGGCTGGCCGAGCCTGGCGAGCCTGGGGCTGATGACTCGATGACTCCCCCACCTTTTTCCGGGGTTTGGAGGCCCCAAGCTTCTTTTTCTTTAAAGCAGCAGGATCTTCATTGCCCTCGGTCGCTTTCCTTTTTCCCTTGCCCTTATCGGCCGAGCGAGGGGGCACGGAAGGCGAAGTGACAATAGGTGGCACAGGAGGATTGGCGCGAGACACTTCGGGGCGAGTCTCGCCCACATGTCCGCGAGCAGTGGTGCTAATGAGGCACCCAGAGAGGTTGGTAAAACCTACAAAAGAATAGAGAAACGGAACAACGACAGCCGTGAGCAACGGCGACAAATCTTAAGAACGAGACATTTTCAACTTTAAGCACAGTAAGGAAAATAATATAACAGCTAACAAAGAAAAGCCCGGCAAAAGAGAGTAAAGGTCCTCAACGTATTATATTTATACCTCCTCGAATTCCCCCCTGAAAAGTCTTTAGTCCCGCTTGGTTGGACAAATGATGGCAGTCACGAAGAACATGACTCCGGGCAAGGACCTCTGCGGGAGTGGGATTGAGGTCGACGTTAAAGCGACTTAAATCGCCAGTAGACCATGAGGAGGGAAGGAAGGCGGTCCACTGGCGATCTGAGTCGCTGGATTGAAGTAAAAGAAGGAATGGTACCAGGTGGGGCGAGGTTTAGGAGAAGAGTAGGTTCCTTTCTGAGTAAACTCGGGTCGGCGACAAAAGCTTATACCATTCATGGTCATCTTGGCATAGTGGATAAGCTAAAAAAGGTGAAGGGTCGGGGCGATAGCTCTAGCCACACAGGTGCACTCAAAAGCCGATGCAGTAGCCCAGCATCCTATGTTAAAAGCTCCAAGCGACGCACGACGTTGTGAATGGAGATGGTGGAAGTCGAAGATCGTTGGTGAAGGCCTCGGTCCATATACCATGCCATCCAGAGGGGCAGTTGCCGATGGTGGAAAGCCAGGAGGCCACGGCGAACTTCCAGGACGAAGGAAGCATAGACAAAGGCAAAACTCGGGCGATCTTCTAAGTGGTGCCCGAAGGAAAATATCCAGGACCAACGACTTTTCGCTCATCGTGGAGGGATCCTTGCCACATTGACCGCCAGTTGCCTATAACATAAGGGCCAGCGACAGCACTTTCTTCGGGATTGATCTCGAAATGGTTGAGAGCCACTTGAAAGCCGACTTGGTGAGAACCCCAGAAAGGGAGAGCAGAAGAGTCGTCAGCGTACTCTTCACGTCAGCTAAGGAAGGAAAGGAAGAATTTTCAGTAGGAGATTGAGGGTTGGAAGAAGTAGGTGAATCGTTGGAGATTTGATACACCAAATTATTGGTTCTATTAGTTACACATTAGACGACATTTTCATTGTGCTTTAGTTGTGATTGTATGAGATATTGATGATTATTTGATTATTTTCTCTTTTGCTCCTTTTGGACCATTTTACGTCGTTTTGTATATTTTGATGCATTTCAGGATATATACGATGTTGGAGATCGAACTGGAGTAGATTTACCAAAAATGCATGAGAATTATTTGAGCTTGAGAGGAAGTAAAAGCAATTGTCTCATCCAAGTTTCATCACGTCATTAGGAGGAAGGATTTGTTAATCTCATCCTTGGAAAATCAGCCCATCATCATCATTAAAGAAATTGGTTTTGGGCATATAATAGGGAGCAGCGGCCGGAGAAGGGAATTAATTTTGGGAAGAGATCGGGGGAATTGGAGTGCATCAATGTTGGAAACTGAGAAGAGTTGTCTAATTACTGTTGAGGAAACAAGGCTAACCTTGATTAATCTGCGGTTTGCAGCGTTCTTTTTTATTTCTCTCATGAGTAGCTAGATTTTCTTTCTTGCTAGGGTTCTGTTGAATTGTTTGAGATTATGAGTTGATACGTTGAATTGGATTGTGGATTAATGATGATTGATGATCTATTTTGTTATCTTGTCGCCTCATTCTTAGACTTCCCTGTAATTCAAGGTTTTATGCAGTTCTCCTTTTTTAGGGTTTCTATTCAGTTTGCTATTGGATTGTTGGTTGAATGTGAGTTAGGGTGTGTTGCAAGTGGTTCTTAGTTGTAGAGTAGACCGACCCAACCTTTAGAACCTGAAACTGATTGTCATCCATGTCCTGCCAGTTCCGTAGCTGCATTTTCTCATAATTTCTTAGAAGGATACATACCCAAGCAAAACCTCTCCCCACCGTTGATCCTACTTGTTAATTTGTGTTTTAGTTATTAGTTAGTTTTTACATTTTTTCTAAATTAATCAAATCTTCGAACAAAACGATTTCGCTGACTAGTAGAACTAAACTGAGTAAGGTAGCTCAAGTAGACCCGCGGGAATACGACTCTGAGAACTCTCATGTTTATTTGGTGTTGGGACGTAAAAAATCTCGTCAGAGAGCAGGTTCACAATAGAGCTACTGGTAGGAGTAGAGGAGTCGGTACCTAAAGGATAAGAGTGACTCTGGTTCTGACTATCGATTGAGGAGCTCATATTGACAAAGGCAAGAAAAGGAGAGGCTACAACGAGAAGAAAATATTTATGGAATAGAGAATGCGGAAGGAAGTTATGTACCGGGAGGTCGGTGGGGAGCTCCAGACATCCTAGGAACTGGAATGGGAAATAGGTTGGTTTTCCGGTCAAGAAGAAATCAAGACGGGAAGTAGAGAGCGCGAAAACATGGGGAGCGTCAGAAGAATAGAAGAAGCACGGAGCAGGGGAAGTTTGGAAAGTGGAAGAAGAAGGAGTAGAGGGGGTTTATAAAGGTGAGGGTTTAAGGGAAAGGAGAACCGTCGCGGGGAAAGAATGAGGGCACGCGCAGCTGAGGAGACGTGTCACAGGCTTGGGAAAGAGAACCGTCATGACGGTTGATTGGGGGCACGCGTGCTGAAGAGACGTTTCGTAGGCTGGGGAAATGATGACTTCTGGAGGATTACCAAAATACCCCAATTTCCCCAGCTTCTCTAGCAAGACAGAGGGCAAAAGACCGTGATGCCCCCGAAGATGAAGAGACACATGTGCGAAGAGAAAAAGACACGGACAGCGACGGTGGTAAAATATTCGAAGCGACGTATGACACGCAAGCAAAAGCGACTTGTTCGCAGCTGAATTAAGATAAAGAAAGCATAACAAATCAGAGATAAAGGAAAACCAATAGACTAAGAGGCTAAGGCGATGGAAAGGAACAAAAGTCAAGGAAGACAGGAGACAAGCGATCAGAAGCCCTCACCCAAGCGAAGCTTAGCTAAGGGCTTGGGGGCAATTGATGGACCCTCCTACGACGATCACAGGTAGACGTCCAGATTATACATAAGCCCTCACCCAGGCGAAAGCTCGGGTAAGGGCTTGGGGGCAATTGATGGGCTCGATCCGTAGGCGGCATGAAGGCTCAAACAGCAGCCCATACACAGCGGTCGCCGCTAGCAAGCTGGGCCTAGGCGGCAGCTTAGATAAAGAAAACGGGCCCAAGAAGCGAAAGAAAGCCCAGTGCGGTAGCCCAACGCGGCAGCTTTTAGGGTTCCAAGGTGAAGCAGACGCGTGTCGACATCCTGTGGAGGTTACAACGAACGGCCAGGATTCAACCTTGGCGACCAAGACAAGGGTACTATAAATACCCCGTACACCCACAGAATCAGGGGACAACACTTTTACCCAGCGGACAAACGCTCCGCGGTACGTCACTCGCCCTCCTTTTCCGCTCTTCCTTACACTGATCGCCTTACTCCCCCTTGAACTAACTACCCCTGCTACTTACGAGGTACACCATCGCTTGAGACAAAACTTGGGCTTCCATTATTAGGCAGGCGACGAGGCTGGAACAAAAACAGAGAGGAAAAAAAATCATGGGGAGGAAGAAGGTGCAACATGAGCTTATTAGCCATGAGGTCACTAGAAAATATAACTTTCAAAAAGAGGAAAACAGGATTATTGAAAAAATTGAAGGAGCTAACAATTCTTTGTGGAGTGATAGCTTGTGGAATCATCTTACATAATTTCATTGGAAAGGGTAAAGAGGTCCAACCAAGGTCTGGCCATCTATGCTAGAAGCAATGATGTGTTGAAGAAGTTCAAGGGTCTGCCTCAAAAGAAGCAGGAGAAGAACATGTTCAATCATGAAACTCTATTGGATAAAAGCTTGAGGAATATGACGGAGAAGCTTAATGAAGAGATCGAGAAGAATAAGTGGATGGAGATGGAGTTAATGCTCATGGAGGATTTGCCACCGATTAGCGAAGAAGATCTCAATGATGATGCGAAAGAGAAATTGAATTGTAAGCGCGAGATTTTGAGCGAGATGATTCAGACGGTTACAAGTGTATTGAGAATTTTGAAAATGGAAAGAAAAAATAAGTGATACGCTTTTTCCATTTATTCTTGTCTTTTTGTTTATGATGAGAGCGGTTGTAACGATCGTCCATTAATGAATAAAATAATCACTTTGGTTAATTTTTTTGATGAGATAGTTTCAAAAGCGCAAATAGGTTCAGAGTATTTTGCACGAGATAGTACTCAATCAAGTGTTATATATCTCAAAACTTAATTGAAACAGTAAGTATCACGAACGAGAAATAGTGGGTAAGTCCAACTAGGATCCAAAAAGTCCAAGTTCAAACTAAAATCGAGCCCAAATCCTATACAACACCCTAAAAAATAATATCACCTTAGAAGGGTGAATAAATGAATATCTCAAAAGTAATATTAATATTGATTTTTCGTTCTAAATTCGACATTTTCTCAAAAACTAGTTGTGGTTTCATATCTTTTCTTTTATTATTTTCTTCTCATTTCTTTTCAATATCTCCCAGTAAATAAGCATATCTTATAGTTTTCTCTTAAAAAAATAATTTCTTAAATTCAATATCTAAATCTCTCAAGCAACTAGCTATTTGAAAATTTCATATAAAACAACCTCTAGTTACTGTTATTTCAACGCAATTCGAACTAGTCCCTTTATCAACTACATACTAAACAAAAAAAAACTATGTACTTTCACTCGAGAGGACTTAGTGAAATACAATAGTTGACGTTCTCCATTAGGAGTGGATATTAAATATGATGTAGGAGAAGATGATACCGAGTTTCTCATGATTAAAATTCCTTAATGAATGGAATTAGAATCATATAAAATATTAGCATAATTATATGATTTATTTGAATTCGAGGTTTGTTGAATGTCGTTATTTGCTTGATGAAGATGCGGAGAATACCCAATCGAACATGTCAATCTTCAGATAGCCTGATTTAGTTAAACTTCAATCTTGCTCCAAGTGTGGGTTTGGCTCCCAACCAAGCTCATACGAGTAGGCCAAGTTAAATCCTTGTCTTGGAGGAACAATGAGTCAACTCAAGACACTAGTCAACCAAATTATAAATTTCAATTTTTACTCTCTCCAAGGAGAAGTTAGAATTCAAACTCAGAACTCTAAGTATTAGTGTTAGTAAACACTTTATGACCATTCAGAACCCTTTCCCAACAACTCGAGTTATTGGGATGTAACGGTTTTGACAGAATTCAAACTCAGAACCTCTAAGTATTAGAATCTAAATTCAGAACCTTTAAGTATTTGTTGCTACATTAGTCGACAACCTTAACCAACTGGGCCACAAGCCTTGAATTAAGGTAAATCCAATCCCTCAACTATAGGCTTGGTAGGTCTAACCGAGTTTCTGGTTAACCGCCCGAAAGTGGACCAAAAATGGCGGTTAGAAAACCGACATGTTCGGGTTACGGGTCGGGGACGGTTAAACCCGACGCCGTAAGTTGACGGTGACGGACGGGGACGGATTTAGAGGTATTCGCACTATCCCCATGCTCAGACCTGGCCCGACGAGAATTCTATCCCCGAATCAACCCTAAACCTTGAACGGCGCATGCATCCATCTCATTTTTCATTAATTTCCCGACACTTCAGTTGCCAAAGCTCTCTCTCTTTTCTCTCGCTCGTCGCCGCTTAGATCGCATGCATCCAATCCATCTCATTTATCGCTGTGCCGCGGAAAATCATTACCCCTTTCGATTTTCAAAAGCGAGCCTCCCTCTCCTTGAACTCCTTCACCCAATACAACCCCAGAAAGCAGAAACCCTTCAATTTCTCCTCTTCTTTCCCAATGAATTTGTTCGACACAATTATGCTCTTGTTCACTAACCCTATTTGGATACATATCTGTAGGTTTGTGGCTATAAATACCGCTTCTATGTTCTTCAATCTTCACATATTCTTCCATCAATCGAGGTCAGTATTCAAAATTTAGGGTTTTGTTGTTTCGTCGTTTTATTCGATTCTAGCGACTGACTTTTGTTTATGGGTTTGTCAGGTGTATCGACTATCTAGTGAGTGAACGAATTGAGACATGCAGATGCAGGCAACAACAATTCAAGGTGAGAGTCGTTCTTTTTGTATTGATTGAATCTTTAGGTCTTACTACTTCATATGTATCGAAATTCAGAGCATAATTCTTTGTTGATTGATTCTTGCCAATCGTGGTACTTGCAGACAACATGAATGGGGGTGAGGTTGATATCCATGTCGATCAGTTGCCTGTTGTTGAACCTAACAACAATGGCAACCAAGTACAGCCCCTATAGGAGACCGTTGTTGGCAATGATAACCACCAAGCTACAGCTGAAGAAGAAGCAGTAACATCTCTAGGTCAGGGTAAGCGTAAAAGTCCGGTTTGGGATCATTTTAAGAGAGTTAAGGTTAATGATATTTGGAAGGCTAAGTGTAACTATTGTAGGAAGTTATTGGGTGGTGATTCTAGTAATGGTACCTCCCACCTGAGGAGTCATGTGAAGTCATGTATTCAGAAGAGAATACATGATGGATCACATAAAGTTTTTGGTCCCAATTTATTAATCAAATGCAAAACTATGTTGGTTGCTACTGCTTATAATGCTGAAGTGTGTAGGAAAGAACTTGCTACTGCTGTGTTGATGCATGAGTACCCTCTGTCTATAGTCGATCATTTGCATTTCAAGAGGTTTTGCTATTCTTTTCAGCCTCTTTTCAGTGTTCTTTCAAGGAACACATTGAAAAGAGATGTGATGAGATTGCATTTTGATGAAAGGGCTAAGATTCAGAGGTTAATTGACTCTAGTAAGGGCAGAGTAGCAATAACAACTGATATGTGGACAGCCAGTAACCAAAGGAAAGGTTACATGGCTGTCACTGCACATTATATCGATAATGGATGGTGTTTGAGGAGTCAATTGTTGAGGTAATTCATCTAAACCTACAAAACTTGTAACTATAAGTTACTACTTCTCTAACTGAGCAACTGGTTGTCAAATGAAAGTTGTTTATTGTCTTGTTGCAGGTTCATCTATGTCCAGCTCCTCATACAGCTGATAGGCTTGCAAGGTTTCTTGTTGACTGTTTGATGGAATGGAACGTTGACACTAAGGTATCAACTATAACCTTAGATAATTGTAGCACAAACGATAGAATGCTTGAACATGTTAAGACCAAGTTAGCACTGCCTCTTTTGATAAAGGATGGGGCTTTAATTCACATGAGATGCTCTGCCCATATTCTAGTTGTCAAAGATGGCCTAGATGTTGTGAGAGATGGGATTGAGAAAATTCGTGAGTCTGTGTGTTATTGGATGGCTGCTCCTAAGAGATTGGAATTTTTTCAAGAAACTGCTAAACAATTGAAACTTAGACATGATAAAAGGCTTGTTTTGGACTGTCCAACTTGTTGGAATTCTACATATGCAATGTTAAGTTGTGCCATGCCTTATAGAGATGTGTTCAGTAACTGAAGCTTAAGGATGCTCAATACAATTGTTTGTCTTCTACTGCTCATTGACAATTTGCTACCATTGTCTGTGAGAAGCTTGAGGTTTTCAGCTTGATATCTGACATGTTTTCTGGAGCTAAGTACCCCACCACTAATTTGTTTTTTCCTCGTATATGTGACCTGAGGGTAAAAATAACTGAATGGCTTTGGGATCCAAATGTTGTGATATCTAATATGGCACAGTCTATGTGGTCTAAGTTCAGTAAGTATTGGGAGGTGATTCACCAAATTTTGGCAGTTGCTGTTGTGTTGGATCCTAGATACAAGCTTGAGATTGTTGAGTATTATGCTGATAAAATAGGACATGCTGAATGTGGCTTTAGTGCTGCTTTTGTTAAGCAGATCTTGTGTGATCTCATACTGGAATATCAATCGAGACATGTTAAAAACTAATCATTTGTTGGGGTTGGCTCGTCTGATCTTGAGAATGGTAATGCCACATCCAATGATCTTGACTTTGAGTTGTTCCTTACTCAAAGGAAAAAAGCTAGAACAACTGATGTTGTTACTGAGCTCGACAATTATTTGAACGAGGATGTTCTACCTCGTTCTTCTGACTTTGATATCTTGATGTGGTGGAAACTTAGTGGACTGAAATACCCTATCTTGCAAGCAGTAGCAAGAGATGTTCTTGCTATCCCTGTTACCTCTGTTGCATCTGAGTCTACCTTCAGTTCTAAAGGTAGACTTCTAGACCCCCATCGCAGCAACTGCATTCTGCCACTGCAGAGGCATTAATGTGCACTAGGAGTTGGTTAAAGGATGAATATGAAAGAGGTACAATACTACCTATTCTAACTCTATTATGAATATGAAATATTGAAAGTTCGAATATGAAAGTTCTACTCCACTATTATGCAGATCCTGCTGTTGGGAACAACATTGTGGAGCTGGAGGGTTGCTTCACAGCTTTGGACTTGCATTCTGGGAGTGATGATGAACCAATCGACATAGAGGACCAAGGTAATTTGCCTAAACCCTAAACAATGTAGAATTACCTGCTAAAAAATTAGAACACAGATAATGATTAATGAACTTGTGCTGTCTGGTGTGTAGGAGGATCTCAATCTCAAGTTCCTCCTAGATCAACTACGGGCTACAATTTTGATGACATAAACTGATTACCGTAAGAAAGGTAGTTTATTGAAATACTGAACTCTGTTTTTATGTATTTTACAATATCAACTCCCAAGCTAACTGGATTAGAGGTCTAATTGAAAGCTATTTTCGATTGTATATTACAGGGTTTGCTGAAATGACTAATGAGAACTCGAAGAGTTACCTACCAGATGTTTTTTAGCAATGAGATGCCTTCATGAATGACGACTGATGAGTTCACAAGTAGTTTATGTTTGCTTGCTTTTCTAGTTCATATTAGTGTTTTAATCTACACTCTGCAGCAGTTAGGGTTGGCAAGTTTGAACTTTGAACTTCCAAGTTTGCACTTTCTTGTAGTAGTACTCTGTTTGAATCAAACAGTTTGTTGTGTCGTCGTCGACAATGCAATAGTTTAAGTGTTGAGTCAACAGTTCAAGTTTGTTTGTTGGATGAATAGTGGAATGGATTGTGGATTTTGATTTAATGAAGTTTATCGTTAAATTGTTATGCATGATTGATTTTCTGCTGATTTCGATCGATTTTTACGAGTTTAGTCGGGCATAAATCACCGGCGGTTAAACTTAAAACCCATCAGTGACGGGGATGGGAGGCCATCGGAATCCGATGGATATTTTTGGTCGGGGATTATCCGTCCGCGTTGCTTAATTGGTCGGGCATTGGATACCACATACCCATCCCGATCCGCTCGATTGCCAAGCCTACTCAACTACATGTGATAGCACAGAGTGGTAAACTGCTAGTCATGTACTTATAAGTATGAAAATTTCAAACAAATGAACCTAATATAACAAAGAAAAATATACGTTGATACGAAAAAATTAGGCACAAAAAAACATAGACAAAATATCTTCAAATTTAAACTACATTCATTACTCATTTAATGAAAAGTGACATTGCCAAGTCGTACAAACTCACATTTTTTGTACAATTTAGCTAATTTCCATACTTACTCAAATTTGTAATCATAAAAAAAAACAAAACACTAAAATTTGTTCTCATATTTATATCAACTCTAATTACAAATCTATGTTATTTTCTTACAATGTGTATATAAATACCAGGTAAACGCTTCGGTGCACCCACTAAAAGTGGGTGCACCGGGTACACCCACTAACGTTTGTGCTATCTAGAGTGGTATTTTCATTGAACTAATCGTTTATATCAATAGACTTAATCTTAATAAGTCTAAATTGAGCTTAGTTACAATTTTTAGTCATCATAATATAAGATTATACCTAATGTTCTTCAGGTTTCTTTCTACAACTGCATTTTTTCTCAATATGATAGATTATCATCTCTACCAAATTAGTTTTTTGTTCAAATCGTCCTATATATCCTTTAACAGCATGTAGATTCTTATACTCGAAAAAACAAGATATTAAAAACATGTTTATCTATCAAAACGTTGGTGGGTGTACCCGGTACACCCACTTTTAGTGGGTGCACCAGAGTGTTCACCCTTAAATGTTGTGATTAAACTTACGTGCACCACTAAAAGTGGGTGACGGGTTAACACCCACTGAACGTGTGCTATCTAGAGATGGTACTTTTCATTGTACTAAACGTTTATTAAATAGACTTAATTCTTAATAAGTTAAATTGAGCTTGTTACATTTTATCAATAATATAAGATTATACCTAATGTTCTTCAGGTTTCTTTCTACAACTGCATTTTTTCTCAATATGATAGATTATCATCTCTACCAAATTAGTTTTTTGTTCAAATCGTCCTATATATCCTTTAACAGCATGTAGATTCTTATATCTAAAAAAACAAGATATTAAAAACATGTTTATCTATCAAAACGTTGGTGGGTGTACCCGGTACACCCACTTTTAGTGGGTGCACCGGAGTGTTCACCATATATACATATGTTTGAATGAAATTATTAATTATATACATGATCATCACGTTTCACTACATGGGTGTGTGTTTAACAGCCAGGACATCGTGCCCGGACGATCGAACAGTCAACGGTGATGGTGACCCCGTTTTTGTTACGTAAAAAGTATATTTGGAAAAAGACTTTAGTGTCATGTGAAATACACTTATGTTTATTAATTAATTGTTACACATACGTATGAATACTATGTGACACGTGTGTTTACTCAGATTAAACAAGGATTGACGAGGAGAGACCCCTCCAATTCAAGACAAGAAAATCCGCAAAGGCTTACTATGATGCATATGCCCACGAAACAGGGTTTGGGGTCCGAATCAATTACCAGCAGAAGCATAACACGCAAAATTTGAGCCACTCGCTAATTGAAGAAGATGGAAGTACACAGCGCTTCTACGTGAGTTATGTATGTTCACGTGAGGGCTTTAGGAAGGTGTGAGAAAATGAAAAAAAAAACCAGACGACCAGAGGAACGGGTTGGCTGCGAAGCAGGTATGTGGAACTTACGTGTGTATTATCTATTTATACATACATCATATATATGTATAAAAAACAAGTCTGAAACATCTTTGCAAATGTGTATTTTCAGAAATCAGGCTTAGTTGGGACAAAGTACTAGGGAAATATTGCATAACAAAGTGGGTTAAAACACACAGCCCACATATTCTGGTCCCCGCCAATTCAAACATCTTCATCGGTCTGCAAGAAAAGTGAGTAAAGCAAATGCCCGCCTTGCGAAAATACACAAGTATGCTGGTGTATGTGTCCGCGACTCATATGATATCATATGCCAAACTGATGGGGGTCCACAACACGTTGGCTTCAGCATACAAGACTTGTACAATCACCAAAAGAGACAGTCACCTCATTCATTACAGAAGGCAGGCAAGTCAAGAATGCAACTGCATTTTAGATTGCGAGCACGGAGTGATCCGAAATTGTTTTACGAGATGCAAACAAATGCAGATGGGGATATACTAAGTATATTCTGGGCGGATGGTCGAATACGCGAGGAATATAAGATATTCGGTGATTCAATCAGCTTCGATACAACTTATCGGACGAACGAGGATTACCGGCCACTAGGTTAGCAAAATCTATCCCTTCTGAAATTATTTCATACGCATGTTGGTCACAACCTATGTGTTTATTGTATTTGTATACGTACGTTTGATGAAATCGCAATGAAATATATGCCATATGAGTATGAATAGTGGTCAAAACCTACGTGTTAATTATATATGCCTTTGAGTTGAAATATGTGCCTCGTATGACTGTATCGTTGTGTATCTATTTAAAGAATGAAGACGTATGTCTGGTAACTGCCACTCTAGATTCAAACGTGTGTCTGATTAGTGTCATTCTAAATTCATACGTATGTTTCATCTGCATCCGTCTTCGTTGGGTACAATCACCACAGGGAACTTGTCATTTTTCGGACAGCCCTGCTATTCGACGTGCGGACATAAACATTTGAGTGGCTTTTCAAGACTTTTGAGGACTGCATGATGGGCCAAAAAAAACTATCGCCACTGGGATTCGAACCCAATTCCCGCTTCCAGCAACGTTTCACGGCCTGTGCACATTCCACATCCATCAAAATGCTTCAAAGAATTTAGGGTGATTATGTGACAAGGCGTTTGTTGCAGAACTTAACTATCTAATGTTTGGAGTTGACAACGAGATGGAATTTGAACAAAACTGGGAAAAGATGATAGCTACATGCTTCCCGGGAAAAGGACCGGAAGGACATTGATGGTTGAGGCAGATATACGAGAAGAAAAGGCAGTGGTCTCGAGCATGGCTGCAATTTCACTTCACATGCGGCATGCGGAGGTCGCAGTTGAGCGAAACATGCAACACAATATGAGACACTACCTTAAACCAAGCTTGACCTTGGATGAGTTCTTCGCCCAATTCGGACGCCTGGTGGAAAAAAAACGTGAAAAACAACTTCATAGGGATTTCCAAATGAAGACCACTAAGCCAACAAATAGGTATGCAAACTGCTAAAAAATCTTTTTTACCATTGATACACGTCTTAATTGTTGTCCAATATACGTGCGTATACCACAATTTATTCACACGACTGTATTTCTTATTAAACTGCCTGTGTCAATTAAACTACAACCTTAACGAATGTTTTTTGTGTGAATTAGACTTACGTATGAATTATGTATTTGTTAGTTATTTATACATGCGTATTGTGTTTATATTCGTTACTAATACGTATGTATTTGCACACAGGTTCCCCGACAGCTTGTTGACAACTCAACTTGCGGAGGTGTACACACCGAATGTTTTTAAGAGATGGCTTGAAGAATATGTTCCAACATGTTCATATGGGTTGGATCCAATTGGATCAAATGGAGATGGGACGAGATGGTTCAATGTCTTCAAACGACAATTAAATGGATCTAAAACTGACGAACGGGTTGTTGCAGTTTCAGCTGACGGCAATTCAATGGCTTGTAAATGTCGTATGTACGAGATGGAAGGTTTGATATGTCGCCATCTTATACGATGAGAGAGAGTTTGGGGAACAGTGAGAGCTCCCGCTTCTTGAATGTAGACCCAAGTCTGTTATTAAACAGATATCGACGAACTGCATTGGATGGCCTGACCTCGGCCCAACAATACCTGAAGTGGCTCACGCAGATGTTGCCAAATACAATGAAATGAATGCTGCCTTGGGCACTCTGCGTGAAAAGGTAAGGTTTAATACAAATTCAAACGTGTCATGTTGCATGTATAGAATTTTGAATGCATACTTATGTATGTAAAAACAGATGGTGCATCCATGTATACTCACGTAATATGAACGTATGTTTTTATTTTGGTAGGTTAATGGTGATGCCTACCTAATGGATCTAGTTATCCAAGGAACCAACGCCTTAGCCTTGCAGCTCGGGGATGGTGCGACATCGATTAATATCAGAACACCATCAACACAAGCCATGCCGATGAACATGAAAAAAAGGACGGATACGTACAGGCCAAAAAAAAGACCTGGCTCACAAAGGGAAAAAGCTTCACATAACCACTCCGTTAGAAAGTCAAAGAAGTCAGCCATGAGCAAACATCAGATGGGGGCTGATCTTCGGCTGTAAGATAGTATCCGACTCTTGACTAAAAACACGTTAGACGTATGTATTTATGTAGACATATGTTTTGGGGCAGCATTTGGGAGAGATAAGTTTTTGGGCGTTATTATCAATTCATCCGAAGTACAAAATTCATAATTAGTTACTTCGTGTGGATTAATTATATATGAGTGGGGATGTGGGGAGCATTTTGTAAGCATAAGTACAATTGTTAATTATTAATATGTATGTTTGTTATTATGAATCAGACTTATGTTTCATCCACATAAAGCCACTGTATGGTATTAGACAATAATAACAGCACACATATGTATACATCATCCATGTAGACGGGTGTATGAGGATGGGCACCATTTGTTCCAGCACACCGATATTTTTTAACTGTCGTGTAAATTCATTCATATGTGTGAAGTGTTCAAACAATCATACGAAGAAAAACATAAGTTTGTGATGACACTCGATTTGATGTGATTTTCAGCCTCATTTAAGCGACATTTCTTGCTTAAGACATGGTTTTTAGGGTAGAATAACGAATATTCACTCAACTACTCTATCTTGTGCCATTTGTGTTACTTTGGCCTGTTTCGGGTCTATTTAATGGTTTTCTAGTGTTTTCATGTTAGCACAGGTTTTTGCCGTCAAATAAAGTAGCCAAGGACGTGTCTAAGGCGTTGGAACCTAGAGGAATCGCACCGGAATCGATCCAAGGAGTCAATCAATTCGAACCAAATCCTGCTCTCATTTACAAAGAAGTTTTCGGCGAAATTCCCTTGGAGTTTTCGGCGAAAACTCATGAAGAAATCGGCAGAGCTTACAAGAAGAACTTTTTGACGAAAACACCAAGTTTTCGCCGAGAACCGGCGGTCCGAAAATCACAGGATAATTCAGCCGAGCAGTCATCCCATTTACAAAGGAATTTTCGGTGAAAACTCCTTAGGTTTTTGGCGAAAATTCCAGGCAAAATCCGGCGGTATTAGGGTTAAGTATAAATACTTAACCGGCGGCCCAAAATCGAAAACATCTCATAATACCAATTAATACAAAATACTTCAAGGATTCTCAAGAGTTCTGGAGTAGAGTTAGAGTTCGAAGAGCCAGGAAGAGATCGTGACGCCATCCCTTTCATCTCGAAGACTCGGAGCTAGGATTGCAGATTACCGGAGATCGAAGTTCTGTCGGAGTCGTCTTAATTAGGTTTTTCAGATCCTTTTCTGTTCTTCCTCTGTTCAAGATGAACTCTGTCTTTGCCTTTGATTCTTTTTGTATGAACATGAGTAGCTAAACTCGTAGAGCTTAGACTAGATGAACCCTAAGTGACCCAGGGCTTTAAAGCGGTCACGGATCGGCGGTGATTAGATTCGAAGTTCAATCAGTTTCTCTTTCATGTTTGATTTGTTTTTCATTGTTCATGTTTCTTGTCTGGATTGGTCACCTAGATTAGATTCTTGTTAAGCTATGGATAGAAGCGAACGCTCGCCATACTTTAAAATATCAAATCGAACAATTAACCTAATCATTGGAGTGTGCCTTTCGTAGGAACCAGTTAGGGTTAATCCACTGCAAGAGACTCATAAATCGTTAGTAATTGCACCAGTTAGTTAAGTCGTTGCGAGAGGCGAGCGTACCCGGGCGGCTAATTAATCTTGGTATCTAGATCGGATAGAGCGAACGATCGCCAGTCTTAACCTAAGGGTAAGGAGTTATGGTGGTGTCTTAGAATTGATTGAATGAGAATCGAAATCAGCTGATCTGTTGATTGCCCATGCTCTGGTGAACGAAGGGGGATTCAAAGTCTAAGCTTGTCTGTCATCTTTGTTGAATCAACCAATATTTCAATCTGTTTTCAGTTTTAATTTTTAATTTCCGTGCATTTCTTAGAATTAGAAGTCGTGGAACTCACACCACGCACAAAGTGTTAAATTTGAGTAATTTGCCTTTATATTTGAGTAGTCAATCATTAGAAGACCCGTGGAATACGATCTACCCTAGCTTCCAGCTTGGTAGTATTTGATAAACTCGCTCTGCATCGTTCATCAAATTGGCGCCGTTGCCGGGGACTTCTTTTGATTGTTCGAAAGAAGAACTGGCATTTTATTCTTCTATCTTCCCATCTTTCATATTCCATCACACTTCGATTTTACACCGGTTGTGTTTATTTTTGTCTTTTGCAGGATAAGAAAATTCAGAAGCAAATCACTTCTGATCCACCTTTCCCTACCACGATGGCTGCTAGTGTTTGGTCTCCCATCTTTGTGCCGCGCAATGAAGACGGTCCTGCCTATGAGATCAAGACCGCCTTCTCGGAAATGACCTCTAGGGGTCTACAGTTTGAAGGAAAGCCTCATGATAATCCATGCACACACTTGGCGGATTTCCTTGTTTTTTGCGAGACCTTTAAGAGTGGGAGCCTCGATAAGGATACCTTATACTTGCGAGCCTTCCCACTCTCACTCCGAGGCGCCGCAAAGAGATGGTTCATTAGCAGGCCACCCGGTCACTACACCAACTGGGAGGAACTTGCTCAAGGATTCATAGAGGAATACTCCCCTCCTTCCAAAACCACTGCCTTTAGGGACAGCACCTCAAGGCTCAGGCAGACCGAAGGAGCTAAGAGACATTGGAGAATAGAAGAGCTTTATTGAAGCAGAAGTCCAGAAGCGATTGAAGGAAATCAATGCTTGTTGGTAGAAGAGGTGAACTTCATTTCTGAAGGCTTCACCAACAGTCAACAGGACTACCCCGACTACCGTCAGTCCAGACAACCTCCTCAACAACAAAGGAGCTTCCAAGAGCGTCCTCCTTACAACTTTGGATTCACTAGAGAACAGCAACCCAGAGATCTACATTAGGGAACACAAGGGATAACGAGGTAGACAAGAAGTTCGACCTGATCATGGCAAGGCTCGACGATCACGAAGAAAGGTTCAAAGCCCAAGCTGCTCTTAACCAAGGACAGATCGCTCAAGGTCAGCGAGTGGAGAGCATGGTAAACAAAGTTGCTCGCCTGCTGGCTAACAGTCCTCTCTTCAGTCAGACACCGTCTCAAAGCAACCCCGCCATGAAGACTGAGCATGCTAAAGTCATCACAACCAGGAGCAGTGAGCAGAACAACCTGGAGAAGAAGAAGGAAGCACTTTCCACTCCCTCTACGGGAGAATGCTCAGCTATCGTTTCTCAATCACCACCCATACCTATCCCAGCTAAGTGCTCCGATCCTGGCCCTTTTACGTTACCTTTAATCATTAATGGCATTGAAATTGAGCGTAGTTGGGTTGATCTAGGTGCTTCTATAAATGTCATGCCTATGTGTTTATATAAGAAACTGAACCTAGGTGAACTACAACCTGCTAGCATGCATTTAGTGTTCGCTGACAAAACTCAAAAAGAACCTAGAGGAATAATCAAGGATGTAATCACTTGTTGTGGCCCTTTCCGGTTCTTCACTGATTATGTAGTAATGGATACTCAAGGGACCTATTCTACCCTTCTCTTAGGACGGCCGTTTATGGCGACAGCCAGCATTAAAATTAAAGTTCCAAATGGTTCGTTAACATTAAGGGTTGGAAAGGATACTGCAACATTCCGTCTCAAGGACGGTATGAAATACATTCCTAAGGGAGAATCACATTGTTTATCCATAGAAACTGTGGAGTTGGCCTCGGTCAACTTCGTTACTGACATCTCTTCTAGTGTTCCTAGATCAATTGTTGTTGCAGGTACTGAACAGGTTACCAAACAGAAACCGAAACCTTCTGCTCCGGAGTAGCCAAAGAAGAAGGAACTGAAAGCCTCTTCTTCACCGCCGAGTAAGGAACCTGGCAGGTCGCGGAGAAGAAATCAGAAGAAGACGAAGACTCAAATGGTCTGGAGACTAGTTGTTCCACCATCTTCTACCGAGCCAGCTGCACCACCAATTCGTTCCGAGCTACCGGCGCCGCAGCAAGTATTGAAGGAGAAGTCAAAAACATCTCCTAAGGAAATACCAACGATCCCGATCCTGGTGATACGAAGCCGGAGGTTAAAGAGAAGATGAAGCTGATCGTTCTCATTCCATCCACCGTCTTCCTTGTATAGGATGATCCCTCGAAAGAACTTTTTGGTCCGTTCAAGATCACTGATCACCTTCCTGATGGACGTACCAAGCTCATACACGCTAACGGGAAGAAATATATGCTTGACGAAGATGCCCCGAAGCTCTACTTCATGAACTCCGATGCTAGCGTTAAGGAGGTCATGAGTTGGGATGTCTCCTAATACCGTCCAGGTATCGTCCAGCTCAAGTACGTTAATAAAAGAGCGCTTCGTGGGAGGCAACCCACGGCTGGAGTCAGTTTTTCATTTGTGTCAAACTTAGTGTTTTAGAGTCGGTTCGGGGGAGCCAAAAGTGTCAGTTTGCATGATTTCTTATTTTTCGTGTGTAGTCTGTGTGTCATCGTTTCAATCGCAAGTTGTTTGAGGTTGTTCGATTTTTGTGGATTTAATTGTGATTTTCTGAAGTTTGCCGGGATTGCGAAAATATTTTCAATCATACATGTCAAAATTTTTGGCGAAAACTGACCCATTTTTTTGGCGAAAACTCCTTTGAAAATCTCACTGTGTTTTCTGGTCAATTTTAACTAAACTTTTCAGCGAAAACCATGAGTTTTCGGTGAAACTCCTTTGAAAACCGGCAGACGTTTTTCACTTGTATTTTCGGCGAAAAATTGCACACATTTTCGCCGAAAACTTGAGACAAAATCAAACAATTTTCCCCTATTTCCCGGTCTCTTCTCTCTCTCCCCCCCTCACTTTTTCATTTTCGAAAATAACCAAAAAACCTCCCCCTGTTTTTAAAAACCCAGCCGCCGTCGTCGTCCGTTCGCCGCCACCGCCGCCATCGCCGCCGCCACCCACCTCTCCCCTCCCTTTTCCGATCAGTTTGAGCCGTAGATCAGTCGAATCGGAGCTCTAGAGCTCCCGTTCAGCCAAACCCTAATTTTCTCGATTTTTCACCGATTTCTCTTTCTCTGTTCATTTTCAGCACCCATGGCTTCAAGGTAAGTTGTAGAACTATTCATTCGAATCTATTTACATGTTGAATGCTGAATTTCGTCAGGGTTGAATTTCGGTTGGCTTTTCGGTTTACCTCGATTTGCGTGCCGACTGATTTCGTGTGAACTAGGTTAGCTGAATGTTTTGGACTGATCTAGCATGCTTAGGGAGAATTGTGCTGAAATATTATACCATTTGATCGTGTGTTGATATGCTTAAAGATCGATTCTTTGCGGTGTTGACTTTTATGAAATGTCGGTTTGACCATGACTTGTCCTTGTTCATTTGGCTGCCATGTGTGTTCATTCACGTTCATATATCTGTACTTGCCATCTGAGTTATTAATTATGCCGTCATTTCCCGCTTTGAGCTAGCAATTGCCATGATTAGGGTTCAAATGTGCTATGATGTTGACCTTTTTGAATGTCGGTTTGACTTCCGATCTCTAATTATGATTTAAACATTCCGGCTAGACATATGCATGATTTGTGATTTATCGTGATTACCGGTTACTTACGTTGCTTACCCCCACTCAGTTTTCCTCATTTCTTTGTGAAATTGACTTTTTCTACTAAGTGTGGGGTGGGTTATTAGTTAATTAATCTGGTTTCGTTTCTAGTTTTAGGAATGTCATTCATGAGCGCAGGACTAAGGCACGACTTGACACCGGTTCTAGCTCCCGAGCTCCCGCTCTCGTCACACCAGCCGTCCAGGGCCCCCCACCAGCTTTCCCTGGTCGTGTCGGGTACCACCCCACTGTTGCCCGCCTGCCCCAGTACTACTTCGAGCGCAACCAGCGGCTCGAGCATGTTCCTGGAGCTGATGTTCGCCCATTATCTATGGAGTCACTCTTCGAGCACGATGAGGACTGGCACCGGAATGTGCTCGACGCATATGCTGGAGCTGACCACCATAGCTGCTGACTTCCCAGACGTCGCTCTCCAGGAGTTTTGGGCGACATTCGATCTGGACGAGCACAAGAAGAGGCAGCGCAAGAAGGTCGTCTCTTTCTATCTTGGCGGGGTGTACAAGGACTTCACCTACGATGAGTTTGCAGCTCATCTCGGGATCCCCCGTAGCACTACGCGGGACATCACCTCGGCTGGGAGAACAACTCTGGCAGCAGAGACGAGTAGGACGCGCTCTGGAGCCACATGACCGGAGTGTCTGATGGTCAGACCACGAAGCACAACTCAGTTAAGTCCCTCTCTCACCCTCTCTATCGATTCATTCATATGGTTTGGCGTAGATCACTACTGTTTGCTCCAGAGAAGGACCGCCACCATATCAGCAGAGAGGAGCTTCTCCTCCATCGCGCCATCTGTGAGAGTTACCCTCTTCATCCCGGATGGGTGCTTGCACACTTATTTCGCCAGAAGACTCAGAAGGCGAAGCCACTTCGCTCACTCCTGGGAGGCAACTTTGTCGGCCGACTCATCATCTCTCTTGGTCTCAGCCAAGAATATGGCCCGGACGTCCCACGACGCAGAGTGTACACCGTCGGTGGAGATTTAGCGGTCGAGTACGCCCTTGAGCTGGACCTCAGTCCACAGGTGGCGGCAGATCCTCCTCTCCATCACGAGGCCGAGTCGGAGGAAGAAGATGATTCTGGGGAGCCGCAGCCCCAGGCAGAGCCGGAGTTTCATGATCATATACCCTCGCCACATCATCAGGCAGGGTATGAGTACAAGTCGCCACCGCCCATTCCAGATCCATACCAGGCGCCTCACCCTCAACACCGACCGCATCCCGCGGATGTTGTAGAGCTGTATGAGCGACTCCAGGAGTGGCGCATCACTGACAACGCCACTCAGGACGCAGATGGACTATTATGCAGCAGCACATGCGCCGCAATGACGAGAGGTATGAGGCACAGCTGGCATGGCAGCGACAGATAGGCGACGCCCTCCACATTCCCCCTCCCGATGCCACTGACCAGCAGTGATCGGGTTGTATTCCTTTTATGGTCCTTTATTTTTATTTATTCTTTTCGGATTTCGATCCAACTTTTTTCTGTGTGGATCTGGGGCACTTGTCCCGGTTTCCTTTTTATCTTTCATTTGTTTTTATTTTGCAGGCAATCGGTAGATTCTCTTTGCTTCGCTGTGGTAGATTGCCTCTGTTCCGAGGATCCGTGCTCATCCCCTACGCCAACCATCTCGTCCAGGTTCTTTTATTTCACTCTGAACTCTAGATTTAGTCCTGTGAGGACACAGTACGATTTAAGTGTGGGGTAGGTGTCTAGGATTATGCATGATCTTGCTTGATTTTCTGTGATTCTATGGTTCATTTTTGAAATTTCTCTAGCATAGAATTGCTCAATTCTTGACTTGTGATGTTAAATTGACTTCAATTTTGAACAATGACGTCTAGACTGTTCCACATAGAACCTATAACCAACGTGTCGGAACTGAAATCAAATGAGTCTAGGTCAGAACAAATCATAAATCACTTATGTAGTTGAAACTTGAATCAATTGACTTGTTAATAACAAAGGCCGATAACACCATTCTAAGATGATAAATGCTAGCTTCTTCCATATTTTTTGCTCCATATTTGTTCACCTGTGATTGTGGCTTGAGATTAGACGAAAATCCAATTCGAAATCTTGTGTAAAAAATTATAACTAGCTAGGATTAAGTGACTAAATGGTTAAATCAAGTAATTAAGTTGTGCAAATCAATGTAAAGTTCTTTAAAGTGCTGAAAATAAAGCTAGGCAAGCCCGACACCTAAGTGAAGTGTTCGGGTTGAGCACTAGCATAAGCACAAATACTGTGAGCTAGGCAGGTCCAACACCTAAGTGAAGTGTTTGGTATCGAGCACTAGTATGAAGTAAATAAATCGAAGGAAGAAGTTGAAACTTGAAATAAATTGTTGTTTAAAACGGTCCTAGCTAGAACATGTAAGGTACAGATCTAGAAACGGATGAAGTCGAGTTGATAGCCATGTCACTTTTCCTACCTCCGCAGCCACATGATGGCTAGAGCTTAAAGTCTTTTATTATTAGAATTGGTGTTATCGTAGTCGGTTAATTATGATTAATTATTTTGCCAAGAAACGTGCTTTGTTAAAATCACTACTTGAAGTGTGCAGAAATTAGTGAGATCGAAAACTTATTTGGTTGATGTTCTTGCATGTGTAGGTCACTCTTTCTACGTGGAACAGTCTAAACCAAATCGTTAGAATTGAATCTCAATTTAATCTCGTGTCATTTGTGAATTTGAGTGTGTTCTAGTTCAGTTTGCTTGAGGACAAGCAAAAGCTTAAGTGTGGGGTATTTTGATGACACTCGATTTGACGTGATTTTCAGCCTCATTTAAGCGACATTTCCTTGCTTAAGACATGGTTTTTAGGTAGAATAACGAATATTCACTCAACTACTCTATCTCGTGCCATTTGTGTTACTTTGGCCCGTTTCGGGTCTATTTGATGGTTTTCTAGTGTTTTCATGTTAGCACAGGTTTTTGCCGTCAAATAAAGTAGCCAAGGACGTGTCTAAGGTTTGGAACCTCGAGGAATCGCACCGGAATCGATCCAAGGAGTCAATCAAGTCGAACCAAATCCTGCTCTCATTTACAAAAAAGTTTTCGGCGAAATTCCCTTGGAGTTTTCAGCAAAAACTCATGAAGAAATCGGCAGAGCTTACAAGAAAAACTTTTCGGCGAAAACACCAAGTTTTCGCCGAGAACCGGCGGTCCAAAAATCACAGGAGAATTCAGCCGAGTAGTCATCCCATTTACAAAGGAATTTTAGGCGAAAACTCCTTAGGTTTTCGGCGAAAATTCCAGGCAAAATCCGGCGGTATTAGGGTTAAGTATAAATTCTTAACCGGCGGCCCAAAATCGAAAACATCTCATAATACCAATTATTACAAAATACTTCAAGGATTCTCAAGAGTTCTGGAGTAGAGTTAGAGTTCGAAGAGCCAGGAAGAGATCGTGACGTCATCCCTTTCATCTCGAAGACTCGGAGCTAGGATTGCAGATTACCGGAGATCGAAGTTCTGCCGGAGTCGTCTTAATTAGGTTTTTCAGATCCTTTTCTGTTCTTCCTCTGTTCAAGATGAACTCTGTCTTTGCTTTTGATTCTTTTTGTATGAACATGAGTAGCTAAACTCGTAGAGCTTAGACTAGATGAACCCTAAGTGACCCAGGGCTTTAAAGCGGTCACGGATCGACGGTGATTAGATTCGAAGTTCAATCAGTCTCTCTTTCATGTTTGATTTGTTTTTCATTGTTCATGTTTCTTGTCTAGATTGATCGCCTAGATTAGATTCTTGTTAAGCTAAGGATAGAAGCGAACGCTCGCCTTACTTTAAAACATCAAATCGAACAATTAACCTAATCATTGGAGTGTGCCTTTCGTAGGAACCAGTTAGGGTTAATCCATTGCAAGAGTAACTCATAAATTGTTAGTAAAGTTAAGTCGTTGCGAGAGGCGACCATACCCGGGCGGCTAATTAATCGTGGTAGCTAGATCGGATAGAGCGAACGTTCACCAGTCTTAAACCTAAGGGTAAGGAGTTATGGTGGTGTCTTAGAATTGATTGAATGAGAATCGAAATCCGCTGATCTGTTGATTGCCCATGCTCTGGTGAACGAAGGGGATTCAAAGTCTAAGCTTGTCTGTCATCTTTGTTTAATCAACCAATCTTTCAATCTGTCTTCAGTTTTAATTTTTAATTTCCGTGCATTTCTTAGAATTAGAAGTCGTGGAACTCACACCACGCACAAAGTGTTAAATTTGAGTAATTTGTCTTTATATTTGAGTAATCAATCATTAGAAGACCCGTGGAATACGATCTACCCTAGCTTCCAGCTTGGTAGTATTTGATAAACCCGCTCTGCATCGTTCATCAGTCTGACTGATAATACTAAACATACATATTGATAATCCAACTTATACTTACAAAATATACCAATTGTACTTATACTTACAAAATATTGCCCACATTACCATCCATATATTATTAATCCACACGAAGTAACTAATTATAAATTTCGTACTTCGTATGAATTGATAATACTCCCAAAAAATTATAACCCCCCAGGCACTTCCCCAAAAGCATATGTCTTTAAAATTACATACGTCTACATACTATTTACTCTGAAACATGGTCAATAGCCTTCTGCCTCACCACCTCCCACTCCGAATTCATGCTCGATACGATCATGCGCACAGTGATATGTGCTCTTCGCTGGTCCACCTGTTCAGCCCAAAACGCTGTCATCCACGGTAATACATTACCCCGCCAATATTCCATGTAGTTGCACATGATAACTCCACACGAATCATTGTCTGTTTGGTATAGCCCAGATTCAATCGACCACTTGAAACCCTTGATTTCCTTTGTTGTTATCCCAGAGTGGTACTGAGGTATAACAAGGCTGGCCATTTCTAGAACTTTGTATCCCATGTCCTTGTATAGCTCGGGGAGGGGGTTGCCATCCCGTTTCAGACTATCCAACAACTGGAATACCTTGTCGCGAAGGTTCACACAGTATAATATGAAGTGATGCCCATTGCAATAAGGAAAGAACCACTGCAAATTTACATATGCGTGTGGATTAAAAAAACAGTTACAAAACCGTTAGTTAACAAGTAGCTGTACATACGTGTGATTACAACATGTACATATGTCCATACCTATGTTTGAATTAAAAACAGACACGCTTACCCATTAACAGCCCTCTCACTATTAGGTATATGTTCAAAATGTACGTGTTAATATAAAATGTAGACTTATATGAATTAGTTAAACAATCCAAAAAACATAGGTGGAAAATAAAAGAGTGTACATACGTGTAATTACAATATGAACAGATTACCTACGTTTGAATATGAACAGATACTTTTACCGACTGACAGCCCTCCCATTAGTAGGTATATGTTAAAACATATGTTTTAATATAACATGTATACTTTATTAAGCAATGCGACATGTATACTTTATTAAGCAATGCGTTAGAATCATAACCGGCACACTTACAAAGTGACAACCCTTCCACTGTATGTTAGCTGCATAGTCCTCCAACTTCGAGTTGATGTAGCAACAAGCAAATAATTCAAAATCACTTGCCTCAGCCCGCTTAAGAAACGACTGCACCATATCATAATTAGTGTTCCACATACGAAACGACAAACAAAATCCATACTCAGAGAAAATGAAACTTACAAATATATCAGTACGGAAAAACCATCGGTCAAGTCGAGACGTTGCCATCACATGCCTAAGCAGAAATTCACCATAAGCGTCAATAATGAAAGTTGTCAACTGTGCTGACGGAGAACATGAGATGAAATTAGTTCGAGCCACGGAATCTCCGCACTTATACAAACATTACGACCTTAAAAACCACACCAAAAACCACCTCCTTGTAAAATACTGCTAATACTTCTCAAACATGATTAGATGTCTACAAATGAAGTGTGTGTACCAATTCATACATATGATATCCAATAATTTAAACATACGTCAGAAGTGGTCATATTCATGTATTGTACTATATACTTGTGTATATATACTAGAATCAGACGTATGTCTAGTGTCGGTTGTATGGACTTATGTATGACGTGTGCCTCTTCCTATGCATGTAATATAATTCATACCTATGTATATATTCATAAAGTAAACGTATGCCTGACATAAGTAGTTGGGGAGCATTAACACTTACAAAACAAGGTCGGGGCTCCAGGCATATGCTATCACTGTTGATGCAAGATCGAGGTTGCCGAAAACATCTGTCCCAAATTCTTCAGCGAGGTCAGCGATCCTCAACGTCTCATGTGTTATTACACCAGGTGACGTAACCAGCTCGTACTGCAATACCCCCTCTTCTTCATCTACCCTTTCAGGTTCTTGAATAGGCTTCTTTGGCAATTTTAATGTAGTTTTACCAACATTTTCGTAGGGGGACCTAAGATACGCAGATTCCCGCTTCTTTCTCTTTGAAGCAGATCTTTTACGGATTGGAACCTATTAAAAACGTATGACACATCACTAAATTAAAACAACCCATACTAAAACAATGTCCTCAAATAAGTATTAATCATAAAACATAATTCATACACATGTCTTATCCTAATCCAGCAAACTACGTTTGAATAATCAAACGTATGAATTATAAAATGTCTGGATCTTAGAACCTATTAAAAACGTATGACACAACAATATATTAAAAACAACCTCGTACCAAACACATGTCCTCAATGAAGTATTAAAACATAAAACTTAATTTAAACTTATGTCTTGTCCTAATCCAGCACACTACGTTTGAATAATCAAACGTTTGAATCATAAATGTCTGGATCTTAGAAACTAACTCAACAAACTTCAACACTTAAAAATAAGGTAGAAAGAAGAGGGTCAGCCTCTAACTCTCCAGCTTGGTCACCAATAGGAGGTTCTGCATCATCTCCCCCCAGTTCCTTTGCAACTTGGCATGCAAGGTTGGATATCAAACTAAAATTCCCAATAGAAGCATCTGAAGTCTCTGAAACAACAATCACCTGCTCATTGATTGTTTTTCCAGCAGCATCCTTTCCATCCCCCCTCTTGTCATTCACACCCCCATTCCCATGCTTCACACCTTTCTCACCCTCCTTACTTTGGTCCGTACTAATTTCTACAACTACCTGCCTATCCTCATCTGGAATCACTTCCTCAGCCTCTTTGTCCTGATCCTCCACTCCTACCTCCTCTCTAACTATCTCATTGTTACCCTGGTCACGACCATTCCCAATAACATCATCTATTCCACCCTCCCGGGCATCTGATATGTACACCAGCGGTGACAGCTGAGACTGCTGGGACATGTGAAACTCCTCCCGAACATACCTAGCACGCTTTAACAATTGTTCCTTGAAGCGCTGAAAGGTGTATAGCATACCGCCGATATTCTGAATGGACCTATCAACCCACTCAGCCCTCTCCTCTGCCTGCATGTAAGCATAAACAAGTCATGTATGAGAAGTATGTCACCTCTAAGCTGTCATGGAATCGATGTTCAAATCATTCAGGGGCAGGCCCTATAGTGATCCAAACGGCGGCAGATCACAAGAGGGGGCAGATGAACTAGTGTCCGCAGAACGCTTTGGACCAGTAGGCTTGGTTCCTCCACTCCAACCTTACCAACCCTCCTCCTTCTAGCTGCCCTGACTTCTTCATTTTGCTTTTCTACTCCCTCATCCCTTGGCCTCTTCTCTAATGGCTCCGATGGGGCCCACTTGATGATATGGCAGCGATGGAGGTTCTCAATCTCGCCCATCATAGTCAGATGCTTCTTTATTGCTGCAGTTGTCCAGTTAGCAACGCTTTGCTCCAGCGCTGGCAATTCGTCGCCTTCGGACACCCCAGCCATGTCAAGGAAGAAGACCTACATATATATACATCAGTATATTAACACGTACGTTTACATGCAAACACATGTTGTTATTTATAAAAATATATAACCAAAACATAAATGTAAACAATGACTACACATGTGTGTCATAAAGCCATTTACACTTATGTTCAAATCATAACATTCTATGGATTACTTATGTATACATATGTCCAAATCAGAACCAGAGACATGTGTATGTTCAGGCAAACCTAAGAACACATATAAATCAAACGCACATGATGTTATATAAACACTTATGTTTCAATTATACCACACATATACATGTGTCAAAGCAGTCAAAACACACATATACATCAACATATTATACCACCTTTACATATGTTCAAATCAAAACCTAGACATGTGTATGTTCAGGCAATACTATGAAACACATATAAATCAAACGCACATGATGTTATATAAACACTTATGTTTCAATTATACCACCGTTTGGATTACTTATGTAAATCTCTGTGTAAATCAAAACCTATACATGTGTCTAAGCAGTCAAAACACACATATACATCAATATATAAAATACGTATGTTATATCAAAATCAAAAACAATATATAAGCATTTTGGATAAAAATGCATTGCCACATCAGCATTTGGCCTCCTCTCCTTAACTTTAGATTTCTCTCTCCTCTCACCCTCTTTCTTTCCACGCATAAAAAACTACTAATTCACCAAATTTATTTTTATTTAATATTTCAAACTTTCTCTCCCCTAATTTTTCCCTTCTAATTAGTTTTATTTTCATAACATTTTATGTGCTACTCCAAACATTTATTTCCTTCACAAATATTGTTCGTTTTAATTTTTCGGATCCAACGACACCAATATTAATATATTTTATCAAACGATCAACCTAATATTAAAGACTATGTGCAGGATAATCAAACCGCACATGAAGCATTACTTGCACCTACACATTACACCACAAAATTTTCAAACATATTCTATCATATTATTCACTTACAACATAAACAAGCCTATTATGTTGTTTATGTTCAAAACCTTAATCATTATAAAAAAATATATATAAAGACATCTTAAATCAATCTAATATATGGTTCAAGTGACACAATAAGAAATCATAAAGGCTAAAATTGTGCAACTCTCATCTATACTTTGATTAAAATACATTAAAAAATTTCAAGCACATTCAATCATATAGTTCATTGACAACGTTAATGGAACGAATACATAATTCATTCAAAATCTGAAACTGTTATACACAATTAAATGCATCATAAATTAGTATAAATATAATTAAAATAACATACTTAATGATACTAAAAAATTTTAGCCAAAATTAACACTTTGATAATTTTACGATCTACTATACACTAAATTTTTCCAAAAACATTCAATAAATATGTTCTCTAACATCGTCAATGGCCTAATATATGATTTATTTAACATATTAAATCAATAAAATTTTAAAACAATAAAATCATCCTAAATTGATATAATATATGGTGTGCAAAAATAGTTCAACAAATATTTTCACTTTGACAAATAAATTTTATTTTAGATATATATTTGAAATTAAAATAATATGTTTTAAATAAATTATTTTATATGTGAGTGTTATAATAATTCATATAAAAATAATATGATCTAGATGTTAATAAATCAACTAAGAGAATAATTAACATTATAAATTGGATTTCTCATATTAAAATAATATGATCAAGATGATACAGTAGAATTTAAAGTATATAAGAAATCAAATATAAAATCCATTTAGAATATTTTATTTTCCAGCTTTCTCATGTTAAGGGTATAATGATACATCAGAATTTGAAGAAAATAATATATTATCATGTATATTGTCTCTTTCAAGTATAAAATTCAGTTGGAATGGTTTATTTTTTAATTTAATTAATTTTTAAAGATACATCGGGCTTTTAAAGTAAATAATATGTATTTCTCCATAACCTGTATTGGATTTTGTTTATGAAACTGGTAGGAATATATTTTGAATATTCTTCCAACTTTAGACATGTAGAAAGATTTTAAGAATTAAGTAAGTTCATTTGCCTCAAAATCATAAGAATAATTTTAATTTGGTTGTCATATATAATTAAAAATACTTGATATTTAGATATATAAATCATTTTTTTAGAATATCTAGACCATTTTGCAAGTCATTTACTATTAAGTATTAACAAATTCAAAGTATTGATCGAGTTCAGTGAGTTTGAATTTGATATATTCATTAAACCTAAATATATTCATATAATATGATCTTTATTTTCATAGTTATTCTAAGTTTAAACGGGCCAGTTGAGGTTTCATTCCTCACAAATGATTTTTTTGTACAGTGTTGTTTATTTTAATCTCGACTTTATTTGTTTATAAATGTTTCGAGAGAGTTGCAATTTCGTGTTCCGTTTGTCTTGAACTTAATTTTGTTGGTAAATTATTTCAATTCATATTGATTTACTGGACTTCACTCATTCAAAAAATTTATTTGAAAAACAGTATAATTATTTATGTAATTTCTCCTTTGCAATGATCATAAATGGACCTATATAAAATATTTTTCCTATAAAAATGTTAAACTTTTAGCAACTACGAGACTCGATCCCACAACCTCAAGGATAAAAACAAGCTAATTTATCAGCTAAGCTAGACAAGCTAATTTATATTTATATACAAATATTAAAGCACATTATTTTTTTTTTTATAAGCATATTAAAGCACATTACTTTTGGACATTTTATTGCACAAAATGAAGCGTATTTCACCCTTAATGATTTTGCACATTCATTTATTTTATGATAACCAACAATTTATTATAGAATGGAAGTGACAAATTGAATAGAGAGTAGAGTGAATGAAAATATGGCAATAATTTATTCATATAGTTTATTGTGAGATGATGACACTTTTTTTTAAATGAGTTCTATGTTGATATTTTAAAATGGGATAATTTATTTCTTAGCCACATATTATCTCTTGCATCATATACTCGAACATTTTACTTATCACTCCACGAATGTATATACAAGATAATATGTTTACACACGTTATGATAATGATGGGAATGAGACATAAAATTTATTTTGATTGAATCATGATATTTTATAGAATAATTAAATTATTATAATAGATAATTTATTTGCTCCAATGAATTCTTGAAAGATATTCAAGCTAACTGCGAGTCATTGATTATTTAAAAATTAAAGCACATTATTTATGTGTTGAAGCCATTCAAGCTAACTAAGTTATTATCTAAAAGAACTATTTGTTAGTTACACCATGTTTGGTTTCTGTGATTTGGAGGTGTGTTTTGGATGAATACACTATTTCATCCAAAACCTTCATTTTTTCGGAAATACAAATGCACAAAACAGCTTGTTTGGGCCAAAAAAATGAGTGATTTCAAAACTCAACTTTTAGTTGAGTTTTGGGTGATTTGATAATGAGTGAATTGAAGGGTTTGTAGAATTACCTTTCTATCCAACTAGTAATTCAGAAATTATAATCTATGCCACTATTTTAGTTCAACTTTCTAATCACTCTCACCAACTTAAGCCTAGGAACAATGGGGGTTTGTGTTATAGGATTATATATTATTATGTTTTGTAAACATCTTTTTGAGAGCAGGTAGTGCTAGACAACTCATATTTTGGAATTCCACAATTCCGTAGATAGGAATTTGAACATGCAGAAGTAGTGTAGCTTGTGTAAGCATGAAATGTTATCTTTGGATTAGTATTATTCTAGTTTGATGTTTGCTCGTAATTTGAAGGATTATTGAACCATAAATTGTTGTCCTTGGTAACACTTGCATTAAAACAAACATGTCTCTTACAACAACAATGACTTGGCCACAATCTGCTATTACAAAATTACTGCATACAAATATCGTAAAAATACAAAAACTCTTCAGTTCAAATATGGCAAACATAATAATAAGGATAAAATGGTAATTTAGCTTCATTTTAAGACCCCACACCCAAATCCCAAACTGATTCATAGCAACTTCCAAACAAAGGTTTTGAGTAAAAAAAGTGTAATCACAAAAAAGCTTTTTCTAAAACCACAATATTGTTCAAATACACTATTTCCAAATCACAGAAACCAAACGACCCGTTAATATATCCATTGAGCTAGAGAAAATTAGAGAGATACGGTTGTTCCTTTATAAGAGCAATGATCAGTGAGATCATAAGTTTGTAATAGTATGAGTCATGAGATCGTAAGTAAATTAGGTTTCAAGTCATTTACTATTAACACATCCAAAGTATTGATTGAGTTGTGTTAGTTTAAATTGTGCATATTTATCAAACCTAAATATATTCATATATCAAAATCATAATTTTCATATTCTTCTATATATGTTTTAACGGGACAACTGATGTATCATTGCTCAAAAAAAAAAAAAAAATTGGGCCAGTGTTTTTTTTAGTCTTGACTTTATTTGTTTGCAAATATTTCAAGGGTATTGCAATATAATTTTTTGTTTGTCTTGAACTTACTTTTGTTGGTAAATTGAATTTTTTGAAGTCATATTGGTTTATAAGACATCACTCATTTGGAAAGTTTATTAAGAGAAGTATAGATAAAAAATTTTGAGTTGCATAAATTAAAAAAAATTATGAATATTTAAAAGAAGTATATGTCAGTTAATACCTATTAATCTAGAAAAAAATTGGATAAATAAGATTATACTTTTGTAAGAGCAATGACCAATGAGGTCACAAATGTAATAGTGAGTCATGGGATCGTAAGTAAAAAGGCTAACAAGTCATTTACTACTAACAAATTCAGAGTATTAATCGGGTTGAGTTAGATTGAATTAGGCATATTCATCAAAACTAAATATATTCATATAACATGATCCTCATTTCCATATTTTTCTAAGTTTTAATGGGCCAATTAAGATTTCATTCCTCAAAATATTTTTTTTACAATGTTGTTTTTTTTAGTCTCCGTTTATTTGTTTGCAAATGTTAAGAGAGAGTTGTAATCGTTTTCTGTTTGTCTTGAACTTACTTTTGTCGGTAAATCAAATATTTTGTTACAATATTTTTGAAGTCATATTAGTTTAGAAGACATCTCATTTGATAAGATTATTTAAGAGAAGTATAAATTAAAAACAAATTTGAGTTGCATAAATTAAAAAAATTATGAATATTTAAGAGAAGTATTTGTCAATTAATATATCCATTGAGCTAGAGAAAATGGGAGAAATAAAATTGTACCTTAGTAAGAGCAATGACCAGTGAGGTCACAAGTGTGTAATAGTATGAGTCATGAGACCATATGTAAAGTGGGTTACAAGTCATTTACTATTAACAAATTTAGAGTATTGATCGGGTTGACATTGAATTGAGCATATTCATCAAACCCTATATAAGTAAAGCGGGTTCTAAGTTACGATGGGCCATTTTAGATTTTATTCCTCAAAATGATTTTTTCAGTCTCGATTTTATTTGTTTACAAATGTTTTGATAGAGTTTTGATTTTGTTTTCTGGTTGTCTTGAACTTACTTTTGTTGATAAATCATTTTTTTGTTACAAATTTTTTGAATTTATATTGATTTAGAAGATATCACTTATTTGAAAAGTGTATTTGAACAAAAAGGTTAATCGTTTATTTTCTTTCTCCATTGCAATGATCATAAGTGGACCTATTTGATTTTAATAGTAATTTGAACTTAATTAATTTTTAAAATATTCTAAAATTAATCACGATACTTAATTTAAATATTATGTGTATTTTGGTACTATATAAACAATTATCTAGCTATGATAAATTTTCTACTTTAAAATAGTTAAGTTCTTAATTAAGTCACATGTTAATTATTTTGACCTATTAAGGTTAATCCTTCAATTCAAAATTTTAGTTGGTTTATAAATTTCTAAACATAATCTTAATTTAACATTATAGAACAAGATCATTCATCATTTACTAATTATAATAAATAAACAATGGAAATATAACAGATCGGCCAATGGGCCGAAAAAATGGCTAATATATAATATATATATTATATATATATATAAACTTATAAATTCTTGAATTATATCACCGAATGTATTACTTATGTATATATGTCCACCTCAAACCCTACACATATGTATATGCACACAAACCAGACGAAACGCCGAAATACACACTTACGTTTGAATTAATTTCGAAAACACTTACCATCACCAAGAAGAGGTCATACTCAGCATATGATCGTTTCAGCCTCCCGAATAACTTCGAGTATATGCTCAGGCCAGTCGAGCTCCTTAAAATCAGGTGCATCCCTTCGGTAGAAAAGGCCCATATAAGAGAGAGAGATGTTGGAGTTGGATCAGGCTTCACCATGCACCCAATGTAGAAGACGACGAACATTTCGAACCACTTCTCGATATCTTCTTCAACATCCATGCAATCTGAAAGCTCTGCCAAGGTAACGTAACCCTTGTTCCCAATTGGCAAACCCAACTTCGTCGCCCACAGTTTAGTCTCAGTGACATCATGCTCCAAGTATGCTGACACACGTTTCGTGCCCCGCTTCATCCCGTAGATCCGGCAAACGTGCGCCAAGTCAAGAGTAAGTGTTTTACCCTCATCAACGTTGATGGTTAGGGTTCGATTATCAAAATATGCGAGCAGCCAAAACATCAACGGCCTCACATACTGAGCAATTTGGAAGTGCTCTATGAAACCAAAACCTCTCTCTCTCATGTGGTTGTGTTTTGCTGGCGGCAACCTCTTCCATAGCGTCTGAAGCCTCATCGGCGAACACCTCCACTGTCTCCTCATAATTCCGGGATCATAGCTTCTTCTCTTTCTCAGGAAACGTGTGGATTTGAAAAGGGCGTTTGAATTCTCTGCTCTCAGCCAAACACACCAAGTATGAACTAAATAACCCAAATCCGGATTTTTTCCAAAAATAGGCTTGGGCCAAAATTCAATTCCCAAAATAGGCTCCATGTACGGTCAATTCCCAAAGTAGGCTTGTGTGTGCTGACTGGACGCGTACATCGCCAAATTAAATGGCGATCATTGTTTATCGCCAATATAAATGGCGATTTACACCCAGCACTGAAAATCGCCAATATAAATGGCGATTTCCATGTCTGACACAACAGCTGAAAGTCACCATTTATATTGGCGATTTTTAGAGCAAAATCGCCAATATAAATGGCGATTTTCAGCTGCTGAAACAGTGGAAAGTTTGTCTGACACTTTAACTTTCAAATAGAGTGAAATAGCACTTTGGCCTCTCTACTTTGTAAACTTAACAAATAGCCCCCTATTGTATAAACTGCTCTTTTTATCTTTCATTTTTTGACCAATTTGTATTTTGGGTCCTTCCATTTCAACTAACGCTTCATGATGTTAAATATGTGCACATAGATTCTATTTTGAGATTTTTATGTTCGTATGCTTGAATCCTAGCTTCGCCATTGTTTTGAAATACGAACATAAAAATCTCAAAATAGAATCTATGTGCACATATTTAACGTCAAGAAGCGTTAGTTGAAATGGAAGGACCCAAAATACAAATTGGTCAAAAAATGAAAGATAAAAAGAGCAGTTTATACAATAGGGGGCTATTTGTTAAGTTTACAAAGTAGAGAGGCCAAAGTGCTATTTCACTCTATTTGAAAGTTAAAGTGTCAGACAAACTTTCCACTGTTTCAGCAGCTGAAAATCGCCATTTATATTGGCGATTTTGCTCTAAAATCGCCAAATAAATGGCGACTTTCAGCTGTTGTGTCAGACATGAAAGTCGCCATTTATATTGGCGATTTTCAGTGCTGAAATCGCCAATATAAATGGCGATTTTTGGTGCTGTTTGTGTCAGATGGTGTAAATCGCCATTTATATTGGCAATAAACAATGATCGCCATTTAATTTGGCGATGTACGCGTCCAGTCAGCACACACAGCCTACTTTGGGAATTGACCGTACATGGAACCTATTTTGGGAATTGAATTTTGGCCCAAGCCTATTTTTGGAAAAAATCCCCCAAATCCTCTCCCTCTCCCACAATTAATACTTCGTGAACAAATGTTTGGAACGACTGATTGGGTATTTTCAAACGCCGTCATCATTGCACCTATCTAGTAGGCTGGCGGTGATTGGATGTGAAAGGAAGCGTGGCACCACTTCCCAAAATCCCTTTGAGTAAAAGACGCAACTACCCCTCCTTTCCCGCTCATTCATATGTTTCCTTTCCGGGCCGTAGGATTAAAACGTGTGTTATGAGCCGTTGGATGTGGGCTTCAGCAGGGAAACGGTGCTGAAACTTCAGCACTGTAAAATTTTCCAGGTTGGAGAGGATCCTATCGCTGGATGCGATTGATATGGTGGCTGAGATGACACCGCCACAGGATAATAAAGGGGAAGATGACTAGGTTTGGGGTCGTGAACGGTTAGGTTGCTTCTCGATTAGTTCAACCTACAATCTCATCTCTCAGATAGAGTCCCTCTCGACTTCGGATCTTTGGAACGTTGTTTGGAAATGGAAAAACCGAATCGGATAAGGAATTTCCTTTGGCTTGCAGCTAAGAACAAGCTCCTCACGAATATGTGACGCTATCGGAGAGGTTTAACCCAAGTGACAACCTGCCATTGGTGTAACGCCAATGAAGAGTCTACAAACCATGTGCTTCGGGAGTGTTCATTCTCAAGGGAGACCTGGGAAGCCGAGGGTGAGTTTGAGTTGAGAGAGCTGGCTTGGAAGCTCCCATTTGCTGAGTGGTTCCAAACTTTTCTTAATTCAGATTTGGGTATGAAGTTTGGTGTGATTTGTTGGTTTCTGCGGGAGCGATGAATAAAAGAATCTTCATTGGCGGCATTGAAAGGTCGAATATGGTGGTTTTCAAAAGCAATCGCTGGCTAGGCTCTATCAAAAGTGTGTTGGAGTTGGAATCGGACTTCTTGGACGAAGCGGGAAAGAAGCGCCAGCTGTAGATTTCTTGGCTGGCGGCTCCAACTGATTGGGTTACACTTAATTCTGACGGTTCTATGAAGGGAACTAAAGGCAAAACTTCCGTTGGAGGCCTTCTCCGTGACAACCATGGTCGTTGCCTCCAGAGGTATGCCATGAATTTGGGAAAATGTTCAATCACACGCGCAGAAATTCACGGAGCTCTCAAGGGTATTAAACGAGCATGGATGGCAGGTTACAGAAGATTGGAGGTTCAATTGGATTCTCAAGTTGTAGTGGCAATCCTTGCCACCAAAATAGGACTATTACTCACCAGCACTCCCTGGAGGTGCTAGAATTTCAAGAGTGGCTGAATAGAGATTGGGAGATAACAATCAACCACGTCTATCGGGAAGCCAATCATGCGACAGACTTTTTGGTAAGTCTTGGCCATAGCCTTACACGTGGTAGAGATCTGTTGGCATTTCAGACTTCACTCTTGTTTATCATCTGTGATATGACTGTATGGAGATTTCAGAACCTAGATTAGTTGATTAATTGATTGGCACTGGTCACATTCCCACCAAAAAAATAAACAACTTAAGATAAAATGTATTAGTTTTTCTATTGATGATCAAACGTTTAACTTATATTTAACACAAGATGAGAATTCAATAATATCATATCTATTGATTATGCCATCTTTCGTGGATAGGAACAATAGTGAGAGACATTTTCCGTTTCGTTAAGGAACGAGCCTGGCAGCAATTGCAACGCCGGAGGGGTAAGAGAATATCTAAAGGTGGTCGAGGTACTAATTAAGGCAGTGACACAATCAATCTTGGTAATTTATTGTATGAGTGTGTTCTTACTATCGGACCTCCTAACGACAAAATTGGAGGGGATGATGAACTCCTTCTGGTGAGGTACCAGGGGTTCCGGTGGAAGAGGTATCATTTGGATGAGGTGAGAGAGGTTGTGTTCAAGGAAGAATCATAGAGATATGGATTTTAGTGATTTTCGTGGTTTCAATTTGCCTATCTTAAATCTTAATCTTAAAATATACTAGGGTAGATCTCCAAGTTTTTTTTGCCACATAAGCTAAAGCTCTAACCACAATTTTCCACCTCATTAACATATTTTATATAAAAAATACATTCTTTATCATTCTAATAAATGCACCCACTTAATGTGTTATGAGTTATGAAATTGGTCAAATATTTAAGTGGTCACATAAGTATGATTATTGTGTCACTATAATCACTTAAAGTTTAAACTGGGTCAACTCAGTAACTTAAGTTCATATATTAGGTCAACTCAATCACTTTGACCAATTTCTTGATAATTATGTTAAAAATGACACGCAAGGTGTCATGTCATCTTAAAATATTATTTATATTCTAATTTCAACCAAATCAAGTTCTAATTGTTGGTGGACGAATGCCAAAAAGAAGATATAACAAAGATAAATTTTATTGTGTTAATATGATTCGATATAGCCATATACTTTATATTTCATAATGGGTCAAATACATTAGTGGTCACCTAAGCTTGCTTAATTGCAATCACTTAAGTTTAAACGGGGTCAGCTCAGTAACTTAAGTTTGAAGATCGGGTCAGCTTAGTCACTTTAATCAATTTTTTTGATAATCTTAATAATCATAATGGTGGAATGGTATAATTGGTTTTGACACATAGGTTAAAGCCCTTCCACAAATTTCCACATCATCACTCAATTTTAAATCAAAATTCAATTTTCTTTCTTTCTTTTCATTAAATGATGAATGTGTCAAACTTAAACACTCTAGTAATGAAATTATAAGTACTTTAATGTTAAATTATATTATCTTAACATAAAATAATATATGAAAAAATAATTTTAAATTATAATACTTTATAAAGAATTATTACATTTTTTCCTAAATACATGATTTTTTTAATCTTAATCACTTTGACAGTAATAATTCATTTTATTATATTTATATTTATAAATTGTAGTCATGAAAATTAATAAACATGATATATTATAATTCTTAAAAATTTAAATAGGATTAATTATTCAATAAAATATAAATTAACTATGGTTAAATGATGATAATAAGGATCAAATACTTTATAATAAATCATCATAGACATTTTTGGGGGTATTACTAGTGGATACTTACCCAATTTAAAATTATTTAAATTAATATATGGATCTCTAATTATTCAATCGATATATCATTACAAAAAAATTCATTTTTATATTTGTGGGTTCAAGCATTTTGGTCGCGAGTCAAGTTCGATCATGTTGCATATTAGTAAGAATTATTTTTGAAATTTATGGAAGAAGTATATTTATAACATTGGATATTGAGTTTAATTTAGAAGAAAAACGAGTTTTTTTTATGAATCACTAGATAACGAGTTAATAAGTTTATATGAGTTATACATGTTGTGGGTTGAGTTTAATTATCAATAGGTTAGACGGTGATTATCATGTACTTAAAAATATTGTTTACTTTTGTCGTGGTTTTGGTTAGATATTGAGTAGTTACACAAGCTAATTAGTCCGGGGTTGAGTTGAGTTTAATAGGGGATATGTTAGTCAAGTTACGTGTAATTGAAATTATGAATTCATCCTATTGCAAACTTAGAAAGGTCGCTTGGAAATAAATTTTAATCACCTCGAGTAAGATTTGAGTAAGAACCATTGATATATTTATACAAATAATTAAGAAAAAAAATATTAAAATTTGTAGAAAATTAGAGTTAATAAGGGTCAAGACAATTAATTGGGTTGAAGACCTTGGGTATACTTGGGAAAACAAACATAGTATCAATTTGGTCGTGTTTGATGCTCCAATATATGATTTTGATGACATGTGTATTGATTGTCTAAAGTGATTGATGGTGTCTAACTAAGGAACAAGAATGTGATTGGAACAATGTTAGAGATTTTCATGGCATGGCGACTAGAAAGCTAATGTGCTTTAAGACAAGAATATGATTTTGAATATGGATATATGATTCTCACCCGACACTGGTTTTTGGATTCACGACACAAATATGAATTTGTATTTAAATAGGTATAGATTTCTTTCTGGCTTTATTTAAATAAGTATTAATATATGTTTGAATTGAAACATATTCATACCATTACTCACACCTAAATCTAATAGTTTCCAAGGAATAAAAATATTATATAATACCATTGTTAAATAAAATTCCCACCAACGGGTCGGGTTCAAAACTAGTTTATGTTAAAATGGCATGTTAAGGTGTCGGCACCTCCTACGGTGACTTGCATTAACTTTAAGTAAGGTAACTTGAAGTTAGTGAAAATAAATCTCAACCATAAAAAATTCAATTAAAGAATTAGAGCCATGATGCAATTATAATTTAAATAATAAAAAAACAAGAAACCGGCTGCTACCGGTGAACTACTCCTAATTTCTAGGAATAGTGGGTAATTTAATCAATGTTTATCAATCTGAAAAAAAAAAAACATTTGATCATTTTTCCTTCAAAAACTAAAAACCTTCCTACTGCAACTAAGCATGAATTAACATGGATTAGGGCGTTTGCTTGGTGGTAATATCTAGGATTTTATTTCAGGATGTCACAAGTTCAAATCCCATAAACTTCATTTTTTATATTTGAAATCTAATTATCTAATCTATATTTTTTAATACTTTAAATCTAATTACTAATATAAACTTCTAATCTATATTTTTTAATACTATAAATCTAAACTTCAAAATATATATTTGAAACTCATAAAATAAACTAAATTATAGACTTTAACGACGTACCCTAAATCGTAGTTGTATTCTAACAATCAACCCTAACTCATATTGTACGTCAATTCCAGCAGCAAACTTCTTCATTATCTAACTATTATCCATAAACTCTAAGTCATGGTGCAAAAAATTTTGTGTATATGAACAATGGCAAAATGTATGAATAAAGTAGCTACCCACATATGATGATTATAATGACATGGAGATTACATAGTTTCGAGTTGAAGTTGATGATATGTGAGAGAGAGTGATGAACGTGTTGAAAACGAAGCTGAATTAGTAGCGACGATACATAGTACAATATAATTTTTCATTCACCTCTCTATGAAGTGGGGCATTTGACATAAATGACAGTTATGATTAGAAAGATGAAGACCGTCATGCAAGAATGTGGGATTGTATAATTATACAAAGGGATGTGTCCAACAACACCATATATTTAGTCGTTGAGGAAGATGTGGAACTCCATTTATTTTTCAAAAGCTAGTTCTGTGGAGTGGAAGGTTGTTAACCACAAGCTAAACTAGGGTACGACCAAGAAAGCATCTCCATCGTTGGTGAGATCAATGTATCACATCTAATATTGAAACACTACACTCACCTCTGTCGTCTCACATATGACACACCTAATATGAACTTCTAATACCTTTTTGTTTTGCTTGATGTTTTTTTATGAAGTTTTGCTTGATGTTTTTTATGAAGTTTTGCTTGATGTTTTTTTATGAAGTTTTGCTTGATACGCTTGACTCCCAATATATGATCTTACCGTTCTGGTTTCTTCACACCTCGCATGGTACACGACGAAGATAACATCCTCTAAGGTGGACAAGGAGCGGGGCAAAAAATGAAAGCGCTTGTAACTCACATCCCTCTATTATGGTAGTTTAACTAAACTTGTTCAAATTTGAGTCTACTAATTAGTCTCATTCTGTCATAATAATAATTCCACTCTTTTATGACTCAAACTACTCATAACCCAAAATAACCTGCAACCCAATCTGAAGGTTTGCGATTGTGATCCTTTTTGTAAAATAGTCACATTTGATGCAAATATGCTAATAAAAAAAACCGACAAACCATGATGACCCACCAATTTCTTAATTTCACCCAGGATTGTTCCCAAAATGGAAAGATAAGTAGGGGCGGGAAAATCGACCCGACCAGGCTTAGCCATACTCGGATCGGTCAAATCGAGGTTCGGGTAAGCTGAAACACAACGTAATAAGGATCGGGCCGGGTCGAGTTCAGGTTAGTCAAATTAAGAGTTTCGGGCTTTTCGAATAAATTCCGAAAAAGCTCATCGCTTACAACTGTTACGTAAAAGAAACTGTGATTACATAAGGCTCACGTAACGACCGTTATTTCTACGTAAATAATGAAATCAAGCTTGTTACGTAAGCCTTACGTAATAATCACTTACAACTGTTACGTAAGATAAACTGTGGTTACGTAAGGCTTACGTAACGATAGTTATTTCTTACGTAACGAATAAAATTAAGCTTGTTACGTAAGACAAACTGTCGTTACGTAAGTGATCTACCCTGATGGGCTCGTCAATAAAGAGGGAGGTCCAGTCTCGGTTTAGCCGAACCAACAGAGCCTGAGCCTTCCTTGCCCGGGTGGGGAGTACCTTGTAAGGCGTACGGTCAGGTGTTAGAGGATAGAGTGAGGGTAAGGATAGATTTGGAGAATGGGGGAAAGAATAACAGAGAAGTACCGGGCGTGCACCCTTGGATAGGGCGGATGACCAAGGCCTTTAGCGTGCAGCGTATGAGCGTGCAGTATCGGGCGTATGGTCTGGGTGTGTTGTGTCGTCTTCTGTGCGGGGGACCTCCTATTTATAGGTCCAAGCTGGCAAGGGGCCAGGTGCCAGGTGCCCGGTGTCGTCGCCCTAGTGGACCGCGAACGGGTCCTATCTTGTCAACGGCGCCAGTGGTGTCAGTGGTATGACCGGTGGGTGCGCTGACTGACAATGGGCTGCTGAGGGCGTGGCCCCTGACATCGGTGAGGTGTCTGGCGATGAGCAAGTGGGCCTTGAGGCCTACTTGTTGGGCCAAGGGCCCATCAATTGCCCCTATCATGGCAAGACAAGTGAATTCACGAGTCTTGCCTTGCTACATGTTCCAAGCCGGAGGTCTTTGATTTAAGAGTGATCCGCTCCCCCCCCCCTTGTTGTCCCCCTTAGCATGGGGAGGGCGGATTCCTGAGACGCTCTGGCCATGTTATGTACTCCAGTAAGGGCATGCATGTCCAGCAGGGCGCATTGTTCCTTGTGGCTGCGCTCGTTCTTTTGGGTCCCGGAATCCTCTTGGACTTCCCTCCAGTTTCCCGTCATATGTGAATCTTCTTGAGGAAGACAACTCCTCTTGGGAAATGCATCCCTTCCTTACGCATGCCCCCGCCGCATTCCGTGGCCGCAATGATTAAAAAGCGAAGTAACGAATTCGGGTAGGCTACCTCCATCCATGAAGTGACACGTGTCCCCTCTGCTAGTGGGCGAGGTGTTTCATCTTCGTTCTTTTCTCCTATAAAAGGAGAGTGGTAACCCCAGAGCGATTCCACACCGACCAACGATATTTGAGAGTTACCGCCTTTGAGAATTTTAATAACTGCCGCCTTTGAGAAACTTAAGAGCTGCCGCCTTGTTCAAACTGCAATACTTCGACCATGCCTTCGTCTGATTTTCATCAACCTCTCTCCCTAAAATGAGTATGTCCCTTTAGACCTTCCCCTTGCTTATGTCGCCTTTCAATTCATCCGCCTACTTCCCAGCTTTCTTTTTTAGTTGTTGTTTTTTTTTTGCGCCATGTCGTCGAGTTCGTCGTCCCTAGGTTTTAGTTCAGTCGAGGAAGCCCTGTGGCGCTTACGGCGAGGCGCCGCGGTGGCGAAGGCGGTTCCCCTATTGTGTTGTCAAGTGACGAGAGCGCTTCTGAGGTGAACCGCTGCAACCGTGGGCAGACAACCCTAACCACCGCTAGTCTTGATCCTTCGCTTGAGCTCACCATCGGCACCGGGGCGGAAAATAGTACTAGGACCCGTCGTCACGATTAACCGAGAACCCTGAGTGTCTGGTAGAATGGCTCCACGACAGAAGATGAATGCTTCTGTTGATAACACCGATCCTAAGCTATGCACGAGCAAGGACTTAAAGGATTTAAGAACAAAGTTCTGAATTATATTTGATTTGGCAAAAGGGTTGAGTTTACAATGAGGCCGAATCCTCTTTTTATACTAGAGGAGTCGGGACATCCCCGCGGCTTCCTACTTAGGCTAAAACTCGGAAATAATAAAATAATAACTTAGAGTCCTATTTAGAATACTAAAAAGGACTTAATTGTTCCTAAAGAATCGAAAAATAAAAGGGAAATCCGAGTCCAACACTTAAAAATGAATAAAACAACTAAAACGTGCAAATCCTAAACCGGCGGATCCGGTCGGGCTTGATGTTCACGTGCGGGCCGGTTTAGGAAAGTCGGCGCCGCCTTTGATGTCGGGCTTGGGAATGGCGGCGGCGGCGGGTGCTTGGGCTGGGGGATGCACGGGGCTCCAGATGCCGGGCTCCGTAGGGTCTGATGCTGATGCCGCTCGGCATCCGGGGTTCCTGCTTGACCGGCCTGCTCGGTCCTCCTCTTCCCTTTCTTCCTTTCTCCCCATTTCCTCTCTACTCCTAGGGTGGCAGCTCCTAGGCTTGGCTTCTGGCCTTGTATGGAGTTGAGGGCTGGTGATAAACCTCCCGAGACTTGAGCCCTTGTTGGCTGGGTGCTAAGGCCCTATCGGGGCACTCAGATGCCAGTGTTGGTGCCCGGAGGATGTCTGCCTTCGGGCCTTCATTATTTTTGTCCAGGCCTCTCCTTCCGTGCTTCTCCCAGTTGTCCAGGAAGGTCTTTAGAGGTTCTCCAAGTTTGGTCATCCGCTCCTTAAGCTCTTGGAAGCCTAGTCTTGGTGCTAGGGCTGGCGGGGCGCTCAGGGTGGGGTTGGTTGGAGCCTCTTTAAAGTGGTGCTCGGTCCTCTTCTGCCGGCACTCTTCTAGGAAAGCTTCTAGAGGATCCCATGGTTGTATAACACCTCCTGGGTCCTTAGGCTGAGTGCCAGAGCTGTCAGATAAGTCTGACTTCTTGGTAGCTCTGAACGCTGGCGCCCATGTTAGGGTCGGATGGGTCTGGACGCTTATCCTTGCTTGCTGGGCCCTTCGGGGAGGGATGTACTTGAACCTCACCACCTGCTGAGGCTTTATAAACCTTGTGGGGCTAGGATAGGGGGCTGGCGAGGCTCCAATAGCTTCTTATAAGGCCCTAAGGCCTTGGCTCTCGTGGGTGACCCCGACGGGGTGGATGAACAGGGATTTTCAGCCGGTCGGCTGCCCGGGGTCACTTCAGCTTCCTCCGTTGAGATATCTATTGATGTGAATTGGGACGGGGGCTCCTTTCAGGCGGCGCCTCCTCCACCCACACCACCCTTAGACCTTTATCAGCCTTTGTCCTTTATTCCTCCTTTCGCCTCCATGACTGTTGCCCTTCTAACTCTCACTTCTCCTTTTCCTTTAGATATCGAGGGTCAAGGGAACATGGAGGGGGAAGACCTTTCCGGACGCCGCGGCTCTAGCAGCTCGTCTTCGTCTACCTCTACTAGTTCGTCCTCATCCACTTCGACTTCTGAGCTTCTTCATCGGCGGTCCCCTCCTATGGAATCTGAGCCCTCTGCTTCCGCCTTCATTGACATCGAAGGCGATCTCGAGAGTTCAGATGGAGGTGAGGTTTCCACGTCTACCACTGCTGTGACAGCCAAAAAGGGCGGAAAATCGAAAAAAGGTCCTCCTATCCTGAAGAGATGACATGTCTTCGACCCGTATGCCACCATTGAGGGCGCGACGAAGCTTCCGATGATGAGATCTCTGCTCCGACGGCGCTTTAGCCTTGTTTCCAACAAACCAGAAGTGATTCCCAACAACTATCGGCGTTCGCCTCCCATTGAAGGGGTTTATTAGATTCTGTTCACTGTTTCACTTAGATGGTTTTGTCCTCTCGGAGAGATTGTGGGAGGGTTCCGCGTTGAGCAGATGGTGCAGGGTTCCGAGTCCTGCTAATTTCTTTATTTGGAATCCCTTCTCAGATCTGGGATTGTAGTTCCCTTGAATTGACACCCGGCTAATTGTTGCATTGTTGGCATTTGCCACAGGTTGCATTATTGTCGGTTGCACTTTGGAGCCAAATTCTTTGGTTTGGTTCCTCCGCCTGGCATTGACGTCTGACTTGCAAGGCGCTATGACGGCTCAGACCCCAGCTGGGACTTTGCGGCGTTCAAAGTGGCACGGGATGAGAGGCTGTAGCAAACCTCGCAGCTCTGATGCAGGGTGCACGCGTGCAGTTTCACGCCGCTGAATAGGCCAATGTCACTTCGAAACCAAAAATATGATAGGATTTTGGCCACCTTTAAGACGATTCTGCTTGTGCAATTCCCATTTCTCCTCGAACGCCAAACCCAGAACGACTTTTTTGGAGCCATTGAGACTTGGAGCGTGATGAAGCCACAGACCTTACGCCAACCTCTTCTTACTATGAAGCGTACCCTTCAACGGATTAATCCTTGTGAATTTACAACTGATTGCTCCGAAAGCATTTAGATAGCCCTTCCGCCAAAGTGACGTAAGTTTCTTAGGGTGTGTTGAATGGTTAGCACGTATTTTGTTCCTTGCTTCCGATGTATATATAAAACATTTTCTGTAGTTCGACCTTCTTGAGTGTCTTCATGCAGGGTATCAGACTTTCTTATGCCATTAACCATGCTTGCTGATGGGTCCAAGTAATACCACCTGCAGGGTGCGGGACAAAATCAGGCTCCTGGGTTGAATGGGATGTTACCGCGCGTTGATCGTTGGTTGACCACTTTCACATGATTTGCTGTGGGCAGTTACGAGACCGTGCTCCCAAAAAGACTCTCGTGGTTTGAGGCCGTGAAGGGTGCTTTCGGATGGGAAACCGTCAAATGTGCATTGCTGGACTCTGACTCGAAGTGTGACATAACCTTCCGTCCGGTCCTAGAGCCTCCTCCGGTTGAAAATTCTGCATCCTGAAACCGAATGCACCTTTTCATAGCTTCGAGGCGGAGGACCCAAGTGAGGATTAGGATGATCGCGTTTTCCATGGATTGATTGCGGTTTGGGAGTGGGTATGAGTTGAAGTGTTATCCAATCAATACTCATCTGATTGCCTGTTTAATCTTGACCCTTTATGCCAGATGATACCACCCAGGACCCCTTTGTCTTATGATTTAACCTATCTGCGCTGCTTAATCTTAGTTGCATCATTGGTTCGCTTCCGGAATTGTTCAATCGAAGACAACAATCGCTTCAAGTGTAGAGTCTATGAAAAGGTTGTATGCAAGCCAGAAACCGGGAATACGATCCCGTAAATCCTTTTTATTGTCTTTAAGCGACGTCTGTCTTACACCGCCCCGGCTCAATTGTGCACTGTTGGCAATTGCCCCCAGGTTGGCACGGCTGCTGGCTGAGATCCTTTTCTTATGGGTTTCGCTTTCCTCCCGAGCCCTGGCAGCTGGACATCCTTGACTTGCTAGGCGCCTCTTTAGCCGCTCTCCAGCCCCATGCTTGGGGCACTTTGACGGCGTTCAAAGTGGCCTGTATGAAGAGGGCGGTGCAACCTTCCGCCAAGCTCTTCCAGACGCTGTTTTTTCGCGCTAATAGGCCAAAATGGTATCACCTTTCAGAAACGGCGAAAATACTTGAAGAGCGGATTGTACTCCTCCCTCAAGACGGATTCTGTTTGGTGGCATTCCTTTTTCTTCTTTCGAACGGAGGCCCCCGAAGACTCCGTCTGGTTTTCGAGGCTCCGCCGAGACTGGTCGTATGGGAGCACCGATCGATTCACGCCAACCTCTTCTCCCTCTTCTCATACCGTCACCCTGGTCAATCAGATTAACTCTTGGAATTACAATCTGATTGGCCGCGGGAAAGCGGATTTAGAAAGCCTTCTTCCCCCCAAAGGACGTAAGTCTCTGTAGGCGGATGTGTTCAATGCTTAGCACGTATTTCTGTTCCTTCTTCCCGCTGTATATATAAAAAACAATTTTTTTGTAGTCGCCCTTCTAATGAATGTCTTCCATGCAGGTAACTCAATCCTGGATAGCCTGATAACCGCCGCTGCCAGGGGGCCAAGTCCAAACACCCACCCTCAGCCAGAACGCGGCGACGACCAAACCCCGGCTCCTCCGCTGCCTTTGAATGCGGATGTTCCGCCGCCCTTGAACGTGGAGGTGCCACTGCCTCAGCCAGAGACTGGTGGTGAGGGCGAGCGCGAGCGCCATGTACCTCACACCAAGAAACGCGCTCGTGGTTTGGAGGCCGGGGGTTCTTCTAAGCGGAGGAAGAAAACCGTCAAAGGACCCATTGCTCCGGACTCCTCGACCTCCAAGTGTGACGAGGTACACCTTCCGTCCGTCGCACCTCCTCCCGGCGAAAATTCTGACATCCTGGAAACCGCCACCGAGCTAGCCAGTCGATGGCGGATGGACTTCCAAGAGGATGAGGATGTCATCCGCTCCTTTTCCATGGATTATGCGGCTTTGGGAGCTCGGGTATGCATGTTTAAGTGCTTTTCCAAGTCGTTTGCTTTCTGCTCTCCTGATCTTAACTTGCACCCTTTATTCACAGATGATGGCCTATGCCGGCGCCTTTCTGACGACGGATGAACATCTGCGAGCGGGTGTGCCAGGCGGCACCATTGGTCAGGCCTCCCGGATTGGAAACTTGGAGGACAACAATGCGCTCAAGGTGGAGGTTACCAAATACAAGGGCTTGTACAACAAGGCCAGAAATTGGAGGAAGAGTCCGCCCAGCTCCTTTTTATGTTTTTTCTAAGCTTGACGTGACTCGTCTTGCTTATGATGAGGCTTGCATTAAACACTTTTGTGCTATGCAGCAGATGGAAGAGAAACACAAGAAGGAGTTGGCGAACCGGGACGCTGCCCACAAGGAGGAGCTGGCGAAGAAAGACGCGCCCTGTCGGATGCTGCCGCCATAAGAAGGCCCTATCCGCCCGGGTGACCTCCCTCGAAGGTGACAATAAGAAGCTGGGGGACGACCTGGACAAGGCGTCCGAGAGGCTCCGGGAGGATGGCCTAGTTTTGTTAGAGGCGCGGAAGAAACTGAAATCCGCCGAGGACGATCTTGCCAGCTCGCGCCAAAACTTCAACACGAAGCTTGAGTCCCGTTTAGGCGTGAGGATGCTGAGCACTGTGGACTCCGTTCTCACCGCTGTTCGCCATGAGCTGCGGGCCAGCCATCCCGATCTTCCGTGGGACTCGGTGAACATGCTCAAGGCAGTCAACTGCGAGTGACCACTAAGGCGTATGAGGAGGCCTCGGAGGATTCCGCAGAGTTCCCTCCTGCCGAGAAGGTGAAGATTCTGCAGGCGACGCAAGGTGAAGGCCGCCAATTGGCGAAACAGCGGAAGAAAGCGAGGAAGCAGTCTGCTACCTCCTCTAGCCTTGATAAATCAGGCGCCTCCCGTGAGCGGCTGTGATGTCTTTATTAATCGTAGCTAATTTGCCTGGGGTTGTGCCCTTTAATCATTGTAAAGACAATTTAGGCTTTACTCCCAGTAACTAAAGATTTTGCTTTCAACTTCTCTTTTTTTATTTTTTGCAATGTGTTAAGCCGTGCCATTGTGGCATCAGGACGTTTGCTCTATCGGACGCCGTCCATGACATTGGTGACATGGCGTCGACGTTCGAGTCGTACCGCCGAGGGGTATCAGGACTTGAAAGAAAATCGGACGCGGCCACCGTTTTAGGTGTTCCAAGGCGTCGACAACTATTGTTTTCAGTATGTTTTGAGAATCCGTCTCTTTGATTAAAATTCAGGCCTCTTGGGCGAATACAGGTAAGGCAATATAACTAAATTGCCTAACTCAAAATACATGGGTTGAAACAAAACTTTCCCCCTCAGACGTCTGGCTGGACTTCCGCCTCATACTTCCTCAGAAGCATAAAGTTCCATGTCTTATGCACGAGTTCTCCCGAGGGTCGTTGTAGCTTGAAGGTGCTTGGCCCAATCACCTCCCTAATCCGGTAGGGTCCTTCCCAAGTGGCGTTAAGTTTGCCGTGCTGGGGATTGGCCTAAAAACCTTCCGTACAACCCAATTGCCCTCTGTCAAGTGGTGAGGGCGGAGATGGGCATTGTATCGTCGTGCTAACTGTGACTTTTCTGCTAGTCGGCAGATGCTTGCTTCTTCCCTGTTTCTTGCAACATGTCAAGATCTTGTTGCAAGTCTTCTTCGTTCGTCTGCGGGTTGAAGTGCTGCACCCGAAGACTTGGCAGATTGACTTCCACCGGGAGGACTGCCTCGGTCCCGTACGCCAGCATGTAGGGCGTCTCACCCATGGCGGTCTTGTAGGAGGTACGGTGTGCCCATAAAACTTTGGGTAACTCATCCGCCCACCTCCCTTTTGCTTCCTCCACCTTCTTCTTCAACCCTTTTAATATAATTTTATTCACCGCCTCTGTTTGGCCATTGGCCTGGGGATACGCCACGAACGCAAGGTGGACAATGATCTTGTACTCTTCACAAAACTCTAGGAATGACGCACAGTCAAAATGGGTGCCATGGTCACATACAAACCCTGTGGGGAGACTGAACCGGGTGATGATGTTCTTCAACACGAACTTTTGAACTTGAAGCGCCGTGATGGATGCTAAAGCTTCAGCCTCCACCCACTTGGTAAAATAATCGATTGCCACAATAATGAACTTCCTCTTCCCTGTTGCCTCTGGAAATGGACCCAGGAGGTCCATTCCCCAGAAGGCGAAAGGCCAGGGCGAGACTATTGGTTTCAGGGCAGATGCTGGCAGGTGATGCACGTTGGCGAAGATTTGACACTTGTGGCAGTGTTTGACCAAGGCTTCCGCGTCTTGGCGGATGTAGAGGCCAGTAATATCCTTGGTGGAGAATGTTCTTCTCCAGGCTCTTGGTGCCAATGTGCATGTTGCATACGCCCTGGTGGATTTCTCTTAACACGTGTGCCGCCTCTTCCTCACCTAGACAGCGTAGGTAAGGTCCTACGAAGGACTTGCGGTACAAGTTCCCTTCCAGGATTACACATCTGGCCGCCTGTCGGCGGATCTTGGTAGTTGTAGCTCGATCCTCGGGCAGGACGTCCGCCTCAATATAAGCTCTGATTGGGGTCCTCCAATCCTCCGCGCTACCATCCTCTGCCTCTCCTACTGCCAAACAGGCCTCTTTTTCTTTCTCCACTGTGACCATCCGTTCTTCCTCGAAGTTGAGGGCGGTGGCGAGCTTAGATAAGGCATCTGCGTGGGCGTTATCTTCTCTGACAATCTGGGTCAATTCTGCCGCTTCAAAATCTCTCAATGCTGCCTTGGCCTCCTCACAATATGGCAGTAGTGACTCCTCTCTTACTTCATATCCGCCGTTGAGCTGATTGACCACGATGGCTGAGTCTGAATATACTTTGATATGCGTGATGCCCATGGATTTCACCATGTGCAAGCCTGCGATCATTGCTCCATATTCGGCGGCGTTGTTGGTGCGATTTTGAGCAGTGTGGCGTCTTTAGCACAATGCCTGCTCCCGCCCCATTCTTGCTAGAGGATCCATCCACGAACAACTCCCAGTAATCATCTAACTTTCCTTCCGCCCTTATGCATCCTTCCACAAAGAAGTCCGCGAGTGCCTGGCCCTTGATGCCAGTTCGTGGCTGGAAGTGCATGTCATATTCGCTTAGTTCGACTTCCCACTTGGCCATCCTGCCGGCTACACTCATTGACCTGAGCGTCATCTTGATGGGCAGATTGGTCACCACATGAATGGTGTGGGCATGAAAGTATGGGCGTAGCTTCCGGGAAGCCACTATGACGACGTATGCCGCCTTTTCCAAGGGGGTGTACCTTCCCTCAGCCTCCACTAGTGTCTTACTGATGTAGAACACCGGGCGCTCCTCTTTACCTTCTCGTTTCACCAATATCGAGTTGACGGCTGCTGTGGCTATTACCACATACAGGTATAGCTGGTCATCTGGGACGGGAGCGGCTAAGACGGGTGGCGTTGTGAGGAATGCCTTTAGCTCTTCAAATGCCCGGTACAGTCCTCAGTCCAAGCAAACTTTGTTGCGCCCTTCAGCGTGGCAAAGAATGGTGCCTGCCTTTCAGCTGACTTGGGAATGAAACGGTTCATGGCGGCCAACCGCCTGTTAGGGTTTTAACATCCCTGGCTATTTTTGGTGGTGTCGTCTTTATGATTGCCTCTATCTTCTTTGGGTTCGCCTCGATCCCTCTTCTGGTGATGATAAAGCCTTGGAATTTCCCTGACGAAGCTCCAAACACACATTTTTTTGGGTTAAGGCGAAGGCAGAACCTCCTCAGGGTATCAAACGTCCGCCTCAAGCTTACGATGTGATCCACCCCTTGTAACATCCCCGCTCAACCAAACGGTTTGGAACTCAAGATCGGTGGACTAGGGTACTGGAATCAGTGCTCTTAAGCTCCCCTTGAGGTTTGGGTCATTCGGGTTTAAGTTGGGTCGAAGTTGCAAAGAGGGGAACGGTGATGCACCAAAAAGTGCCGATTTTGGGCCCTGAAGTGCGCAGGCGCACTTTTGAAAGTGCCAGGCGCACTTCTGTAATATCATTCGGCGGAATTTTGACAAAATTCCAAAAGTGCGCCTTTTTGGGGCAAAGTGCGCCGGCGCACTTTTTGACATACCAGGTGGACTTTTCGTGCATAAAAGGACGGATTTGCACGGAAATTCATAACTTCTTTCCCCTTTCTCTCTCCCCGAAAAGCCATTGACGAACCTAGTGCGAGCAATCTTCGAAGGGTGATTCCGGGAGCTGTAGAGGTCGGAATTGAGTTTCGTTTATTGCTATGGTTTCGTAGCGACGAGGAAAGAGATCGCTAACCTCCATTTTGGGTTTCTGGGTGTAGGTCGTGAGCAGTAAGGAAGGGTAGAGCTACGAGTTTGGTGGTTGGGAATCGAGTTTCTGGGGAACTAGAAGACGATTAGAGCCTCGTCTTCTATTCCAGGTGAGGGCTTAGCGTTGTGTAAGTAGTTTGGATAGCGTGAGGAGCTTCAATTGGACTTAGAACAAAACCTAGGTTATGCATGAAAATGATGAGCGTAAAAGGGGATAAACTGTTCTGTGAATGTACTTGATTGCTATTGATGATTGCCGTGGTTGATTGTTGTTGTTGATTGCTATGATTTGGGGTTGGGTGTGAACTGCAGTGAATTAAGTAATGGATTGACATAGAAATGAGAAATTAGGATGGTTGGGAAATGAGTGCGGGTGCTATGATATTATGAATTGCTGGTTGTGGACGCAGGAGAGTTGCCCTGCCAATGTGGGGTCGCTCTGAATAAGAGGAACAGGTGGGTGACCCCTAGACTCATGACATGGCTTCCCCTGTACTTGCAGGTGGGGGAGGCCGGTGAGCTAGCCGGTTATCCTATTGATTGTGATGTGTGTGCCGTGAACATGATGGGGCATGGAGGACGAGATGTGTTGTGAACTATGGACTTTGAATGAGATGTGGCTGATTTGTGTTGTATGTTGGTAGTAGATGTGATGTATGAGTTGAGAATGTGATGTTGAGAATTGTATGTTGGAAATAGAACGGAAGGAGCCCACACTACCCCACCCGAGGTACTGGATGTTGAGTCTGATCCATTGGGGTGGATCCCCTTGACATGGGTGTCAAGAGAGTGATGAGATTGATGATGAGATTGATGATGATGATGATGGTTAATGAGAACGCGTTCCCCATGCGGTAGGGGAGCGCGAGGACTTCCCATGCGGTAGGGAAGTGCGTCGGCCGGCCGGTGGTGGTGTGGATAACTCCTTGGCGCCTAATAACTCACCTAGATAATATGAACGTGAATGTTTGTGTGCTTGTGGTTGTGTAGTGACTTGGTTGATGGATGTGATGTGATGATGCTGTGTGTGCCATGGATTGATGTATTAGTTCTGTGTGATTCTATTGTTATGAATTGTGCTTGAGAACAAGAACTGACCAACGTGATCACCTAGACTGCTTTTAGGGAATTAAAATATGGAAATGGGGGTTGGGTTTGGTTCCATTGTTGGATGTCTTGTGCGGAGTTGGGACCGCTCCATAGAGTAGGACAACGTGTAGGTAGGCCCAGTGGGTTCACTCAATTTCAATAGGAAATTGATCCCTTTTCCCCTTTCAGGATCTCGTGGCTAGTAGAGGTAGCTGAGGAGTTTGAGTTCGAGGTTGATTTCGTGAAGTTCTGGACGGAAGCCATGAGGTGAAGATTGGGATTACGCGGAGTTGACATTTCTGTTCATTTCAGTTGACTATGGGATTTTGGGGTTCTTTTTATGTACTTTCTGATTTATGTTGGTTTGGAGGATTTATGATGGATTGGATTGTACTCGATTTCAGTTTCGCGTTCTATGGAGGCCTCCCATGTTTTTATTGTCTTTTGATCACCGCCAATTTCACTGTTTTACCCTTGTTTTTACTCGGTGTACCTGGGACCGGCTCAACCACGGGTTTACTCGGGTTGATTCGGAACGGGTGTTACACCCCTGCTTTTGACTTCACCTGCAGGTCATCTACATATGCTTCCATGTGTTGGCCCAGCTGGTCTTCGAACACTCTATCAATCATCCGCTGGTAAGTGGCCCCGGCGTTCTTCAGGCCAAAGGGCATGACATTGTAGCAGTAGTTGCCAAAGGGTGTAGAGAACGAGGTTTTTTCTTGGTCCACCTTGGCTAAAGGGATCTGGTGATACCTTGAGAACATGTCTAGGAAAGACAACGTCTCGTGATTAGCTGTGGCGTCCACCAGCTGGTCGATGTTCGGGAGCGGATACGGATCTTTTGGGCATGCAACATTGAGATTGGTGAAGTCAATGCACATGCGCTAGCTGCCGTCCTCCTTCCCCACCATTACTACATTGGACAGCCTCGGGGTATTGTACTTCCCGAATGAAACTTGCTTCTAGCAACTTGTTGATTTCCTCTTGAACAGCCTGCTTCCTTGTCCAATTGGGAACTTCAAACGCGGGAGGAGACCGCCTCAAACGCGGCCAGGCCTGGGCGCCCAAGTATCATGTTATACGCCGAGCTACAGTTGGGTGGGATGTTTTGAAATCAAGTGGTGAATTGAGTTGTTTGAAGTTTCTTGAGCGGTCAACTGAAATGTTCAATGTCCTCCTGTAGTGAATCCAGTCAAGCAAGGGGAAGTAGGTCCACTGGGAACTCGGGTTTTGGAGGAGGAGCTCCTAGGTTTCAGCCGAGTCTGTTGAAGGGATGGAATTTTGGGGAGTTCATTGGGGAAGCAGCTGATCCTGAGGTGGCAGAGCAGTGGCTCCAGGAATGTGAGTACAAGTTCCTACAAATGGAACTTGAGGAAGGGTTGAAGGTGCAAGCAATGACTTTTCTGCTTAAGGGGCATGCACTGAATTGGTGGAGGTCGATGCCACAGAGTCAAGTGGTTCCGCCAGAGATGGAGTTGGATGAGTTTGTGGAGGTGTTTCGTGATCAGTTTTGCCCGGACCTTTGGCGTGAGAGAAAGCCAAGGAGTTCATGAGTTTGGAGCAAGGGGAGAAGTCCGTTCTGGCATATTACATAGAGTTCACTTATCTCTCTAAGTGGTATGATGAGCGGGCCAACCGGGAGAGGAAGCTCATTAACAAGTTCAAGAATGGGTTGAGAGTGGAGATTCAGGAGGGAGTCACCACCGCTGATATGGGGATTTAGTGTCGGTTAAGGCGGCGGCGCTAGAGAGGGAGAGGTTGGAGAACCGAAAGAAGGAAGAGAAGAAGAGGAAGGCTACTGCCCCGCCTACTCAGTCTGCCATTCACAGTTACCCAGCGAAGAGAACTCAGACTTCCTTTTCTGGGTTCAGGGGCAGCCAGTCGATGCCAACGAGGGGTACGATGACTTGTTTCACTTGTGGCCGACCAGGTCATAAGAGTGTGGCTTGCCCTGCTCGTACTAGTGGCACAGTCCGTTCGGGAGGAGCACCGTCCGGGTTACCACTATGTGACAAATGTGGGAAGCGTCACTTCGGAGTTTGCCATCTGTTGGCAGGTGTGACCTGTTACACTTGTGGGCAGCGCGGACACAGGAGTCTGAACTGTCCAACCAAGAGAGCTACCCCAACTCAGTCTGTGGGATCGGTGCAGGGCCCTAGAGCTCCGTCTGGGAGTTACGGAGGGAGAGGAGGAGGCAGCTTTGGTAGGGGTGCTGGACGAGGGACGGGAGCTAATGCCACACCTGTTGGAGCTGGAGGGGAGCAAGGGAGGCTTTATGCTCTTACCAGGGGTGCGGCAGAGAATGCGAACGACGTGGTGACTGGTATGATCTCGATCTTGGGCCTTTCAGTTTATGCTCTGTTTGATTCGGGGTCAACCCATTCCTTTGTATCTGAGAAATGTTTGAGTAGTTTGGGTGTTGTAACTAGTAGTTTGGGTGTTACTTGGGGCGTCAGAACTCCTTTGGGGACTTCTGTTCGGGTGGATAGAGTGTGTAGAGGGTGTAAAGTGTTAGTGGGAGGTGTAGAGTTCTTGGCTGATTTGGTGGTGCTTCCTTTCAATGAATTCAACGTTATCCTCGGCATGGATTGGTTGGCTAGGCATGGGGCTTTGCTTGATTGTCAGAAGAAGGAGGTGTTGCTTCAGGTGGGAGGTGTCGGCCAGGTGGTGTTCAAGGGTGTTAGGAAGAGGGAGTCCGCACCTATGGGAGTAATTTCAGCAATGCAAGCTTTTTCTCTGATTCAAGAAGGGTGTGAGGCTTTGTTGGTGCAAGTGTCAGTTGAACGGAATGAGGAGTTGGAGAAGGTACCTGTAGCTCGGGAGTTCGCGGATGTGTTTGAGGAACTACCTGGGGCACCGATCGAGCGTGAGGTGGAGTTCAATATAGAGTTGGTCCCTGGAACTGCTCCAATCTCTATTCCACCTTATCGCATGGCACCGGCGGAGTTAAAGGAGTTGAAGGAGCAATTGCAGGAGCTCTTGGATAAGGGGTTCATCCGCCCAAGCGTATCACCGTGGGGGGCACCGGTGTTGTTTGTGAAGAAGAAGGATGGGTCGATGCGGATGTGTATTGACTATAGGCGGTTGAACAAGGCGACGATCAAGAATCGTTACCCACTTCCAAGGATAGACGATCTCTTCGATCAATTGCAAGGGGCTGAAGTGTTCTCGAAGATAGACTTGAGGTCGGGTTATCACCAGTTGAAGGTGGAGGAAGGATCGGTGCCAATGACAGCCTTTAGGACCCGCTATGGACACTATGAGTTTCTGGTGATGCCGTTTGGTCTCACCAATGCTCCCGCCGCGTTCATGGCTCTCATGAACAAGGTCTTCCATGAATATTTGGATAAGTTCGTGATAGTGTTCATCGATGATATCCTCATTTATTCTAAGACTAGGAAGGAGCATGAGGAGCACTTGAGGATTGTTTTTCATAGGTTGAGGGAGCAACAACTATTTGCCAAGTTCTCGAAGTGTGCCTTTTGGTTAGAAGAAGTATTGTTTCTTGGGCATGTGGTTTCTAAAGAGGCGTGGAGGTTGACCCAAAGAAGATTGAAGCGATGGTTAATTGGTCTCCACCTAAGGATGTGTCGCAACTGAGGAGCTTCTTGGGTTAGCTGGTTACTACCGAAGGTTTGTAGAGGGGTTCTCTACCATAGCGTCTCCTCTACATAAGTTGTTGAGGAAGGAGTCGAAGTACGAGTGGAGCGAGGAATGTCAGAGGAGCTTTGAGGAGTTGAAGAAGAAGTTGACTTCAGCTCCGGTGTTGACTTTGCCAGTAGAAGGTGGAGAGTATGTGGTGTTTAGTGATGCGTCTTTGCAAGGATTGGGCTGTGTGTTGATGCATAATGGGAAGGTTGTCGCTTATGCCTCCCGACAGCTTAGGGTGCATGAGGTGAACTACCCAACCCATGATTTGGAGTTAGCTGCAGTGGTGTTCGCCTTGAAGTTGTGGAGGCATTATTTGTATGGTGAGACGTTTAAGATCATGACCGATCACAAGAGTCTTAAGCACCTTATGGATCAAAAGGAGCTGAATGGTAGGCAACGGTGTTGGGTGGAGCTCTTGAAGGATTATGACTGTACCATTGACTACCATCCTGGTAAAGCTAATGTGGTTGCGGATGCTTTAAGTCGAAAGGAGTTGGTGGATCTTAGAGCTTTAAGGGTAGAGATGCAGTTAGATGATGTGGGAAGTTTGTTTGCCAAGCTCAACATTAGGCCTATGCTGAATGATAGGATTGGTGAGGAGCAGCTCAAGGATGCTACTCTGGTGGCTATTCGAGGGGAAGTTGAAAAAGGCATGGATAATGGATTTGAGGTAGTTGGCGGATTGTTGAGATGCAAGGGTCGAGTGTGCGTGCCGGAAGTAGAGGAATTGAGGAAGGGGATTTTGGAGGAGGCTCATTCCTCGATGTATGCTATGCATCCGGATGACAAAGATGTACAATGACCTGAAGTTAAGTTTTTGGTGGCCAGGAATGAAGAAGGATGTGGCTCGTTATGTGGCGACTTGTTTGGTTTGTCAGAAGGCTAAGGCGGAGCATAGAGCTCCGGGTGGGTTACTTCAGTCCCTACCTATTCCGAGTGGAAGTTTGCGGACATCACCATGGACTTGTATCGGGTTTTCACCGACTAGAGAGGGGAAGGATGCCGTGTGGGTAATAGTCGATCGTTTGACGAAAGTTGCGCATTTCGTACCCATTCGGTTTAAGCCTAGTGTGGAGGTGTTGGCAAAGTTATATATAGAAGAGGTGGTAAGGTTGCATGGGGTTCCTCAATCCATCGTCTCTGATCGGGATCCGAGTTTCACGTCTCATTTTTGGGAGGGGCTGCATACAGCATTGGGAACTAAGCTCAAGTTCTGACGGCGTATCTTCCTCAAACTGATGGGCAATCGGAGAGAACGATCCTTACTTTGGAGGAGTTGTTGAGAAGCTGTGCTATGGAGTTTCAAACCCCTTGGACTGAATTGCTACCTTTGATTGAGTTCGCCTATAATAACTCGTATCATAGTAGTTTGAAGTCCGCTCCTTTTGAGGCCTTGTATGGGAGGAAGTGTAGGACGCCTTTGTGTTGGGATGAGGAAGGTGCGAGGGTGTTGTCGGGTCCTCAAGTTGTGCAAGAGACGGCTGATCGGGTTAAGATTATCAAGGAGAGATTGAGAGCGGCTCAAGATAGGCAAAAAGGTATGCCGACGGTCGTGCTAGAGAGCTGAGTTTCAATGTTGGGGAGAAGGTATTTTTGAAGGTGTCACCGTGGAAAGGGCTGATGCGTTTCGGTAGAAAAGGGAAGTTGGCGCCTCGGTACATCGGTCCTTATGAGATCCTCGCTAAGTCAGGTCCGGTGGCTTATGTGTTGGATTTGCCGAGGGAGTTGGAAAGGATACACATGTGTTTCATGTGAGCGTGCTTAGGCGGTATCATGGGGACCCTTCTCATGTAATTCAGCCGGAGGAGGTGGAGATTGAGCAAGATTTGACTTATGAGGAGAAGCCAGTCGCGATCGTGGATAGGCAAGTCCGGGTCTTGAGGAATAAGCAGATTCCGCAGCTCAAGGTGGTATGGAGGAACCATGAGAGCGAGTCGGCTACTTGGGAGACTGAGGAGAGTATAGGGCGGCGGTACCCGGAGTTAGTGGAAGTGTATGATTCAGGTATTAATTCCCCTTGATGTATGCTTTTGTGTTTGCTTGTTGTGGTGTTGGTTCCAAGAAGGTCTAGGGTATGCTCGGTGAAAGTAGAGTGTTGGGAGTGGGTGTAGGGCTGATGAGTAGTTAAAGGAAGGCTGGTGGTTCGTCGTTAGGAATTTCGGAAGTCAATAGGATACTTGAATTGCTGCAATTTTAGCTGTGTGTTCGGTATCATATTGCTAGGAT